>JARNME010000012.1:22852755-23299099 GCA_030179655.1 Scaptomyza flava
CAGCGGTCCACAAACCACAGCTCAGAGGTAGTCGCCACTAAGAAGATGAGGGATGACATGCCCTCCACCTCTAAGGCTGCAGGCAAGGGTAATGAAAGGCAGCCCTCTGCCTCACATCACCCAGCCAAGGCACAGGTGCATAAGGAGCGTGGCTCTATTCCGGTTAGGGGGACAACAGGTACCCAGGCCGACAAGAAACAGCAAATGCTAAAATAAATGAGGCTGGTATAGGAGTGAAGTTGGCGGTATTAGCAAGGGACTACCCAACAACGGCCCTAACGACCGCGCAAATGGACTCCATATCAGCCGCTATTGAAGACAAAGTGCTGGAGCTGATGGATGGGCAGATACAACCGGCCTTCCTTGGCTCTACCTACAAAGCTGGGTATCTAGCACTTCACTGCAAGGACTGCGTTACAGCGGAGTGGGTGAAGGCGACGGTGGTCAAAATGACGCCGTGGGACGGCGCCACACTCTGGTCGACAGAGGAATCAAAGATTCCTCACCCAGAATTGTGGTCGGCTACTTCCCCAAGTCTGCAGCCATGGAGACAGGCAAGGTCCTCAACTTTTTACAGGCACAAAACAAAGGCCTAAACACCTCGGCCTGGAGGGCCCCAAAGAGAGTGGAAAAGGGCTCAAACGCCATGCTTGTGCTAGCCGTTGACCAAAAGTCGGCAGCCACAATTGAGGTAACGAAGGGAAGGATGAACTTCCGCCTTGGCCAAGTTACTCTCAGAATAAAAAGTGATGATACTACAGAGGATGAGCTCATCAAACAAGTCAGCGTTATGGAGATTGAAGAGAGTAGTTTAAGCTCTCCAAATGTCTCCGGTGCTGATCCGCCGCCAAAATAAGATGTTTGCAGGCAAACCTTCACCACGCTAAGGCGGCGACGGCTGAAATCAGCAGTAGGTTTGCTAGCAACACCAAGGACATCGGGCTTCTACAGGAGCCCTGGTTCTTCAAAGGTCGCATTAGAGGCCTAAATACCAAAAACACACAGGTAATATATGATAGGAAAGCGGCCAAACCTAGGGCAGCAATTATCATTAACACTGACATAAGATTTCTGCCTCTCACAGAATTCATAGACACCGACACAGTGGCCATACTACTGGAACTGGAAATCGAAGGGGGTAAGAAAGAGGCTGTTCTGGCCTCGGCTTACTTCCCTGGTGACTCCGAAGCTGTTCCAACGGATACTATCAGATCTTTAGTGGAGTACTGCAGAACACACCGGAAAGACCTGATAGTTGGATGCGATGCAAATGCTCACCACCTAGCATGGGGAAGCACAGACACGAACAACAGAGGTGAGTCTCTCTTAAACTATCTTATATCAACTAACTTATCAGTAGCAAATAGGGGGAATGAACCAACTTTTGTTAATTCTATAAGGAAGGAGGTTTTAGATCTAACACTGGTTTCTGACAGGGCCATAGACTTGGTGAAAGAATGGAGAGTGTCCGAGGAGGCCTCAATGTCTGATCATAGACACATTCTCTTTGACCTTGAGGGACCGGTGAGGAGCGTTGTGCTCTACCGCAGCCCAAAAACCACTAACTGGACGAAATACTCCGTAATCCTTACAGGAAAATTATCGGGTAATAGACCACAAATAACGAATACTGAGGAGCTAGAAAGGGCAGTTAATACCCTGACGCACGATCTAGTCTCAACCTTCAATGACTGCTGCCCACAAAGGGCTAAGACCTCTAGCAAGAGGGTCCCCTGGTGGAATTCACGACTTGAAGAATTACGAAGAGAAGCTAGGACAGAGTTCAACAGGGCCAAAAGGTCCAACAATTGGGATCTCTACAGGACATCCTTAACTAATTACAATAGGGAGTTAAGGAAATCCAAGAGATCCTCATGGAGGAATTTCTGTGAAGATCTTAGGGACATACCCTCAACTGCAAGGGTCCATAGAGCCCTATCAAAAGCCAGTGGAGGACCGATTGGGACACTGATGGGCCCGAACGGTGTATACACCAGTGACTCACAGGAAACTTTAGAGGTTCTTCTAAAATCTCACTTTCCTGACTGTTCATTCTGTAGCACAGAGGGAGACCCTGACACAGAAGAACTGAGGCACACAAGAATCATAGACCCAATAATAAAAACATAGTTAGCTACGAAGGGTAGAATGGGCAATTAACTCCTTCAAATCCTACAAATCCCCTGGTCCAGATGGCATATTTCCAGCCATGTTATCAAAGGGCAAAGGGATCATCATTAGGAAAATGATTCCTATATATCGAGCCAGCCTTTTGCTGGGATATATTCCAAAGACCTGGAGAGCAGTAAAGGTAATATTCATTCCTAAGGGCGGGGACAAGCCACCATGCTCTCCCAAATCATACAGACCAATCAGTCTCTCCTCTTTCATGCTAAAGACCATGGAGAAACTGATAGACTGCTACGTCAGAACTGACATTTTAGAAGCCAACCCGCTTCACAAACTGCAATTCGCCTACCAGAAGGGTAAATCCACGGTGACGGCACTGCATCATTTGACAACTGACATAGAAAAGCAATTGACGCAAAGGGGGTCGCCCTATGCGCCTTCATGGACATAGAGGGTGCCTTCGATAATGCAAACTTTGACTCAATGAGCCGGGCTCTGACAAACAGGGGGGTAAACCCTAAGGTAGTAGCCTGGGTGAAGGCAATGCTATGCCGCAGACTGATAAAGGCCGATCTTGGACTTGCCTCGGCTAGCATACATGCCTCAAAAGGCTGCCCACAGGGTGGTGTTCTATCTCCTTTACTGTGGTCACTCCTAGTAGACAACTTAGTTCTGTCTCTCAATGCAAACGGATGCAAAACGATAGGATATGCAGATGACATATCCGTAATCATCAGGGGCAAAGATGAAAGGATCCTAGCAGACCTCATGCAACGTGCTCTCGATCAAACGGTAACATGGTGCACCTCAGAAGGGCTCTCTATCAACCCTAGTAAGACCATCATAATCCCGTTCACCAATAAAAGGATTCTAAAATTCCCAGACATAAAGGTTAGTGGCACAGTTGTGACTCTGAGTACAGAGGTAAAATATCTAGGGGTAACTCTGGATAGCAAACTCACTTGGAACGCACACCTGAGAGCAGTAACCACAAAGTCAACTCGATCTCTCTGGGCTGTCAAGCAGATGCTTGGCAAATCATGGGGGCTTTCTCCACGAATGGCCCACTGGGCGTACACCCAAATGGTAAGACCAATGATTCTGTACGGGGCGGCAGTATGGTGGGAAAAAGCCACACAAAGCACCGCTATCAATAAACTCAACAAGGTACAAAGGCTAGCTTGCCTAAGTATCACAGGGGCACTGAGAACGACCCCGACAGCAGGTCTGGAAGCAATTCTAAACCTAACTCCCTTACACCTAGCTATAGAGGAAGAGGCTGTAAAGCAGGCTCTGGGGCTCTATGTAGGTAACAAATACCAGAAGGGCAACCTTAGAGGACACCTAGGTATATTGAATAGGGTAGAGGACATCCTTGATAAAACAAAAACCCTAGACCAAATACAAACCATCCATAGTTTCACGAAAAATTACAAGGTCATTTTTCCAACAAGAGAGCAATGGACTTCAAATCCATCTTGGCTAAATGACGATGCACAAAATTGGTTCACAGATGGATCCAAGACAGCATCAGGGGTAGGAGCAGGCATAGTGGGTCCTCGCACACACATCTCTCTCTCACTTGAGGCCGAATGCACCGTTTTCCAGGCGGAGCTCTTCGCTATTTTACAGGCGGTATATAGACTGAATAGCAGACGATTGGTAGGAGTTAACATTCGTATACTCTCCGATAGTCAAGCAGCTCTTAAAGCACTAAACAGCTATAGCTATAGCTCAAACTTCATACATGAATGTCACCGTGAGCTAAATGCACTGGCAACCAATAATAGAGTTTCTCTGGTTTGGGTCCCAGGACATGAAGGTCACTCAGGTAATGAGGCCGCGGATGTAAGGGCTAAATTAGGAGCGGAAGCCCCGTTTATAGGCCCAAGTCCAATGTTTGGTTATTCAAACAACAAACTCAAATCTGACATACACAATTGGTTAGAAAAAAAGAAAATAATGCACTGGAACAATCTAGAGGGTCTTAGGCACTCAAAAAGATATGTTTGCCCTGATGCAGCAAGAGCAAAGGTAGCTCTATCCTTAAACAGATCACAACTTAGGTCACTTTGTGGGGCGTTAACAGGCCACTTTCCCTGCAACGACCATCTACATAAGATGGGCCTTGCTAGAAACAGAACTTGTAGATTCTGCGAAGAGGATGTTGAATCAATGGAACACCTAATCACAAACTGCCCCGCCCTGGCACGTAATAGAGCAAAGCTGTTAGGCAACTACACTCTCAGAGAGGAAGACCTGATGCATATCCCACAGACTGGTCTGACTCAGTTCCTGAGAACATTAAAAATGAACTAGTGGTAAGGGGGCACAATAGATCCTTGTGGGTCGCAGTGCCGAAGGGCGCAAGCCCACCCTCGTTCGACATTACATTACATTACATTACATTAGCTGCTAGCACTTTAAATGGCAAGCTAAAGGCGCCTCTTATTGCAATTTATCCAAACATAAATACGTAATGTCAGCTTGAAGTCAGCTACGAACAGCATGTGTTTGGGCTATGAACAAATATTCTGGCAGAATATTGACAAATCTGCACTCAATGGCTGATTGATAAGCTGAGCAAAAGGGGGAACTATCGTCATAACTTTTGAAAGCTTTAAAAACATTCTTAATATATAAAACATTTTCGTTGTTGACTTAAAGCTTTTTTATTGTTTATTTTGATACCATTTGCCTGCTTTTCGTAAAGCACCAACCATATTCTTTCACTTAGCCATATGCATTAGCAAAAAATAGAGAAGTCAGAGCACATGATGGCCCTGGGGAAACGTGAATGGAGCAGTCGCCGTAACGACTAACATAATTTGTTATAAAGTTTTTGTCATATTAATGGAAAAGTAGCTGACTTTTTTTTGTGGAATCATGGGAATTAGCTGTAGAGAGATTTGTTTTCTTTGGAAAGTTGGCCTAATCGAATAGAATTTAACAGCTTTTAGTAGCTGTGATATTGTATGTAACGGATAAATAGTGCAACAAAAAAAAAGATTTTAAACAAATCAAATTGAGAGAATTGTGCATACAAGCAAGTAGAAGCAGACACAGTTGGCATCGAGTGAAAGCAATTTGGAAAGCAATGCAAATTTTGCCGTATGTTAGTTTTGGCCATTTTCTTACAATTAGAATTATCCCTTTGGACGCAAATGAACATGTTTTGTGCACAAGCCAATGTTAATAGAAGGTCAACAAAATAAATTTAAACACCATTCAAAATCAACAGAATGTAGCTAGCCCAAAGCCCATTTCAAACAATTTTAAATTTTACTTGAAAACAATTTGCCAGCAAATGCCAAAAATTCGTTTGATTGCCAAACTTAATGTTTTTTGGGCTTGCAGGTTGCAGTGGTTGGAAGTTGGAGGTTGGGGGGGTTTGTCCTTTGTCCTTCTGTTCGGAGGGGGGTTGCCAAATGCCATAAAGGTAAATCACAAGAAATATGAGGGTATTTACACTTTTGGGTCGCTGCCTCAGCCACATGCTTAATTAAAGCGCTTGGCGTCTTAAGAGTTTCTCGTAAATAACGCGGCATTAAATTTAACAAAAGCCTGCAAACGAGACGGTTGAGCAAAGTGGGCGCAAAAGAGAGAAAAAGAGAACGAAAGAGAGAGAGAGAGAGAGAGAGAGAGTGAGTAAAGCGAGTTAACTAAAAATGGCTTTTTATGTCGCTGTGCCTTTGCCAGCATGAAAATAAATATAAAATTCAAATATTAAGTTAAGCCAAAAAACGCACAGAAGAAAAATAAAATTGCTCCATTTTGGGGGTGGTTGGTGTGTGTGTGTGTGCGTTGTTCTTGTTGTTGTTGTTGTAACAAAAAAAAGGGTTAAAAAACAACGGCACAAACAAGAATAAAGCGATTTTACCTTCTTAATGTTGTGGGTGTGCGAATCAGCTTGAGAATTGGCTACGCCCACAGCAACAAGGTTATTTTGATATCCTTGAAAAAAACAGAGGAGCAGCTATGCAAGCTCAAGTAAGCTCAAGTAAACTGAGCCAAAGGGTGTACAATAGTCGACTTTTTAAGGATTTTTGTTACGGCTGACCCAAATTGAAGGCAAGGAAGACACAGCGTTGCCTTTCTTAACTGCAATTTCTTACACCTTTTAAGGGCACTAAACTGTGCAAAATACATGCATAAGTAAATGGCGCTCAAATGAGTTTGTAAGTGGAAATGAAATGCGTATTTATTGTATTTAAATTGTCAGCGTTTCGCAAAGGGGTTGCGCAGGTTGTCATTTGACGCAACAGCAAAAGCAACGGCAGTAACAACAGGACATGCAGCAAACGGAAACGACAACACTACCATTTTCAAAATGGCGCCTGCACTTCCCGCCAGCGCCGACAACAATGGCCATTTGCAACTAAAAGCCGGAGCATGATGCAGTTAACGGGCCTTTCTTCTCGCACCATGCGTAAAGATGCACCAAACGGAAATGATGTGCACCGCAGTCACGAGCTGAAAATCGCACTCTTTCTTGCCGCTTGGCGGCAAATGAAGCGGAAAAAGCTGAGTACAAGGCTGAAAAGAAATGAATATGCATATGCACATGCCTGAGCACGACTTGGGTTTGACTTAGACAAGTGACTTTACATACACAGGCAAAGAAAAAGCGAGAGAGAGAGAGGTTGTGAGTGAGAGTGAAAGTGACGTAGAGGAAGAGGAAGAGATTTAGGCGCATTTTTGCTAGGAGTTTAAGTTGCTGCTGCTGCTGTTGCTGTCATGACGGAAATGAATTTTTTAAATGCACACAATGCAAACGGTATGACAGGCAGGCAGGCCAAAAGACGTATGGAAAATGTTGCCACTGTTGTCAGTGTTGCTGTTGGTTGCAGTAGCTCAGTAACTCAAAGGCAGCAGTGTAAACAGATTGCATTGCATGCAGCGTTAACAACCGACGAGCAACACGAACCATCACCAACAACAACAGCATGCAAACAAACAACCTTGAACAGCACAGACACTCAAACAAGCTGTCCGTTTGCAGAGTTTAAACAAAAAAGAAATACACAGGCAACAAGGCGTATGAGTGCTGCTGCTCTGTTGCTGTTGCTTGTGATGCAGTGTAACATTGAAAACTGTTTTTAAAAGCCAACAAACAAAGCAGAGGCTACAACGAAAATAAAAACAAAAATAACAGAAAACAAACAACTGCAACAAAAATATGACATGGCATGTCCGTTCATTCTCAGTATCCGCTTCCTTGCATCGTTGCAAGTTGTCCCGTTAGCCGTTGACTGCGAACAGCGCTTTTGTTGCCACTGTTGTCGCAACTGGGACTCGCCCCCTACTCCCCTACTGTCTGAGCATTGCCGCAAGTGCAACATGCTTGTAATAACCTCCCCCCGCAGACGACAAATTGCCATTCATATTCGTATACGATATGCTCGCATGGGGTTTGCCCGCCTCACACACACACACACACACACACACACCCACCGACTCTCACACACTCAAAAACATCGGACAGAAAAGTGTTTTTTTGTATTTTGTTGCCGGGCACTTGCCCGCACTTGGCAAATATAGTATTTTTAGTTTGCCAAGCGGAAGCGGAAAGCAAAATCAGTTTCAGCTGCACGCACACACACACTGAGGCTGAAGGACTATGAATATTTTAAAGCATACGTATTTTTTGCTGAGTGCGTCGTCTGTAAGAATGAGAACTAAGCGCTGTTAATGGGCTTACAATTAACTTATCATGCATATTCTGTAACTCTCTCTCTCTCTCTCGACAGGTGACCACAGAGGAAACACAATACATTCGCACGGTTGACAACCTAATAGCATCGAGGCTGAGCATCAAATTGCAATTGCAGTCGGTGCACTTTGTGGCTGCCACCAGTGCCAATGGCAACAACAATGCTCATGGCCGAGTTGCTAATGTACAAACGACAAATGCATTGGGCACGGGCGCTGGCGGGCTTATGTTACGCTGCACGGCTCAAATTGGTGATTTATATCAGGAGTACAAGGAAATTGAATTGGGCACGCCACAAAAGGATCCGGTGCCGGCAAGGGGTAAGCCACAACCACCTTAGCCACAACAAACAAACAAACACAACACACACACAACTTGGAATGCATTTGAAACTCTTGTTTTCTAAACACGCATTAAATCATTCATTTGCAGTTACACTATCATCCGGCTCGGGTTTGCGGAACTTCTTGGAAACCTATTTCTATACATCGTCGGCGGTCGCTGGGCGTTCAGCGTTCAGTGTTGGCGCCTTTCTCATTTGCTGCCTAATCTCCATGTTTTTCTCCACAAAGATGATGATAACAACAAGCGGCAGCTAAATGCAAAATTGATTACATTCTAGTTACAATTACTTACATATATATATGTACTAGAGTACTAAAGCTTGAACATGAAATGTGTATAGCATAGATAATGGCTTCGACGTGTGTGGCCAATCGTATTAAGCTTAGCGACGACCCCTTCTTCCCGCCCCCTACACTCCAGCCACTCAACTGCAGAAAATATTCACACTAATTACTATATAAATAACACATTATCTATATAAACATACTATATATGTTGTACACATTCACAAGAACTAATAAAATCGTTGTAAATATTTGTTTTATGATGTAAGCCATTGCACTAGCAAACATTAGATGGAAAGCACAGCACAGCACACACACAAACACAGCACACACACAAACAAACATACATACACACACGCATACACAGACAGTGAGAGACTGTCGTACAAACGGACTGAGAGGCGGACAAACATGGCTAATTGTTAATTAATGGATTATTTAATGATGCATTAAATATTGCATAAATTATTATTTCAATTGCATTTAACTCCATTAACAGCAAACACGAAAGTAAAAAAAAAACATACTGCTGCAATAGCACTTTGAATATCAACTTTAAATCTAAGTAAATACATAATTCAATATAAACCTATACAAAAAACAAAGCAATTTAAAAATTGTAAAAAAAAGGCAAACGCATTTAATAATAAATAAAAACGAAACAGCATAAATATTCA
The DNA here is from genome assembly GCA_030179655.1 of Scaptomyza flava. NCBI lineage: Eukaryota > Metazoa > Arthropoda > Insecta > Diptera > Drosophilidae > Scaptomyza > Scaptomyza flava. The sequence continues at coordinate 22,861,905 of JARNME010000012.1, forward strand.
AAAGTGAAAGTGTATTATTATATTATTATTTTATTGTCAACAAAACTGAGAACTTATTTATACATCTAAATTCATCCACTTCAAAAAAAATACCTATTAACTGATATAAGGGCTAACATTTTTTTAATATCAAAATTAAATGGATCTTTAGATTATTATTTTTTTAAGCTCTAACCGATTGCATAAGCGATTAGTTAATAATAGCAAAAGCGATTTCCGGATTGCACTTAACATAACTTATGTATGATATAATTTATGTATATATTTTTTTAAATTTTTTTTGGTTTTGTCTATAACTTTTTTTCACACACTTTTGGCACTAGATTCGTCGACTCATTTTCAATTTAAAGAGTACAAATTTTTAATTTAATGCTATTGCATAAATCATTTTCCATATTCTAGTTTTTTTTGTTTCAATTGCTTGAACATATTTCAAATTGCGGCTTGTTCAAGTAACAGTGTACATTTGCTTAAGGGCGTGGCCAATGACAGCGAAAAGCCACAAACGAACGAACGATACAACGAACAGGCAAACGGCAAACTCTTCGCTTCGTGGATGGGTGAAAATTGTGAGATGCTGGCTGTAAGCACAGAGGGCGCAAAAATGCATTTACTACTTGCCATTTGCCATTTGCCAGGGCTGCGACTTGGCCGTGGGCCAGTTGAGAGTAATGAAAAAAACTGCGTTTTGCCAAAAAGCAAATATCCACTACGGACAACTATGTAACGAAATCAGTACGTAGCCAAGGCGAAAAACTGACTTTTTGCCCACTTATGCAAGCAGTCGAGCGAGCGGCAAATAAAAACCAAACACCGAAGCCAGCTTCAAGGCGGCACCGCAAAACGGAAACGGAAATCGGAAGCTGCAACTGTGCAGCGCAATCGGCCAAAGCAGCAGCAGCAAGAGCAACAGCAACAGAAATAGGCGGCACCCGGACACAAGGACAACAAGCAGGCGAACCGGGGACGGCGATAAAAGTGTTGCAATTTATGGGCAGGCTGGTCGGCGCCCAAGCTCTGTCCTTAGCCCTCAGCACCTAACCTAGAGCTAGCTAGCTGGCTGGCTGGCTGGCAGGCAGTCAGGCAAGCTAAAGTTTCTGGCTAATTGATTTTGCGATTTTATCTTTTAATGACTTTTTCGCAGAGTGCAGCGTTAAAATCTGTCTGCCTCGTATCTATTTATATATAGTATGAACCTAGATAAAGACTATATAGTTCACATACATATATTCGATTTTAATTGCATATTAGTGCTAACGCTCGCAAATTTTAATTTTTATGATATTTTTTGTGGATTTTTCACTTTTGCCTAGAAGTATGCCTTTAAATTTTATACATCCAATTAAACGCAACGGTACGAAAATAAACGCACTAAAAACGCGCTCAAAACGCGCACAAAAGAAATTGTGTTAAATATCGTTCTAAACGACTCCGGTGTGAGTCCAAAAATAAGAGGGAAAAAAAAACAAACAATATTTATGCAAATTTAAAACTTTTAATAAAGTCATCCACGTTTTTAGGGTTCACCAATTTTAAACCAATTTGTGTTCCATCAAAAGTCAATTAACTGTAAAAATGGAAAATGCAGTTCAATAGAAACATTAAATCAAATCTAACGAAAGCCATAAACACTAAAGTGATACATGTGCACACGAAAGCACTAAAGAGTTTTAAAACACAGCAGAATAACAGAATAAAAGCAAAGGAAAGCTAATAAAATTAATTGTTTTAATCACCATTAAACCAAGCTTTTGCCGGTTAAAAGCCATTGACGGTATATCGCTTCGGTCTCCGAGTAGCCACAGAAAAATACTTTTGTGCCCACATTTGCTGGCCAATAGAGGTTAGGCCAATGTGATGACATTTTTCAATTTTCTTTTATCCTTCGCCCAACTCATACCTGTTAAAGGCCAAAAACTTCTTCGTTCTGCATCGTAAATTTTGTAAGCATGTATAAGTGCACAGCAGATATATAAAAATAATGCAGTCACACAATATCACGCCGAGTAAATAAATATATGACTAGCAAATCATGTTCTAAAATCCGATTTTTCTCCAATAAGGTGGGAAATATGATGTACAGGTTGCTGAACAGGATAGTAAATGCACAATATAGATTGCTGGATTGGCTTAGGCAATACAAATTGCTGCATACTTTGCGGAGCAGCAGTAAAAATAGCTCTAAAGTGTTCGCGATTGTTGCACAAAAAACATCCTTTCAAAAAATCCTGTAATTATTATTTTATTTACTATGAACCTTCTTGGAAACTAAACATGTCAAACAGCTTAACATTATTAAATGGAACATGTATTTACCTGTTTCCAGGAAAATTCCATTCTCCATGTGTCAAATTGCATATCTGTGCTACAGACACACAATTGCTTCGTTAGCGTTTAAAACACATTTATTTCTGGTTGAACAGAGTAAAAAAAACGAATGTGGATCGAACAATTTATGTTGCATGATATGAATATTTGATGTTATCAAGCACTTTAGCTCTTGGCATTGTAGTAAAAGCATTTTTTATGTAAATCCATTTACGGAATTTGGAATTTTCCACACACACACACACTCATATATTGCACATTGTTCGGCGCAATTTGCTGAGAAATCGTCATTAATATCGCGGCTAGGTAAGTTTACGTCAGTGACTACAATGGCACTTCGTTAGTGCAACAACCAACAAATTGCTATCAAAATTAAATAAACATATTTATGAATCAAATTTGATTTTGATATTTTCCACATGCGATTTCACGCTTCACGATAAAAATGTATACAAATTTATGGATCAATGGCATTTAATTGTATTTTTGCGAATAGTGGTGAATATTTAAATTCCATAAAACAATATTAATGAGCAACTGTTCTATGCCAAAGCGTATTTTAATCGAATTCAATTTTGTTTCACAAAATACCAATAAAATTTCGCAACCAAAAAGGCCAATCAGCTAATTATCTAACAAAATTTATTATTTTGTTTCATTTTTCATAAGCATTTTTAACAATAACTACAAAAACAAGTTTGGCCAAATATCTATGCTTTGTTATCATAAATATCTAAAATTCGGGAGTGGAATTTTTGCTTTTTGCAAATTAAACACTTTAACAATGTAAAGTAATAAACACAATTGAAGCGTTCATATGTATGCATGTGTGTGTGTGTGTGTTTGCTGTTGTAATTTGCATTTAATTTCATTTCATGCAAATTTCCCAATAACAACAAATATTGCAATAAATTTAAAAGTTCAATTTGGTCATTTCATTAAAGCGTAATAAATACAAATTAAATGATTGGTGTAATGCAAATAAAATAAATAAATAAATAGGCTGAAACAGTGGACGGTGCCAATGCCAATGCCAGTACCAGTGCCAATGCCTTAAATCGTTCTTTAAATGGCCTCGCGCCATCAGCGACCTGTCAGGCGTGTGTGTGTGTGTGTGACCGAGAAACCGACCGACTGACAACAGGGTGTAATCAACAGTCAAACAAACAGACTTTGGGGTCAGGTCAACAGTCGTCGTTGGTTTGGACTGTCAAGAATAGCGAAATCCGCGCCGAAGACCGCATATGTAAATAGAACGTTTCAAAGCTGAAGCTCAGTGACTGTTAAATGCCCTGGAAAGTCAGTTAATTCATTGCACAAAATATCATCATCAATAATTTTTTAACTATTTATAGCAGATTAAAGAAAACTAAAGCGTATAACGTTCAGTATTATTTTCAAGTCAGATTGTAGTATAAGTGCTGACAGCTATTACGCAGCTGTCAGGATATGCCATAATGCCCGCCTGTATAGATAGCCATGGAGTGACATCAAGGATAAAGATGAAGATAGCTTATTGAGCTGGAAAAGCGGATACTGTGCAAGAATCCACATGCTGAGGTATTTGAATCAATTTTAATTTTCATTTTGCTCTGCTGCTGGTAGCAAGAAGGAGACAGAGATAACATGAGAGAGAAGGAGAGACCATCACGTAGGCTTGAGTCGGTTGAGCTTGCCTGTCAACGTGAATTCCATAGCCGGAATACCTAATTGTTGCACAAACGCCCATGCCCCAAAATCACATACAACACACGGGGAAAGCACTAAAGCTCATTACGCATACGCCGCGTGACGGCGAGGCAAACAATGCCAGCGACAACGACAACGACAATGATGCTGATGATGCTGATGATGATGATGATGATGATGGCAGCTACACCAGCAGAAGCCACATCATAAACGTTTGAACCGCATTTGCACACATGAATTAAGCATTCCGCAAAAGTAACAGTAGCTGCTGCAGTGCTTCGCGGCACATTCCAAGGACTTTCAGCCGCACACCCTACCGCATTTAACACAGACACACACACGCGCACACACACACGCAGTTTTGCACACCATTCACGTCATGACCTGGTCATGTTTGTTAAGCGCGTTGGCGAGAATGAGAATGCTGGCAACAACTAACCTATGACTGCAGGTTCCACAGTGTTGCTATATGCTAGATTCGCATTCTGTTCTGCTCTGTTCTGTTAGCCAGTTGTGTTCAGCGGCTTAATGCAACTGCAATTTATTATGAACGCCGTTGCACATTGGTACTGTGGTACATTTTTCAGCGTGTAATTGTCAAGGCAGCCCTTAAATCTAAATCAATTGGTTTGTAAAGACTTTTAAATTAAATTTCCAATTGTCAATGTTATTTTATTTGCGCGCTTTTCCGTTGCCTATAAATTTCAGGTCTGGTCAACTGCAGCTGGCTAACAAATAAGAAACTACTAAAAAAAAAACGAAGCCAGCGGCACACAGTTGTCTCTTCCTGCTGGTTAGCCGCACTAAATTCCGACATAAAGACTTGGTCTAAACCCCAACGCCAACAACAACAACAGCAACGACTTCATTTCCGTTTCTTGCGCGTTGTCCTGCGCTTTCTTTTGTGCTTGCTACTATATAAATACATAGCAAATACATATATGTACGTTTTTTTGCAGTTCTTACGTTGTTTTGCCCTTGTAATTGTTTTTTATTTACCTTTGGTAACCGCTACAAGAAACCAAATGTGAAATATTTTTTTCTCGATATTTTCAGCTACTTTTTGCCACAGCTTTTCCTTGCACTTATTTAAGATTGTTGAAAATATTGGTGTTTTTGCACACTTTTGGCGCTTTGTTATGCGGCTTGCAACCGCATTTTGCAGTATTTCAAACAATTTTATTTACGCATTTTATTCGATTAGAGCCGCTCTGGCCAAAGGCAGGGCGAAATTGTGTAATAGAGCAAAGTCAAATTGAATTTGCTAAGAATGTGAAAAGCTAAATGTATTGTGGCTGAGAACGTTTCGCAGAGCTGACAGCCTCAAATGCCCCAAGGCCAGAAACTGATTTAAGCTTAGCGCTCAACATAATAATAACATTTTCGATAATCATTTTAGAGTCAAGCATTTCAAAACATTCATCTTCTACCATGAAAACTTTATGCTGTTTGTTAGTTTTTGTTGTTTCAAGAATTTTGATTTAAAGAAAACTTAATGCATGAACGACTTTTTTAACCTCTAACATATAAATTGACTCATTACGTTTGTAGACCAAATAAATCATAAATAAAAGATGAGTTTTCGTTTCAGTATTAGAAAAAAATTACTACAACTTTTTTGAGATGTTGCAATTGATAAAACGAAGCCAAAAGAATTAAGAAGCTTTCGCAAATGATTTCAGCATACAATTAGGAGCATCTTTGGCACTGCATGGCAAATCCTTAAAGATTATGTAAATAAGAGATTCCACAAGTAATTTCACACACCCTCGCACACACTTGTTGTGGTTGGTAAGCCAAGCACTTGAGCAAATTAACAAAATTTCAATCACACTTCATTAGCAGAGACATTTCAATAGAACCCAAACAGGGAACCTAGAAATCCAATTGCTATGAGGGCTGTGTAACGTGCTACAACGACAACCACATCTGCAATGTGTGCGTTTTATAAGAATTCAAGCACAGATTCACAGCAGATACCAAACAGCAGCAGCCAAATTTAGCTGCACACAGTACGCTCTTAAAGGAGGCGCACAGCAGCCAAGCATTTAGCAAATGGAATGTTACAAGTGCTAAAGTGCAAAATCTGGGAAAGTAGATGACAACACAGCCCCGCAATAAGTAGCAATGCTACCGAGCTCCTTGCTAGCAGTAAGCCTCAAGTAGGAATGGCATTGATTGAAATGAAACTCCATATAATTAGAAAATAATATGTGAATATTTTGCAAAACAACTCACAACTAATTAAATGACACAACATAATATGAGAACTTCCTTCAACATGCAATATCTGTTTTGAATATATAATTAAAATTGTTTGTGGTCTGTTACGAAACTAAGGATAATTCTACAATGGGCGTTTGATTAGTAATGCTAAACATGAATACTCAAAGGCTTGCAACTATTTAAGCTTAAAAAATCAGAATTTAATATCTGAATTATAATCTTAGTTGAATTTTGAAACGGTTGAAAATTCTATAACCAATGTAAGCTGTTAAAAGCATATATATGCACTGATTTAATCTGTTCAAAACATGCTCCCCAGCTATAGAATCATAGTGGCAACAAAATGCAAAACACTCATAAATTTTCTACTCCCAGCGGGTTATAAAAAAAAAAAAACAAAATGAATTTTATTTTTGTTACTTTAATGCTGTAGCTTTTAATTACTTTAGCTGCTCAGTGGTTTCACAAATATTTTAGCAACGCTTCAAAAATATTGCTAGCAACAATATTGTATTATTAATAGTTCAACAACGCAAGCTGCAACAATGGCTGCAAATCTGCAAAAACAGTAAAAGAAAGCAAAAAAAAAAACCAAAAAAAATATCGCATGCAAGGATTGCATAAATTGAGTTTTGAGCGAAAGGTGCGCGTACAAATGCGAAAGGCTTACAAAAATATTATATTGTGGATGCGTTGCAAGGGCGTCAGTGGTTGGTGGGTTGACTGCGAGCGTAGGGGTGGGTGGGTGGTGGTGGTGGGAATGTGTGCATCATGACTTCGCATATTGCCCAGGGCGCCACTAAAATATTATTTCATGAAATTTGCTTAAGGATGCAGCGGCAACTGCAGCATCAGCAGCCAAAAGTTTGCTTATCCTTGATAGTTTATTTTACGCCGGAAATAAACCAAATTGCGCTCGTCGTAAGAGCGCAGCTAGAGTACCGCACGGGGAGCTCATATGTTGCATGCACATGTGTGTGCATGTGTGTGTGTGTGTGCTGTAAGTGGCTGTGAGTGTTTATGAATACGAGTGCAGGCCGTTGAGGCAACCAACGTGAATGCATCATAATTCGCTGTAACCTCAGCTTAAAAGATTTCTATATAAATGCATTTATTTTAGCATATTCTTAAATTGTGAATTGTGCCATCAACTTAAGCTTTAGTTAGCCTTGGCATGGGCTCTGTTGGGCTGGGCACTTCACTTGTCGGCTTGTCCGTTGCGAAGGGCCAACTTAAATAAATATAAAATGTTGTAATTTAGCTACATATTTGCACACCAATTATTTTCATAGCAGCAGCAGCAAACAGAAGCAACAACAACATTGCCCAAAAACAAAAGTGAATTGTTGTTTGGCGGGGGTCAGGAAGACAGCAATGCCAACCATGACGACGACGATGATGGCCATTACGAAGACATTTAATTGTTGTTTTTGCCAAATGAATGGCAAACGGCCCGCAGCGACAAAAGCATACGACACAAATTGCGGTGTGCTCATTACGACAATAGTAGTGCCCGACCCCGAGTCATCCCCGCCTTGCTCTTACGCCACCGATCCGGACTTGGAGCAAGTCAGTCGGGCCCATTAGAAAAACCACTGGCAGCCGCCAGAGTCATGCATTCGCCTTCTTTCATGCTCGCCTGCACATCTTTGTTGCAACGGCGCCCACAACCAAACTCACCCCGCCCTTCTCTGGACAAAGCAGCCTTGTCAGTTGGCCGAGCCAGTCGACCTGCGGCTGTTTGTGGCCAGCTCAAACCAGCAACGAGCAAAGTGGAGCACTCCATTGCGTGCCGTTCGCTGGCTCTATATGTATATATGTACATATTTTTTTTTCACTAATTAAAATAAACCAAGTAGCAGCGCTCAACACGCTCCTGCTGCTGCGTAGGCATCAGGAATGTCAGTTTGGTTCAGTTTGTATGTGCAAATAGCACAAGGTTGCGTGCATTCTCTTTCCCTCTCTCTCTTCCTCTTTCTCCTTCTCTCCCTGCCGAAGGCAACCAAATTGAAATTGAGCAGCGGCCAAACAGTGGTAAGCCTGACAGACAAACAAATGCGACAGACAGATAGACCGACTTTTGGTAGGTTGAAAGCAGCTCATGATGTTTTGTTGACCAGCGGCGATGGTTTTTGCCCTTTCCTCCCTCTCTCTCTCTCTCTCTCTCTCATTCTCTTCCTCTAATGGAAGCGGCACGACAATGACATGATTTCCACAGCGCTGACCCTTTGGGGTTTATGTACAAAACAGAATATTACGTATACGCCACAAGAATTTGATTGAAATGCGGCTGCTGCAACTATGCATAGATCTGCTTAAACGCAAAGTTGGACAAACTGGGGCACTAAACAACACTGTGCTACACAACACTGCACTTTCATTTCAATTTGGAACGTCCCAAAAAACATTTTGCATAATCGTTTTAATAACAACTTTGTAATTGCTTATTCATGTACAAGCAACTAATGAAAGAGGGCAACGGGATCAAAAACTCACCGAATGGGGCAGCCAGGCAGCCAGGCAGCAGCCCTTCCGACTCTGGTGGGCAAAAAACCCCACAGTTATGGAACAAACTTTTGCTTTTTAAATGTTTCTTTATTAGTTACTGTAATTGTTTTTGTGTTGTTGCTGTTCTTAAGGGCCCTGCCTGAGCGTAGGAAATGTCCAGCCAGCCAGCTGACAAGGCGCCGTTTGCCGCAGTATTTCCTTCTTATTTTTCAATTCTTTTTCTTTATCAAAGAAATTGAGACTTTAGCCTTGAGTCTTTAACCAGGCTCCTAAAAGTTTTTTTTACCGAAATTCAACAGCAACAAAAATAAACAACAAATAATCAGCAACCAACAACCGGCAGCAACAAAGTTGCTAAAGAAACAACTCACGAAATTTTTTTGTAAACACAACGGAAATGCTTCAATTTCGCGTTGCCCAGCACTGCGGAACTACTTGCCGCCAGAACTAAGCACAAAACTACATTCAAGCACATTAAGAGTTTATATATTTAAGCATTTATATATAACAATAACACACATACAAATTTATAAATATGCAGCAGAGAGCACACCAAAACACTACAAAAACAAAAAGAGGTAGAAATTGCAATTGTAATTTGCGGCTTTGTTTTGCTGCCTGGCCAGAAGTTTTCAACGCAAAACTTTTGCCCAAAAACCAAACAAAGCCAGCCGGCTTGCAATAGCAAAAAGCAACTCCGATTTACTTTTAACAATAAATCGTACATACACATAAATATACTATATGTATATGTATATAACTATATATTTATGTTGCATTTAACTGCAAACTGACTCAAAACTAAATTAAAGGAATGCTTTTGGCGACCAAATATTTGGTTTAAGAAAACAAACAACAACTCTGAACTGCTCAGCGGGGATGTGGTGGGGGGCGTGTGAATGTTACAAGATATAAGCAGCTTCAATGTTTTGCTTGTTCTGCACGTATGTGTGTGTGTAGAGAATTTTCGAAATCAACATTAGCATGTTTGTCGAAGCAAGAAATACAATTTGTTGCCACACACACAGCTAGGTAAAGAAAAGGAGAAGAGATTTTGCCACAAGTTCGACGGAGGAAACTTTATTAATTTAAAGTAAATGCTTAGCATAACTTTGCATATTCGGCCAACAAAAACAACAACAACAAGTCGCGAGCAAACACAACGCATACGTAATATGCTTAAAGGCCGTTTGCCAGCTAGCAGCAGCTAAGGTACAAATTTTGGTCGCTCAAACTTTACATAATCACTTGGCTGACGCGATGCACGTGTCGTATGCGCAATGCACAAATCAATGATAACGTGATGACTAAACTGGGTAAATAGACACGGCTTCAGAGTCCGAGTTAATTGCCACTGGCAAAGACAAACCTGATGCTGCTTCGCACACATGTCACAGAGCGTTGCGTATCGATGTACTAGCATTTAGCACATTGGGATCAGGTGATGGACGTTGGACGTCGCAGCCGCTGACATTTGTAAGTAAAGTGAAGCACTACCAATCGACAAGGATGGCGGTATTGCACTCTCGACACAACTCGACACATGCCGCCAGTGGCAACAGCAAGAAGAGCAACAGAAACATTCGCACACAGTCAACAAGCACAAAAACAACAGCAACAACAACAAGAGCAGCTCATTAGATTAATGACGCTGGTAATGGATTAGCGAGCATGGACTTTGTCATTGGCGCCAGAGCGTCTACGCCAACTACAACTAAACAGCATCTCTCGTAATTAGTGCACATAGGTCGATAGACAGACAGACAGAAAGACAGACCAAACAGGCAACACATGTGCCACAGTTGACAGTTGGCTGTTGCCGCTGCAGAGTCAAGCTGTCAACGGCAGCCTCAAAGCAATAATTACATACAGCTACAAATGCGTATTAAGTTTAAACGTGAAATGTCCGTTTAATTGAGCACTTAAAGTATTCGCACATTCACAAGCCATAAATGACAAGACAAGAACTGAAAATGATAATCCGCTGGCCAGTTTTCGTGGTAAAGTTCCATAAGTACGCCAACATTTACATTACTACATATATATATGCATGCACATATATATGTATATAATATCAATAATAACTTTGCTGGAGTGCTTTCTGCATTCCAATTAGGTCGCGACAGTTGGAGAAACCTTAACAACTTAATATTAATGTATATGTACAAGTATGTAATTGTATGTGTGTTTGTCGTCTGTGTTGCTCTGGTTGAGATTGTTTTAAAAGGCTCATTTGAATGAATGCCAAAAAGAATAAAAAATGTGACAAAATTAAAAGAGAAAAATACAAAACATAAAAGAACTGGCATCGGCATATTGACGAAGTCTTCATACGCTGTCGGGTCATATTTTTAAGATTCAATGATTTTTTTTTTTATCAAAATAATTGTAAGAGAAAGTGTTATGGTCAGATTTTTTAAGGCAATATATATTAAACTCTTCCTTAAGATACTTAACTTACTTTCACTTCAGAACAGATATGCCCAACAAGGGTATAAAAAACACATTTATAATATCTATTATTCCTTTTTTTTTTTGCTCCAGTTTTGGTAAAACGAGCCAAGCAAACCGAACAGCATACAGAAACAGTTTTTTGGATTGTGTCTCATATTTTGGCAAGAATTTATGCACAGTAGGCAGTGAAAACTTAAGTGATTTTAGTTGTTAACTAATTGAAAATATAGCACGAACTGGAGCAAACGCCCACGCAACATTCCCCCATCTCCATCTCCATCTTGTTTACCATTGCTGTGAGTGCGGTTAGCCGTCAAATGCAATATACACACCAGTGCTGAATTAGCAACTTCATTTCATTTACAGTTCCATCAAGTTAATAACCCTAACGTGGTTTGACGCGCTTGGCGGCAGATTTAAACGTTTGCCGCTTGCATAGCGTTGCAATATTGCTGCCAAACGGCAAACGTCAGACTGAGTAAGTCACTCGGTCTTTCTGTCTGACCGTCCGTCCGTCCATTTGTCAGTTAGAAATGGTTACACGCTCAACGCTCCTCGCTGATGGAACACGTGCCAAACCCTGCCAAAAGCCTCTAAGCCCCGTTTTATATTGTGTGTGTGTGTGTGTGTGTGTGTGTGTGTGTGTTTTTGTGTGGGTCTTGGCCCGATCTGGCTATCATATAGCAGCGCATTTTGATAACCCAATTAAAATGCACCGCACGTAGGAAACTTTTTTGTTGCATTTTGATGTTTGTTTTTTGTTTTTTTTTCGCTTTGCTTTTCGTATTTGCTTTAATCGGCGCTAGTTTTTTGCTGTTCCTGCTGTCATATTTTAATGTCAAGTGCTGTGAACTAGCTCCTGTGCCAGTGTCGCATTTTAAATGTCATGTTGTCAATCGCCTGGATCGTCTGTCGTCCGCCCCTTGTCAGCTTATGTTCGGTCGCCGAGCCAAGCATAAATTACACACAGATCACACAGTGCGGGATCTGCGGAGCGCTCCACATTAAATGTTCAACGAATGGCGTTACAGTAGCTGCCACAGCGAGTTATTTGTAGCAGGATGTAAGTCGTGCATTCAGCCTTGAAAGCGAAACTGAAAACAAAACTCAGCAAACGCATCGTTGCATCGTTGGTTGCAGGTGCGTGTGCCATGTACTAGAAACATGTTGAAAGAATCACTCTTAATTGATTAGTGTTAAAAATGTAAATTCAATCAAGGCAATTGTGGGAAAATGTTTTGATGCGTGTTGATGGGATTTATGTACTAAAACTTAACAAAAGAAAATGTGGGAATATTCATTTTGTTAAACAACAAAAGTACATTTTTGCTAATCTATTTAGAAACCATCTCATTAAGAGGTTACTGAACCTTCGAATAATGTTTAACTATTCTTTCATTTACATTTGGGTTAATAGCTTTCCGAATGTATATTTTTAACACTATTTCACAGTTTAATCATAGAAATTTTTTTGGGTGTGAAAATAAGTTTATTTGTAAAAACATATCCGTTAAATTAACATTTAAGCTATCTCGTTACGTTTATCTAACCCCAATCTCATAGACCAAACACATATGCGTATAGGAACTTTGCCAAGACCCAAGAGCACCGAAGAGATGCCAAATGTAACACACGTTCAGCAAATTAGCATAACCGAATACGAAAATTGTGCATAAAACTTGTGTTATTACTTGTCTCATTTGCCAAATAAAAGCAAAAAACCATCCACTCGAAATTCTCACATATAAATTGCAAGAAACTCTCAGCACCCAGAAGGCAGTCCATAAATGTCGCGCCCATAAACGAAGCGTAAGGGATCCTAACACCCACAGAAAAAATAAACAAGTCACATAAGATAAAAGTAAAATGTAAAAAATAATAAAAACAAAAGGCAGAACTACTTAAATTTAAATGAAATCACGTCTCGCATTTGTCGACGACGCGTCGTTCTGGACTTTCTCTTTTCAAAAACGTGTAAATAACATTTTTATTGTATGTATTTATAACATTTATTCAAAAGTTTCAAATGTGTGACGAGCACCCACCCGGACAGACCGACCCGGGACAGTTAAACAGCAGGTGTGACACTTTTTTTTTTGTTTGTTGATTTCAGTTTCAGTTTCAGATTCGGATTTCGTAGCTCGCGCGTTTTACTGACCCACTTTTGACATGATGCGGCATCAGAATGCAGTGGGCGAGTGCCAAGGCTCCTGGCAACAGCTCTCACCCATGTCTATAGCGGGGAAAGGGAAAGGGTACCCAGGGGTAAGAGCTCGTCACATCAAGCACATAGTACATAGTACATTGTAAATTGTACATTCAACATTAACAGGGCAAAAGCAACTGTGCAAATATTTTTATGTGCACATAAAACAATGGACATGCGGACAGCTCTTACTCCATTCAGACAGACAGTCAGATATGGCTGACAGACAGACAGACAGAGAGTAAGTCCAGTCTCGAAGCGGGAACAAAAGAATTGGGCTAGCAATTTCGTAAGCCATGAAAATTGTCAACGAATGTGAAATTGTAAATAAAATGATGAATATACGAGGAGCGCTCAACATGCGTGGAACGTGCGAGAATTTTATAAACAAAACTCTCAAAACTGATTCGAGTGGCGTGGCATGGCGCTTTGTCAATGCAAAGAAGAACACAATGCTTGCATCTTTTAGATGATATTCAGTTTTTTTTTTTTTTGCTTGTTTTCGCTCCTCAAGTGTTAACTGAAAAATTATGCAAATAAAGCACAGTTATCATAAAAAAGAACGCAAGCATTTCTCTCTCATCGCAAACAAACAAACCAAAAATTTCGAAGGCGGAAACGCTGTGCGCAACGCAAACAAACAAGTTTTCGAGAATGAATAACGACAGACAGTCTTGTGCTCAACGTTAACATAGCCCCATTTGAGAGTGGCACAAGGCTCAAGTGCATATCTATGTATATATATGTATAGACAGTTATATGGTTATTAGGGCGTGGGACCGGATACTTAAAGACATAAGACGGCTAAATGCAAATACTGGCTAAATATATCGCTGCCCCTTTAGCAAGAACTTAAGGCATGTTGCAACATGCTGATGCAAATCGGATTGTGTCCCTCTCTCTCTCTCTCTTTCTATCGCTTCTGCCTTTGGCTGCCAACGGATTACACAACTTTGAGATTGTCAATATGACTTAAGCTGCTGTCGCATTGTTGCCGCTGCCACTGCCACTGCCACTGCTGCTGCTAACGAGCTGCTTGCGTAGCCACAGCGCCAAGAATAACAAAGCTCAATCGAGGCGACTCCTTCCAGTTACACTCCCCCCCTCCCCCGCATCTTACGACTACGCTTGTTTCAGCTGATAGCTGTGGCAATTTTATAATGCTTTCGCTTGCTTGGCTGCTGCAATGTTGGCTGCGTGGCAAATTGATTTCGATTCCACACTGGCTGACACACAACTGACAGCAATTAGATTTCGTTGCTGCCGCTGCTGTTGGTAGAGATTTAATTATGCGTGTACATTTCAATTAGAATGCTGCAACTGCGGCTACTTAACCTACCCCCTCCCACCAGCCCTGCCCCGTTTTGCAATTAGAAGGTCATGCAGATCAACTCAATTGTCAATTAGGCATTTTACTCATAGCTACATAAATCAACTTAAATTGTTATGGCTTTTAATATCAAGGATATGCAGCGTGTTAAGAGAGAACCAAATGAAAATGGTAGCACTGCTCTCATTTGCATGACAACAACTATAACAACAATGTCTGACCAAGTTGACGAAGTCAACGTCAACGTCGACGCTTCGAAAGATTTATTAGCGCATTTGACTTGATTTAGCTTGTTTATGTTTTAGCCAAGCAAAACTTATGGCTAAGCATTAAGCCACAAAATGGACAGCGTCGCTGGACATGCAGGTGCAGGTTGTCTGTGTCTGTGTCAGTGTGTGTGTGTGAGTGTGTGGCTGCTGCTACAGGTACACGCCAACCAGGAGTGTCTAGCTACCTGCTGATGTGCATCATAAATTATTTTGATGTGCGTTTTAGTTGATGCTGCTGTTGAAAAATCTGATTGGACGCAGCAACAACACCATCAAATCGCCCCCTTCTCTAGATTCTATAAGGGCTGCAGATGTTAAATGTCTTTGGGCAAAGTGCTCCACACAAATCTCGTACAGATGTGTGTGTCCGATAGATGCGACTTTAAACTGACAATGGCTCATTTAAATGGTCGACATTTGTCCTGCTGCTTTAATTTGATTTGAACTAATGCGCTAGCAGTCAAAGGTTATACGCTCTAGTAATAATAATGACAGTCCATTTTTAGCCCTGCCCTCTATACCCAAGCCCCCTGCAGCGTTGACGTCTGTCGCAGACACAACAAACTAATTCCTGCTTCTCGTCTCGCACAATCCATTTGGGTCATTTTGTGTTACAGCTAGTTCTTCATGCCGCCTTTTGCTGCTAATGTTTTCCATGTCTGGTCTAAATTGTTTGTAGCATCCAGACACAAAAACTCTCAACCAAATGCAGCGTCATTCATCACAACAATACAAATGAATACAACAACTAAAACGAAAGGGAGCAACTGTAACTGGGACTCCCGTAGGACAGTCATTTTTGCACTTAAACGCCGAGCAACGAACCCAAACAAAAAGCCGCAAAGTGCACACACATACAAACACACAGTGTATTCACTTGCCACGTGGCAGCTCTTTTGTTGTTGCTCTTCTTTATCTTTTCTTCTTTTTTATTTTCACAGCACCCTCACAAATATTTTGTTTCTGCACCCCCTGGCAAAACTGTTAAAAAATTAAAATGCTGCTTAAAAAACTTTACCGCTTGATAAACGAGCCCGCGAATACATACACACACAAACACAAGCACACAAGGTGTGCACATTTTCATAACTCTTCAAAACAAAAACACAAAAAACCAACGCTCAACGAACCGTTCCAAAAAATGCATTTCAATTGTTTATGCCCCTTTGTTTTGGTTGTATTTTGTTTCATCTTTTTTTTGTTGCAGGCGATTGCGAAAGCATCGTGACATATTTAGAGCCAAAATGTCATCGTAATTAAGCCCAAAAGATTAACCAACACAATTAGCGTTGCCTAAGTGGATAAGAATATGCAAATTGATTGTAAACATAAAATGCTCAAAGAATAATGGCAATGTTCTTGGGTGCCAACATATTGAGCAGCATTTTATTTGATGACTGGCTTTTCTTGACATAAAAGTAAATATTCAGTTAAAGAGCTGCAGGTGTTGAAGTTGACCCAAATAAGCTTACATAACTGTTAAAAGTTCAAGTGAATGAGTTATCCAAATAATAATAATTATTGAATTTATTGAGATGTGCAAATCATTTTGTCCAAATACTTGCAACAATGCAAAGAGTTAATAGCTAGTGAATGTATTTATTAATATTTGTAGAAAATTTGTACTTACCTTAATAGACAAATAAATATCAAGCGTAGACCAGGACAATTCAGTGGTATTATCTGTAAGAATAATTCAATTTGATTAATATAATGATTAAAAACATATTATTATTATTAAACTAAAACATAAATCACTAGAATTTTTGCTTTAACATTACTACAAAGAGATTTCATACAAAGTGAAAACCCAGCCCGGACAATTATTATGATTGCAGCATAATTTCATCATCAGCTAAGCTATCAACGGATCCATGTGGAAATAAAAAGGGAGTGGCACGCTTATACGGGGGGTCATAACTAATGGTAATGGCTCACTTAATATGCCGGTCTCTTGAAATCATTTCATTTCCACACAACCACAAACTTTTTACACAAACAAACACACAGACACAGACACAGACTCGCGTATATTAACAACATTTAAGAGACTGCAAAAGTATTCGAAGCATTTTAAGGGGGCATCCAATAGCAGAGAACGGTCTGTTTGCACAGAGAACATCGCCCTGAGCACCGAGAGAAACAGTTAAGGATAATGAATAATGACAACAATAATAAAACTGTTGTAGTTGGGAAAATATATAAATGACAACATTATTAACGGGTGGGCGGGCGTATATTTGCTGTTCATAACTGTCGCATGTCCGTTGAAAATGATGTCATTAAATTAAAATAAAACGGACAAACACTTTCTTACATTTGGCACACACCGACACTCTCATGCTCTCTTCTGACAGTTTCGTATGCCTAAAACATTTGTCAATTAATCAAAGTCTAATTTAAATTAGCATAGTTTAAACTTTATCATTTGTCATAGTCGAAGATTATACCCAAAAATACTTCCAAGTATATTTTAAAGGAAAACATTGTTACCATAAGTAAAATTGACATATTTACCTTTTACTTCTTACAGCATAAATATAAATGAAAATGACGAGAATGTTCACAGGTCAAAGAGCATGGAAAATGAGCTGAGTTGAGAACAGCTAATGAGTAAAAAGTATAATAAAAATACTACGACAAGCAAACAGCAAACAGAGACAGTGAAGCACACAACAATGATATGATTTTTAATGAAATGAAATATATTTAAATGAGTGTGGATGTATGTAGAGATGTGTGTTGTAAGGGTGGTCAGGACAATGAATAATATTAAATATAAGTGCCCCAAAAAGGCAAGACAACGCTGCGTATGCGTGTCGACGACATTGACATGCACATAATTACCAAATATATATACAATATATTTAAAATAAACTGGGGCACATTAGCGCAAACGTAATGTTTGAGCTCATGAGTAAATAGATATGCTACTAGCATAAAGGTATTTGAGTATGTGAGTTCCGTGTACGTTCCCGACCACAATCTGCAACCGCACGCATGTGCCCTAATTAATAAGCCAGCCCCTAAACTTTAGATGGCTTCCGTGTCCACACGAAATGTGTCATAATTTCTATTTATGGTCGGGTATTTGTGGGCACGTCGCATTTATTATGATTTTATTTAATAAATTACAAAAAAAAACATATTCCACCTCCTCCTGCCCGACGCTCAGTGAGCATTTGTATCAAAAAAAGGTTACCTCAACAGGCTTCAACACGCAATCCACGTAGACATTTTAAAGTGGAAAAGGCTAATTAAGTAATAATTTGCCTCATGCAAAAATTGCCCAGTTCACGCGATTTTTGCTCGCACAAAAAAGGGTTGAGTGCCACACATTTGCATAAATGTAGGAGGCACGATGTGAGGCTAGGTCATTCCATTCATGTAGCTAATGTGCTTACATCTATTACCATATACGAAGTACATTAGAAGCTCATTGTCGCAGTTTGTATGAAGTTCTGGTAATGGCATATGCACAATTACACTTTGTATGACAAAGTGAATGCAATCATTACAATGCACTTGACATTTTGACTCTGATGAATAAAAAATATTTTAAATAACTCTCTTTTTTCTGTATTTGATTTGGTTTTGTTAAAGCCATTTGTATCAGGCCATGCAAGCATAAAAAACAGCGCATAAATGCAACACTTGAAATAACATTTTTAAAAAGCCACCAATCCACTGGCCATAACCTGTCATAAACAACAGCAATAAAGGCCTATCGCGATGGCAACATAAGATTTTAATTTAATGTGCAGCGTTCTCAAATTTTATGGTTAATATACGCAAAACTCAAGAATTTCCAAAGCGTATATCTAAGAAATCTTCTTTGCTCTTACAAGCATTTAATTCATCGCCGAGATATTTTGATACGCAGTACATATATATGTGTATGTGTAGATAAGGCTCATAAAAGCGAATCTTAAGCCGTCGGGCATCGTGTCGTAAAATACAATATAATGAAATCGAAAATGCACAAGCAAATGAAAACGTAATGATTTCATCTAATTATAGCTGCTGCTGCTGCTGCTGCAACTTGGCTAATTCAGTTAGCCCGCAGTGCGGAAATGCCACAAACACTTGTCTCGAGTCCCTCTTCTCAACCAGTTCAGTGCTGACCAGTCCTGAGTGGAAACTCAACAGTCCGCAGCTAAGTATGACAATCTATGACTGCTTCAGAAGTTTCCTTTTTGCCTGTTCTCAGCATTGGACATTGCCTACTGTTGGACGAGTTGTCTAAATTTAGCTACAACTGTTGCTTCGACTGCGCCTTTTATGGTCTTTGATCTTAAACCAAACGCTTAGCTCTTGGCATTCTCTCTCTCTCTGTTTGTATGCTTGTGCATCCGACTGGCCCATCAACAGCTTGGTGAACGCTAATTGTCCTTTGGCATTCCTTCTCGTCATCATTCGTACGTTTGGTCTTCACAGGCTGCAGCACACAGCTAATGCGCTTGCTAGATCTGTAACTTGGTTTCGAACAGACAACCAACAACAAAACAAAAAACAGGCACAAGGCACAACAACAACCATTATAATTGGTATTTTAGCGTCCTTTTGTGTCTATATATAGATCTTAACATGAGCAAACGCCATGATTATGTTGATCAAATTACAGTAATTTTGCTTTAAGTAGACACTGTGTATGATTCTTACATGTATTTACAAAAATATAAAGCTTTAAGTTGCCAACATAGCTCATTTTCAATTTGTAGCAGCCACATAGTTCGCAAGCCATGAACAAACTCATAACAGGCTATGTACATACATTAAAAGTTTGCTTCTACGAGAGCTTGCAATAACTCATCGAAAAGTAAAAGTAAGCAACAACATTTGCAGTAGCCGAAGCGCCTTAAATGCAAATTTTATTGTGCATAAATTAATGAGAGCAAAGCAAACAAACAAACTGATCCCTTGTTAAATTAAGAAATCACCTGCTCCACACAATTAGCATAAATATCTAATCATTTTTATGCTTATTAATTATAGCACGAGCAAGTACGACGAGCGTTCTGCCAGAGAAAAGACCTCAGCACAAATGTGCTATGTAAACAATTTTTCAATTTATATCTTGCTGAATTCAGTATGATGCATACAACCCCTACATGGTACAAAAACCCACTCATACGTAGACACAACTCTGGCCAGGCATGGCATGAGAAAGTTTTCTGATTCCTTATCTCCAAGTTGGATCTGCAGCGGCATAGTTTAGCTAAGCAAGCGGCGCTTCTCGGAAGCTGTCAACGCTCTGAACTGATTGTGATAAACATCGGACTGCCACGACTTGGCCAGGTCGTGTGCTTCGGACTCTCTAAGTCTGATTTATAAGATTTCAAATTAGCACAACATCAAAGCTTAAAATTAGGCATTTGAATATTGTCCAATTGGGCCGAATCAGCGAAATAACGAACTGTAAATGTTCTTTCGCTTTGAACATTAAAATTCGAATACATTTTGCTTACAAATCTAATTATACTCTATTCACTTGGTGTCAACAAACCCTATTCAAATAAAACATAATTATTTTAATGAATAAATAAAAATAGTTAGTTTATAAACCTTTTCAAGGCTTGTGCCCTCCAATCTTAATGACATAATCTACGAAGCCACTTTTGAGCCAGAATCTCAAAACGAAGCTGTTTAAATCAGTTAAGATTTAATTACAACGCTCGTTTGTTTTTCGCTCAGCCAACCGGTTTTACAGTTAATGCTGCTTCAAGTTCAAGAATCAAAGCGGAGATACTCAAGTATATGTAGCCAAACACTTGGACATAATTGTACTTGAAAACAATAAGCAAATTGCTACTGCGGCTTTTGCTGTTGGCTCAATTGTGTTTCATAGATATGTAATGCTGAATACATCGATGTTGGCTGGTGTTGCTGCAAAGACGCAGCAAATTGTCGGTCAGTGGCACAAAATTTGGGCAGGGTGTGCGTGTGCGTAAATAAACAATAACAACAAATTACAACACCAATATGAGAGAGCAGAGTGTGCGACAAGTTTATAAAAATTCAACGTTCGTCCGCAACTGGAAGCGAGTTTTTTGCACTGAATTTAGTTTTAATGGGCTGCCTCGAACATATACGTATACGTTTATATGGCTATATATCCATATGTGTATAATCTTGTGCACCATTTAGATTGGATTGTTTTATTTTGTTTTGTTTATGTTTTCGCTTCTGTTGGTTTTGGTTGTCGGCCTTTGTTTTGTTTATACTTTTTTCTTTTTGGTTATTTCTCAATAATAATTAATTTCGGGAGAACTTTCTATTAGCTGCCGTCATCGTCATCGTCACCGTCGATTTCATTGTCCTCATCAGCATATGCTCCAAAGAGTCCAACGGTGAAAGCTCTGACGGCAAAAACTGGGCGAACATTCTGGCCAATGTTCGTTTGCCGCCCAAGAATCTGGTCAAGGCCCCGGATCCAAAGCTTGCCGTAAACAGAAACTTGCTCTTAAGTGTTGTTTTTTTTTACGGACTCTTTAACGTTAAGTGTCTTTTTGGAAGAATTTCTTTTGAATTGCATATCTTAACAGCCTTCAAGTGAACTTCAGACGAGACAAACATCAAAATTTACTTAACTGTATCTAGAATAAGTTTTGTAATTACAAAATATGATTTCGCCAACCACAGAGAGTATTTTTATTGTTGTGCCTCTTTTTGGGTATTCCAATCTGAGTTTTGTGAAAGCCAAAAGTCATGACTCATGTGGAGGCTGTGGCACTTGTAAATTACAAAGTCTTGTCTTGTCATCTTAGAAACAGAACGCACATTTGTATTTTGATTTTATGTAATTGTTATGGTCTTAAAAGATCCATGTTTATTAGTTTGGCAAATTGGGTTACAATATTGTGGTTTTTGCTGCGGTTTTCTTTCAAATTAAGGCCGCAAATTTATTGTTGTAAGATGCTTCAGACTGAATGTGTGAAGTTCATTTAGTCACTTGGCTGGCATCTTTTGCTTGAATAACATAAATAATATTTACCGAAAGGAAAGAAACGTTCAACCAGGAAACGACTTCTGAGCATTTAAAAATAAGTCAATTCATGCAATTAGCACAACAATTTGTTAACTTAAAACTGAAAAGAGGCAACAGTTACATTTTGTATGCAAATCCTATTCTTTTATTATACTTTTATATTTTATATTTATTACAAACAAATTCCAAAATCTAAAATATCATTTCGTCCCCAATGTCTTTGACTTAGGCGAAAATAAAAAGCAACAAAGACTTAATGGAAAATCTGTGCTGACGTCCCGCCGTCAAGCTAAGTATTAGAATGGAAACTGCAAAATGCTTGGCGTGCTGAGGCGTGGCGATATTGAAAATGTGCGCATTATGACAATTTAATGCTTGTGATTATTGAAAAACATAATAATATTTTTATGGCTGGCAAACAGACGTGAAGCAGGACAGAGATGGTGTCGAAGTTGAAGCATTGCCCCAAATTGTTGTTGTTGTTGTTGTCGTTATCGTTGTCGCATTATTATTGTTATTACCACGACACATTTATTTGATCAGTGCCAAAGTGCCAATAATTCGAAACAATTTATTATTTTAGCATTTGTATATCAGAGACTGGAGGAGCACACGCACTCATACACACTCACACACTCGGCTCGGCTTACTGTCCTGACTACTTACAAATGCAAATCACGTTCGCGCGTAAAGAGCCATTCGAACAACAACAACAAGCAAGCAAGCAAGGAAGAATCGGTCACAGCCGGCACCTGTGCCATACGCTGAAACTTGATATACAGATACAAAGATACAGATACTCAAAGATACACAGTTAAAGATACGCCCACTCGTTTCGGTCTGTCTATATGTATATGGTGACAGCAATATTGAAATTTCCTGGGCGTTTATGACATTGCTAGACTTTTGGCAAGAAGAAAAAAAATCGAATCACGCCAAAATCTCTGTGCATAGATAAAAGAGAATTTAAATTTTATATAGTATATGCATCCATCCCCAAAGGGAAGTTGTTTGATAAAGTGACGAAGGCTCAAGGAATACAATAATGTCCTTGTCAAGGCTTTCACCACAAGGCACTTGGAATTAATTTCGCATAGATTCTATTTTATTTTATCTTTATGTGCAACTCTTGGGGAGGATTTCAATTTGACGCAAATCGTTGCACGTTCATCGACGATGTGACAAAATTGGCATCTTCCCTCAAGCTTAAGCTGACTAGTCGAAAACATTGGGTCAATGAACTAATATTCAATTTAGGCATGAGTGATTTTCAGTCAGCGAATGTTTATGTTCATTTAATTAAAGGCATGTGAATCACATGCTGCATTTAGCAGAGCTGAGCTTTATGTAATGAGCGTCGAAATAAACAATAACAAAAAACAATCATAATATTTTCCGCCATAAATCACACAAAACGCAGAACAAAACAAAAGCCAAACGCGAAATGAGTAACAACAAAATCGGCACAAAACAAAACAAACAGCTGAGGGCGAGGGCAACCCCAGCCCAGAGACAGAGCAGTCGGAGCACTTGATTTCTGCTTTTGCTGCTGCTTGGCCAATCAACAAACGCAACAAAAAAGACAACGCCAAAAAAGACGACCGACGCTGACCAACAAGAAGCAGCGAAGAACTTTTTTGCCCGCTTTTGGTGTGCAGAAACCAGAATCGAAGAGAGAGAGAGAGTCGCAGAGACAGCTTTGCCAAAAGCACAAATACAATTTGCAAAGGCAACGTCGTTGACCGCGACGCCAGCAGCGACGTCAGCGTCTTGAGAATCTCCCCTTTGAAAGCAGTCAGAAGCTCCGCTTACAATTCATTGCCAGACGCTGCCACGTTGACGTCGGCAGCGACGCAGGGCTGCTTGCTCAAAAAAGTGAATCAAAAACCGCGAAATTTGCTAGCGTCTTAGTCCAGAAACAGCAGCAGCAGCTGCTGCAAAGGTAGCCGCGCAGTCGCAGTCGCTTCGCGCTGCTGACGTCGCTATAAGAACATCATTATCATTAAGCTTCAGTTTGAAGAGGCCAAAAGAAATTTTGCGGCGTCTGATTTGGCGAGCTGCGAGCGGGACACGAGGGTATATAAGAACCTGGCCCTGCTAACCATTCAGCAAAACTTCTCGTCTCGGTCACGCGTGCGCCGTTCTTCCAGTTGAGCTCCTGGATTTGTGCGCTATAGATTTCTATCCTGTGGCAGGATATGTTTTATCGTGAATTGCAAAAATAACATTAACTGATTGGCAAATATAGTGCAAAAAATATATTTAAGTGTAAAGTGAAAAAAAAACTGCTTCGAAATTTCTTGTGCAAAAACAGTGTTGATAAGTTTTAAAATACTGAAAACTTACTATATTTTTTAATAAAAATTTAACTTTGCCTAAAACGGTGAGTGACGATCAAACGTTTTCGCTCTCTAAAGAACTCTTGAAACCGTTAAAAATTACACTTCAACTTAATTTTTCGCTGTTTGAGTTTCTCTCAAGAACTTGCAACGTTTGCTCAACTGATTTTGTAGTGTGCAAGCTTTTTTTTTCGAAACTTGTAACCAAATGGTCTTTTAAGTGCCACCCTAAAAACACACGCACACACACACAAACAAAGAGGCGGACTTAAGCACTCGGTACATTTACTGAACTGAACTAAACTGAAATGAACTAAACTGAAATGAAATGAAAACGATGCAAACCTTCTGGATGCCACTTAAACATCCAATTCAGTGTGCGTATAGCCAAAAATAGTGTGTGTCCCCTTAATCTAAACGCAGCAGCGAGCGGCATTTATCTCATTTTATGTCACTCCCAAAACCTTCATCAACGCGGACTTCTTTGCCCATAAAAATGTAGGAGCCAGCAAACGGTCGTTGCTACGTTGTAAAAACCGAAAGGGCTGTAGCTCAATCAAAACAGCTACAGACAAAGATAAAGTTTAAAAGACAGGGAGAGACAAAGAGCGAGAGAGAGAAAAAGAGAGAGAGAGAGAGAGAGAATGAGCCAAACAAAGCCATTAAACTACAGCGCTTTAATAGACTTTTATTGTTGAGCAGCCCAAGACACGCACAACTTAGAGTCAATTTGGTAACAGTAAAAAAGAAACACCAAAACGTATCGGCAAAGAAGAAAAAACCGGGCACGCATTTGAAGTTAAAGTAACACAGCGTTTGCCATCTGCATCCCTTAGTCCATCACAGTGGAAAGCAACAACAATGTAATGTTTAATTGACACCATTGTTCGGGGCAACACTTTTTGCTCCATTTAACAGCATGGATTGCTGCTCTGTGCTCGCGCTGACAGCCAACGCAGAGATAACAACTAGTCGAAAAAGGGGTGGGCCTGGGGGGAGAGGGGGGGTTCTGGACGGATTGAGTATGGGCCATGTAACACTTGCCCAAGTCCATCAGTCACTTAGCTCGCTCGACACTTTGCCGTTGTTGCCAACGATTTTTAACCAGCGTAGAGAGAGAGCAGTCAACATCGGCATCAGGCAATAGCAGCCACTGTCCAGTCAAGAATTCTGGGCACGTCGTTCAAATTATTATCATGCGCAAATCGCTAAGGGATCTGAACAGAAAGAAACCTCGATGCTCAGCTCTACAACTTTGGGCTGCCACTCGACTAGACAATCAAGAAATTTAAATTTAATTTGTTGCGCAAACTGCCCAACCAGTAGCAACAACAAAAACTGCGCACTCAAGTGTCAAATGTAAGAAACGACAAAAAAATAATATATATATATATATACTCTATATATATTCGTGCACTTCAATCGAAGGATTCATGCGCCGCCAACATTGTTGAAAAGTGTTTTTTATTTTCTGTTTTTGGCCCATTTTTTATTCCATTGAACGTCCGTTCGTCATTTCTTGTAATTCAGATTCCTTTTTGCTGTTGTCGCTGTTCGCTTTGTCAATTTGCTTGGCATTCTGCTTTAGTTTTGCAGCGATTTTCATAAATTAAATTGTTTGTCGCAGGACAACATTGACAGCAGCAGTCGGAGCAGCAGCTTCTCAGCGGCGGCGACAATGTTGACATCTCGTTTGACATTCGCGCCGATTTATGTATGCACTCGACTGTACTCGAGAGCGAGTCTAGCTGCTAGTCTAGGTAGCACCGCCACCCGCCCGCCCGCCACTCAGGTGCCGCCCATAAATCAGTCAATGTGAGGCGTGGCATGTTATGGCCTTGGGCGTACATTGAACGTACTCATTCACCACCCCACGCTGAACGATTTCCAAATGTACGCGAACGCGTTATCCTTTTGTCTGCTTCTCTCTCTCTCTCTCTCGCTCTGACAATTTAATCTCGTCGAGGCGTTGAGGCGCACACTAGTGAACTTAACTTACCTAGCCCCCACCCCTGTCCACCCGCCGCCTGTCTGCTTTTACAGTAGATTTATGTTTATGAGCTTCATCAGTTTAATTTGAGTTTTGGGATCGCTGGCGACACCTTTCCCTAAGGATGGGACGCCCGCGATTTTCAAGCATTATTATTTCAATAAGCATCGCAGTACGCTGGGAATTGAGTTATTTGAGGTGGTTCAAGTCTTTAATTAGAGCATTTAGTACGTAATATGTTACGCATACGCCGTGTGTGTTCAGACAGACAGACACATTTTAAAGCGACAACATGATATAAATTCACACACATTAATTGAAGCACTTTCTTTACTTTCTTTTATGCCGTCCTGCTCATTTGCATAGATATGCATCGCACACCAATAAAAGAAGAGAAAAAATAAAACAGAACACCAACAGCATAATACGAATAAACATATACATACATACAAAAATAAAAATTCTGGGCCCAACCAGGGAGACAGGCCATAATTTATTAATTTAAATTCCACACAACAACAGCCAACACATATTATATTTTAATATTATGTGCCCCCAACTGGCAAAATAAAAGGAAAGAAAACGGCGAGAAGAAAAAGTGAAATGATTTTTGTGCTATTTGGTCATTACGAATTCTGATGGCAATCAACAGCTCGTTTTGCTTTGGGCCTTAACTCCTCCCCTCCCCCACCGCCACTTGTCACTTGGCTGGTCCAAAAATTATGCTAATTTTCTATGTCAATTATCTGCCAATAAGCACAAGTAGCAGGATAGATTGAGCAGCACTTGCTGTATACACATTTTTGTGTGCTTTCTCGGACCCAAGTCTTAGCTACAGCAGCTGCTGTTGCTCGTGTGTAAACATGATTTGTGTCATTCAAGTGGGCAGTGAGCAGTTATCTTGTTTATCAATTGGGTCTATTGGTTGACATTTGCATAAGTTTGTGTTCTATGCAAATTATGTGAACAAAGTCAAGACGGGCAAGACTTAAAAACTTGCAAGTTCTTTGTTATTGTTTGCGAAGGCGACACCCATATTGAATCATAGCTGTGCTTTAATTAGCTCAGCTCAGAACAGCTCAATCAATCAAAAAACAAAGACAGATCTCATACATAACATATTGGTGTCAAGCATTCCGCAAACATTTTGCATGCCTCGTCAATCAGTTGAGAGAGAATTGTTAAAAGGCTTTCTCCACATCTAAAATTCGAAGCACTCGCATTCGCACTTAAAGGGGTTATTTACAAACAATTTTGACAAATAAACAGTTTAAATGTGTACGTTTTTATTTGTATAGAGAGAGACTCAGAACTTTGGTTGCAATTTCATTTAGAGTAGGAGGCAAAAGTGTGTAACGAGGCATGCAAGGCACGGAAACAACAAACAAACATGCAAACAAACAAAGAAATTGCTCTGCAAATACAAGCAAACAGCAAGCACTGTTCAAAGCTATTGTTTATAATGGTTCCTTGACAAATGCAACATCAACAAAATTACCAAAAGCGTTTGTCGTATTATTCAATTAAAGTTCAACTTGAACTCTATAAAATGTGAGCAGCGGGCACGCGATTGTCGACTTTTGTAATTGATTAGGCAGGTAGCGCCATTAACTATGTATCTGTATCTAAAGTTTGTATCTTCTAGCTGTCGCACAATAGCAGGCAAGCATTTTAGAGAAAGTCAAGTTGTTGACTTTATCGGCCACACCTCACAAGCTGAACACAATGAGCCAAAAAAAACAAAACATTATATTTTTGCGGTTTCTCAAAGAATTCTCCATCCATGAATCAGCAGAATTGTTTGCTTTTGTGTTACCGTTTTTTGCAGCTGCTACACATTTACATACGTATTTATGTACATGTAAGTGTGCTTTTGTCGTTATGTGAACGGTGCTCAAGCCACTTGTCGGCAAGGTCCAGAAGACCTACTGCTACAAGTGTGGGGCAACAACAAGTAGCCAGTAGTGGCTTGGCCACATGGCTAGCAAATTACCATAAAATTTACATAAAAGCTTTCGTGTAAAATTTATTTAAAATAAATAAAAAGCAAAGCATTCCGGGACACTACATCTTCCTCAGAGCCCCTCCATAGGCGGAAACCCAAGTCAAAGGCACAGCCATAAACATGAACTGCTTTAGTGGCAGCATCAACAGATATCCGCAGCAATTGGCAACAGGTGTAGGCCAAGCCGTGAGCCAAGAAATAACCCAGAAAAGGTTTGTCCACTGGCTCGTCCCTTATCTAATAACAACGACGACGACGACTTGACAGCACAAAAAAAAAAATGCAGAAAAAATTAAAAAAAAAGGCACAGGGTGAAGTGTGAAACTGTGTGAACTCAGAACACATACTGAACACGTGGCCATCAATTCGATTTGGTCTTAAGTTCTTCCGAGACATGCCTGACAATTTGGCTAACCCAAAAAAGTCAGCTGAAGTCCAAGTTTTAGCTGTCGCTGGTGTTGTTATTTTTTGAACCAATCTGGGTGTTAGTCTGTCAATGTTTGCCGATTCATTTGTTACGTGCCCAGGACCACGTCTTCTCATTGTGCAAATTTACAGTTTGCTTTTTTTTTACACATAGAGAGAGTCTTCGGACTGTGAACGTTTGGGGAAATCTACGAAATTGTCGCACCAAATGCGACACCGAAAAGACAACCCGTTTTACTATTGCACAATACCCCAAGCGAGAGTCGGAGGGGCAGAGACAGAGACCGAGGGAGAAAATGAGTAAGAGAATAGTTAGAGCATCCTCTAATAGTTTGGCTTAACTGTAACTAACAATACAACTGGCCAACTTATGACTATGTTCCAATATCAGCTCAGGGAGTAAATTAAGTAATTATTCAGTTGACTTGGCAGAGAGAAAAACCCAGGCCTATTTAAGCAGCTTTCGCAGCACATTTTCTCTAGCCAATATGAATGCATGAATGTGTGCGTGTGTGTATGTATACACATGCCAATTTCAGGCATTTGCCCAAAAAGTGCATTGGCATTGACTGGGCCTCTGGAATATTGGCCCATTGGCTGGCAGCATGTTCCATTTTGCAGGCATTGGCAACGTTTGTCTTTAACAAAATTATAGCCTCTCTACGCTTGCAATGGCATGGCAATTTCTATCGTTTGGATAGTGATGCTATTGGCAATGGAATCCAGGCTTACTAACGGTAGGCTAAATGGCTAAAATGTGCCAAAAACTCAATGCAATCCCTCTCCCTCGCTCGCTCGCTCGCTCGCTCACTCGCTTTCTATGTGTTTTGGTAGGGATGCCTGCAAGTGACGCGATATCTGAAGAGTTTGGAAGTCATTTTGCCCGGCAGTCAATAGTCAACTAACTGCATCAACTGCCTGCCAAACACGACCGGTGACTCTTTTACTCTTTTCTACCTCCAACTCTGTCTGTGTGTGTGTGCGTCCCTGGACGTGGAACATAGACCGATATCGATATAAGGCATTACCTGCTAAACTGTTTGGCAGCATCACAGGTAGCATGTCAAACAGTTTTGCAATTGTTTCGAAATTGTCTCTCGTGCAAATGCAATTTTCTTCAATTTCATTTGGGCGGACATTTGTTGTTGTCCCTACTGTTGGCCAAAGCTGTGACATTGTCTGCCAGCTGGCAGCAACAGCCAGCTCCCAGAGTTTAAGTCTGAGCCAGTTCAATTCAGCTCATATATCTAAGGAGACTTTAATCTATTACATAGTACAACGAGTGGCAGATTTGTTTTCTCAAATGTAAGCATGACATTTAAGTTATTTTCTTCTTTTTTACATTTGACTACTTTTCTGAGGAAGAGACAGAGAGAAAGAGAAGAGTCTGATGGCTCTGCCATTTGACAAGCTTTGCACAAATGGGCGTTAGTTACTTTGTAGGCAATGGTTGTGGCAGACAGATAAAGTTGAACTGTCTTCCCATTGTGCCTCGTGTCAATTGATGTGAGTCGCCACAGCAACAACTCTTGGGTCATTGTCTTTATGTCTCGATGTAATTTCCGGCTTGAAAGCTTTGAATAAAAACTTATAACCAACTATAAATGCAAAACAAGTGCTGGGACTTGATCCCTGATGTGATTTTCGAACTGAAATTCGATAAAGGAAATTGCAAATACTTTATTTAAACAAAGGCTTAGCTTATAATTAAAATGAGACATTTACAATAGCATGATTCAGAGAGAGCATTTCACCATGATAATGCCAATTACCATTTAAAAATTCGCAAAAATTTATTACACCAAGCTTATGGTTAGCATAATAAATATATCAAAGCCAATAGCCCCCAAATAAAAGAGAGTTAAAAACCAAAACAAAACGAAATACGAAAAACGAAATGAAAGCAGTTATAAAAACAGCTGAAAAACGATATGATATGACCAGAATCACATGAACAATGACCCAATGTTGACATAATAAAACGCACATTCGTGTATGTAACTAGTGAATCAACAGCCGGAACGACAGAACAGCCGGAATGGCAACGGGCAACGATGGCAACAGCCGGAACAACAGGCCGCAGATGCCGCAAATTTCAATGTATACACACACACACACGCGCGTGCAGAGAAAAATCCCAAAGAGCCACACACAGAGAGGAATGTTATTAAAAAAAATATATATATATATGAATGTATGTGTGTATTTGTTTAACATATATGTGAGACAAAAAGGCAAGCATCATAATAATAAAGTTGAGTGAAAAAATGAAATCATATAAAAGACATCAATGCCAAACTATGGGATTTAAAAGCAGTTTAAATTGGCTAAGAATATGCAAGGGCATGGATCATAAAATTTTTGCGGTTACCCATAACAAAACTGGCATGCCAAGAATGCCAAAATAGAAGGGAACAGACCAACAGCAAGAAAAAATGGGGGTGTTGGTGGGGAGTGGGATTAAAGCTTAAATCCCAAGCATTAGCCATTCAACTTGGCCCAACTCGTCCTTCAAATGTGATGAGCGTTTAAGGATGAAGCGAAAAAGTTTTCAACAGCAAGCAGCAACAGCACCACTCAATACATTTTATGTTAAGGTAATTCAAAGTTAACGATGTGTAAATACTTGGTAGTTAAAAGTACATAAACAGCAACAGCAACAGCAAACGGGAAGAACAAGCTTGAGCTTAAGCTGCATTTCAAACCACAATTCTGACAACAGGACGCAACCACTGAGGCTAATGGTGGGCCAGCCAGTTACATCAATACCTTACCCCGCCAATCACCCACCCTCCAAACATCCAAGTTCAACTAAGCATACAATTACGTAGGCATCTCTACTTGGCATAGACACAAAATGATGCCCAAAGCTATGATTTGTCCTTTCAGAGCAGGTTGTTGGTTAAATTGCATGCCCCTTGCTCGTTGCACAAATGAGACATGTTGTAAGAGAAAGGAGGGCAACATTGCAACAATAACAGCCACAGCCTCAAACACACACACACACACTCACACACGCACGCACACCACGCACAATTACCCGACAGCAATTTAGTTGAATTAACACCCTTCCAACTTTTATAACTTCTTTTAGTTCCCCACGCCAGTTGCCAGCAAACTGTGCAACAACAAGAAAAAATAAAACATAAAAGAGAAAAAAGGAAAATCATAAATTTATTATTGGCACGGCAAACTACTTTAACGACCTTGAGCCTGGGACCTGAGACTTGGTACTTGGCTACGTGATGGTCCCCCCAGGCGATGTCTTTTTTTTCTTGTTTTTTGCTTCATCAGCCTGTGCAGAAGACAATAAATTAGCAAATGACCGACGAAGCCAGGCAATTAGGTCGCTTTTTATTATTGTTTTTGTTTTCTCTGCGTTTTGTGTTTAGACCACAATTATAATGAGCCTAAGGCTTGACGTTTCGGGCGCAAATTGAATTTAACTTAAGTGCTGTTAGCTCAGTGAACTTTCCTATCTGATTTACTATT
The DNA here is from genome assembly GCA_030179655.1 of Scaptomyza flava. Taxonomy (NCBI): domain Eukaryota; kingdom Metazoa; phylum Arthropoda; class Insecta; order Diptera; family Drosophilidae; genus Scaptomyza; species Scaptomyza flava. The sequence continues at coordinate 22,894,155 of JARNME010000012.1, forward strand.
TATAAGTTTATAGTATTGTCTGGCAAGCCATTCTTTACAATGATGCCCATTAAAAAGGCCCATGTTGGGCCTAAGGGGCCGTAATCTTGCTAATCTATGCGCGGCACGCCCCTTAAATCCTAGCCACGCCCACACGCGTGATTTAATGAGTTTTACACTCAACCCAACATACAAACATAGTACATATGCCGACTGATTTATGCCTAATGACTAGGCCAAAAAAAAAGACAATGTTCTAAAGCGCAGCACGAATAAATACAAAACTAAATTGCTTGAAATAAAACTTTAAGCCACACACCAGCAGCAGCAGCCGTAGCAGGAGATAAAGAGGAGTGGGAATCACATCAAGTGAGCAAAACAGATTTGTCACAAGACCGCAACAGCCAGTAAATCAGCATAAAGGGCGAATGCAAGTCAAAACATTTCGAGAAATTATGACCCACCCCCAAAAGAGTAGCCGCAGCAACAGCCACAAAGTGCGATGGCTGAATGGGGGGGATGGAAGGGGAAGAGTCAGAAGCATAGGCGGAATGCTGCTACAATCCACGATAATTGCTAGTGTGTGCTTGTGGGAGGTTTGGCAAGCCAACAAGAATTGCCAAAAAAAAAAAACCCACAAACTGCCAAAAAAGCAACAACAACAAAAAAGTTCAGAAGAAGTACAGAGAGACGGCAGCAAAATTTTATAAGTGCAATAATTGCCGCATTCATATGTATGAGGGAGTAAGTATGTGTGTTAGTGGGTGTGTGTGCGGTTGCAAGTGCATGCGCAGTGCAACAGAATGTATGTATGTATGTAAATAGGCATGCACAAAAGATGCAAATCAGTGAGACAGACCGGACCACAGTGGACAGACAGTGTAGGGGAACGAACGGACTTGCCGCAACGCTGCCAACATAAATAAGTTGTATGGCTCAGCCGGCGCTAGCAGCTTAACCCTCCCACCTCCACTCCCATCACTTGTCCCTGCAAACGAGGCGCATCGTATGTATTCATAACAACAACAAATACTATGTCTGCTTTAGTAGGCTTGAGGAGGATGCGACTGGCTGCCATCCATTGTACTGTACATCATCCAAAATGTGTGTATGGAGCAGAGTTGAGGCACGAGAGCATTGCAAAACATCTTGTTGTTGTTGTTGTTTGTTGTTGCTAGCTCACTTGAACAGACAGTGGACCAGCCACTGAGACTTCCGTTTGGGCTTTGTTTATACATTTTTGGACAACACATACATATAAGTAAATATACATACATGTAGCCATGTGTTGTGCATTGTCACCAAAAATTAAAAACATTAAAAAACAAAAACAAAACAAAGCAATTAAAAGCTTTAACTTGAACCTAGACCAGCACTAACAATTTTATTGGAGTAAAGTTGTAAATGTTTCATGGATTATTTATGGCTGCTCTTTTGATGCTTATTAAATAGTTGCATTTAGAATTTATAACTATTTTGTATACGAAACAGGCAAACAAACACCAAAAGGCACACATTGAATAATAATTTTTTAGCTTCTCACTTGGTAGTATTTACACATGAAATTAGTTTTGTTTATCCTACAAAGTGAAATATATATTTTTGCAAATGCCTCTTAAAAGGTTTAACAATGCTCTAAAGTAGCTATAAAATATAACCAGTGACATTCGAGCCAAGCAATGCTGCTCTGCTCTTCTGTATGTAAAGTAAATAAATACAATTCCTAAATGCTTGTCCATGCGATAGAATTTGAATAAGTGGCATTAAAGTATTATAAACAAACAAAGATTAGAAAACAATAGAAAAATTGGGTAAGCCTTTAATTCGAACCATTTAACAAAAGAGTCAAAACGAAAAACTTTATTAATGACTAAATTAATATCTTTTAGAATTTAAACAGGTATTGAATGAACCTTTTAAAAAACTGTATTATCGACTTGTTGCTTGAATGCATATACAAACATATCAGCTGAAGACGATGCATATTTATTTCTATAAATATATTTTTACCAAGTAAAATTGTGCTTTAATCGATTCTGGTTTCTTTTTAACTTTGTAAATTTGTCAACCTCTCAAATAGTACAGTTTGTTCACTAGCTGCCTTACATTTTTGCTGGAGAATATAAAATCTTGAAAACCACTAAATGACATAAATAATACATGAGCTGACTGTTGCTGGCTAAGTTTATTACAATACTTTGCCCACAGTTACTTTTAACTATTGCTATACTATTTAAGCCCTTTCTTGTGTATGAGAGCAACAAAAACTGCCAGGTTCTAAGTCTTGAACTATTTTCCACACTCCTTCAAATCATTTGTGAGCTGCCTTCCATTGGTTGCAGTGCAAGTGACAGCATGTTGGTTCAAGCATGTGGTGGTGTTTGCGGTGGCTGTAGATTGTGAATGTTGGTGGAGTATGCTCGTCGTCAGGCTACTTATACTTTGGCAAAACGTTCTGTCATCTTGACAGCCGACACACACACACACAAGCACAAATTTGTGCCTTTGTCTTACAGCAATAAAGCGAATAAAAGAAAGCAAAAAATCCAACATCAGCAGCTAGTGGTAGTAGTAGTATAGCTGGTAAGTGATGTATGTTAGTGAAAAAGCGTTGAAAAATGTGAAAACGAAGCGCACAAACAGCTGAACAAATGTCCCTGAGCAATAATAGAAGCCACATAAACACTCGCACACACTCATGAAAGTAATGTTTTTGGGGGTTAATACGCTTATCAAATGCAGTTAACAAGCTTGTTGACATTTTCACACATGAAACAATTGGGTGAAACTCAAACATTCACAGTTTATGCTATTCATAAGATTGTGTGCGAAGCAAGCATTGTAAATGATTGCAATATAATTTGCTAAATGTCTTATCTTCAAGAGGGTTCAGTCTAAATTGTTCTTGCCAAGAAACGCTTCAAGTTGCCGCACAAGAGTTATGCAATAGTAAGTGATTTTTAAATGCAATTTCACAAATGCTACTCTCCATTTTATAAACGTACAAATTGATGTCCAACTGTATCAATATCGAATTTTTATGCCCAGTCAAAAAAACATTAAATTTTTAAGTCCACTTTGATTTGCTTTAGGCCAGCGTCCAATTTTACGAAATTGCGTATGAAATATTTATGATTGTAAAAATGGGAACAAGTTGACACTAGGGTCTCTCTGACTGTCTGGTTGCCTTCATCTGCCCCGCTCCCTGCCTATCTTAACTATCCGTTCATCTCATTATATTGTCGCACACATGCAACCGCATTAACACACACACTCACACACACAGCACTTACATAGAGCAGTCACATAGCCGACAACATATTTTTCCCCACTTGCATACTTTTGCGGACTGCATGACAAAAATAAATAACAGAAAACGGTGTGCGAAAGAGTCTAGTGATTCCAAGTGGCTGCCTACAAGGAGCAGTGGCAGCAACATTCTGTGAGTTTTTAGACGTGGCCTTTTCTTTTGACCAAAGTTCTTGGACATATTGTTGATCGTTACATCTGCTAAGCTCATAAAGACTTGACAATTCCCTGTGTGTGTGTGTATAATATATACAGATAATATAGTTCTTGTTCAAAATATTTGCAAGCCGAATGATAATTTTGCAGTTTATATAAAGTTAAACCTTCGTTATTACTTACAAGCGATCTATTGGTACTTCTTACAAAGCAGCGCATCGAAGTAGCCGCTATTGTCGCATTTCTTGTTTACTTTTTGCCTTGCTCTTGGCATTTTACAGGATAATCTCAGCTCCAGCATAGCTGTGATTGTGGAACGATGCATACTTCGGCGCACTAGCATTCAGACAATGTCAGAAATATTCTCGTCTCAGTGGCTCTGTGTGCGTGTGTGCGTGCTAGTGATTGCTAGAAGGCCCAAGAGTAGAATATTTTTGTGTTTTGAACTTCTGGTTTTTTTTTTCTTCTTATGGGCCATTCACAACACAGACGAAGAAACCAAACCAAACATGCTAAACAAAAGTATGACAACATTTTTCCAAACTGCCAGGAAATGCAATAAACGTAATTACAAATCTTGAATTCGTTTGTTTGTGAGCAACTTTGTTATTCACACATAAACAAAAGTTGGTCAATTTCAATAGAATTTTTCCAAAAGCCTGTGTATTATTTACATACTCGACTACAAGTATTTTCCTTGCCCATTTATAACTGTTTCCCTTACATATTTCTTCATCCAATCTTTGCCTAAGGTGTAATTTTCTTGCTTTTCGTTTTCTTTGACAGCGCTGTCAACCTATTCATGTGTTGCATAATTTAAAATTGTCAGAATATCTGCTACATTTATGCAATTAAAGCTATTCACTTTCATAAATTTTAACTTTATTGCACAAAATTTTCTAAATTGAAGTAGCTAATAAATGCCATTAGGTCTTCAAAGTTAGTTTGATTTCCTGTTAACCTGACAATTGAGTCTCATTTAAAATCAGCTGCTTTTACATTGCTTCTCATTGCAATTAAATTGCCCTGCATTGCGCAAGAAATACGTTTTTCATTATGAAAAATTTTTTAATAAACTTTTCCTGGTAGCAATTCATACCGGGGATTAATAAAAAAAAAATATCTTGGCTGGTCGAATATTAAGTTCATGCAACCATTCGCGATTTAAAATGTGGGTGAGAGATACTACTACTATCATACAGATAGATTTATGTATATGTATAGTGTATCAATGTATATGCCAGTTGCTTGTGCACAAATTCAATTAAAATCGTTTGTTTTAGCTGTTTTTTCTCTCTGTCTCTCCGGCCAACAAAGTTGAACCAAAATCAATGGTGTGATATTTATCTAAAGCAACATCGGCTGAAAGCAGCATGCCCAACCACAGCCTGCCACAGCTGAAAAATCCTTGAGCAACACAAAAATCCAATAACTTAATTGGAAAGACGCATCAAAGCCGCCCGCTTTCAAGAGACTGAGAGGAGCTTGCCTCCGGCTGCACTTAGAGTTTACTTGGCTGGGGCTTAAAACTTGTGAACGCTTCGGTAGGAACTGAGATAAGCGAACAACAATTACAACAATAGGAAGTTGAAGTAGGGACACAACAACTGTCAGTGCAGCTGCTGCCCAGATAGTTGCTGCCTCAGTTTGCGCCCTGCGGCAAGTGACAAAATAAAGGTTATTTTAAACGGCACTTGGCAACGCATCCGCCATTTTCTAGCCACCTTAGTGACAGTGAGTGTTCGAGTGTGTGCGTGTGTGTTTTTGTGTGTGTGTGTGTGAGTGTGGTCAAAGTGGTCTGCTGGCTTTTTGAGCGGCACAAATCAAATTGCTGGCTACAAAGGAGAGCTGAGTCAAAACAGCCGTAAACAGATTGCCTACATCGCTGACCGACTTCCACTCAGTTAGTCAGTTGGTCTCTCTCTCTCTCTCTCTGTCGCTTCGTTCTAGTTGCAAGTTGGCCGCAAGACGGAAGTCGCGTTTGTTGCCACAGCGCGCATCCTGCCTTTTTGGTTTTTGGCCACTGCCAGCGAATGCCACTCGAATTTTGAATTACGAGCGACTGTCAGGATGCCATAGAATCGCACCTCACCCCCGTTATTTACCCTCTAGGTTCGCGTGTTTAGCCGCATCCTGGCTGCTTTTGAAAGTTTTATGCGCCGCACTCTCACAGCAGCAGCAACAGCAGCACAACTTTGCAACTGTACATAAATTTAATTTCATTTTATGAGCAGGCCCAACATCTTTGGCAACTCGAACGCACACACACACACAAATACACACACTTACAATGAAATCTATGCCCAGCTAATGCAATTTTATTTTCTCGCTTTTTGCAGTGCATTTGTTGTTATTGCTGCTGTTGCCCCTTGCCGCACCGTGGGTGCAACGAAACTGTTTTTGGTGAGTTAAGTATGAATTATGTTGTTTTAGTGTACGAGCGCAAAGAGTTTGGAAAACTTATTGAAATATGCGGGCAGGCAGGCTGGCAGGACGTTGCAAGCACTACAAACTTGTGTCCTTTGAAGCTTAATTGAAAGTTTGAGTACGCCAAAGCGTTGCCCATAATGCAATATGCCCTGCAGTAGAAAGTTTTGTAAAAGACGCGCCCCTTTTTATTTTGTGGCAGTAAATTATCAACAGCTGTTTTGCCTTTTGAGTGGTTACACAAGTAACGGGCGCACCTGAACATAAAAATGCAGTCTAGAAAACAAAAAGACTTCAAACTTTTACTTGGGTTTTTGTTTTTTTTTTTGCCACACACAAACACACAATTTGATGGACATTGACCAAACTGAAATAGTTGACGTAATATCGAGTATTGAATTTTGATGTTTAGAAGTTTGTGGAGCAAATGTTTTGCTTGCTTATTTGTCACGAGTATATCAACATCAAACAGATCTCTGAACACTTACAACTTTTCACGCACAACAAATTTTGTTGAAAACAACCCAAAAATCTTCGTCTGCAGCTGCTCATAAAAATGTTAGAGACTTTGTGGTCGCCACCCGCTCATCTCCAGTTGCAGTTGCACTTGCAGTGGCAGTTGCGATTTGTTATTTGATTTCATTTTTGAGTCGTCTTTTTTTTATGTGGCCATGCAAAACTTTAGCTACAAAATGACAACAGCAGAGAAAGTTGGTGGAAGGGAATGGTCTGGGCGCTGGAAGGAGTAAGTGAGGAGGAAGTGAGGAAGTGGCTGCTTGGCTGGCACCACGGAAATAGCTTGAAGTTGTCAGCTGCGCAATGATGCACATTAAGTGTCAAGTGTCAGACGCTGCCAAAAAGTTGTTGACAACAACAAGCAACATTTTGCAGCAACATCAGCAGCACCAACAACCGCTAGCGAAGTGTGTGCTGACAACTGACGACGCCCTGTCATTGGCAAAGGGTAGAATGGGGGAATGGGTAAAGGGGTACAGGGTAAGGGCAAATCCTTAGCTTTTCTCGAACGCCGGCTGTGTGCTATATTATTATTTATTTATTTTTGCTTAGGTTCGCGACCATTTTTGCCAATTTTCCATCGCCTTTGTGTAAACAAATCTAGAGCCAAGCCATTTCTGGTTATTTTTACTGCAAACACAATAACAGTCGACCAGCGCTTTGCACACCTACCCCCCTCTCAGCACCCTTCTTACTTCTTACACATTGACACAGCTGAAGATGTCATCGTTGCCGATATACTCTATGTTTATTTGCCTTTCCATTTTCACTACCCAAACGGACGGTGCCCCCCCCTTTTTTTTGTCTCCCCCCTCCGATAAGCTTCTTATACCGTGTACTATTGCGATATCCCATGGAGTTTTCAATTCCGGCTCAAGTACGTGCCTCGCCTGATTTGCAATCCTTTGAAGTTGCACGCCTGTTGGCTGGCAAGGAAAAACATGCACACACCCAAGCAACGGGAATGGGAATGGGAATGTATATGGGATTGAGTATTGGGCATGAGAATGGAAATGCGAATGGAATTGCAAACAGCAATGATATTTTGATGTATGTTTGTCAAAAGTGCGACATGTCGTCGTCGTTGGCATTTTTGTTTGCTTGGCAACTTAAGTCTCTATATTGAAATACTTATGCTGCATGCTACGTGCAACAACGTGTGTAACGAACGACTCCGATTTTCACAGTACATACACGCATTTTCATGCATAATTGAAAATTAAATTATTGCATCGTGCCCTTTGTAAACATTTACTTTGACTCGCACGCATCCAGCGGCTCATTCAATTGGAAAAGTTGTAAAATCAACAAGTCATTGGCAAATAGTGGACAAAGTTGCACAGATATCTGGCAAAATACGTTCCTTATTTGCATATAAAGTAGGTAAAAAATGTATATAATAAAAATAGCTCAATGTAAAATACTCTACCCTACCCTATAGTACTCTCTCCTAATGATATGACGTTATCAACAAAATTCTTAAGCTATGTTAAATATTATTATCAAATGACGTTACGTTCTTTTCCCTCACATACTATTTGCTATATATATTTTAGATATAAACTCGTATACAAACAGCATCAACGGATTACAATGGCTACCAGTGGGTGGGATAGTTGGCCGTTAGATAGCCAACGTTATTCAAGCACACGAAACTATTGCTAGCGCGGTGTAAAAATAACTATGTTTAGCAGCGGAAGCGGAAGTTAAAGTTCACATACCAAACTAGAAAACCAAAATAGACCGAAAGTGCCACTGGCTTACGCTCATGCATGTGTATGTGTGTGCTATAGCGGAGCAAAAAATGTCATGTGGCATGCAACAAATAATACAATGAAACCCTGGAGAAAAGTGCAACTGTAAATGGAAGCTGGAGCATATTGTATTGTGATGCAACCCTTTAAATATCCTGTTGCGCTAACAGTGTGCTTTCAAACAGGGAAACTAAACTAACCAACTGGACTGAAAAAAATCATACTACCTAAATTAGTTGAAACCTATTCAATTTCCTGACAGCCAACATGCAAAGCTTCTGCATTTAAAAGCAAACTTAAACACACAAGCTTAAAGCAAATCAACCAAGCTCAAATATCAAATACAATGTATATAAACAAATATCACGTATACGAGAGCATAAATACAGACTTATCAACTACTCTGGCTATGATGAAAAATAGTTCAATTCAAAGGGCAAGCATTGCTGACAATTTAAATGCTTCAATGCCATAACTTAATAGTGAAAAACTGAAATGCCTGTTAACTTTATGACTGCATGGTTTTGTCATTCGACCATCTAACGTGGATTTTGTGCAATTTTTTTTGCAAATAATGCCCACCGGAAGAATGAAATGCAAACACATGGCTCAAAGCACCACCAAATGCGTCGACAGCGCACCCAAATGGCCAAATGGACTGAGGCGAAACTCAAACACACACGCACATAGTACTTTATGTACAACATTGCGTATACGCAGAATCAATTTTAAGCTTATAGCGTGCAAAAGTTAATAACACAGCTCAGACAGCAGCAACAACAACAGTCATAGCAGCAAAATTGCTATAGGGTCAAAGCTGAAAATGTCAGCAAATAATCACCGAAATGTTCAAACGTTGCCATCGATTTTATGAACTTTAAACAAAAGATATACACAGTATTCTCCTGTCCAATAATTATAAATGCAAAAATTATGCACATAAAAAACGGAACAAACTAAAAATAATCAGTTTACAAACACTATTGTGCAGGGAAACATATACTTTTCTGTTTGATGTATGTTTCAACGTGGTAAAACGCGTAAAAATAATTGTAAAAATTAGTTTTTGTTTAATTGTTATTTTTTATTTTAATTACCTACAAGTTCAATGAAAGAAAAGGGTTTATTATGGTAGAAATATTAAACATCTATCGACAATATTAACAACCCTCGTAGGCAAAAATATAGTTTTGTATAGTTTGATAGTTTCTGCTCTCATTGTGTGCTGTTTGTGTTGTTATTGTTGCTGTTGTAACAATGCTATTGTCATTTTTAAGCCAATTTCCGTTCATTTTGACGCATCCGCTGGAAACACCCACACCCACACACACACTTGCACAGACACAAATACATTCATATGCACACTAAATGGTAGGCTGCGTATGTATTTACTCTTTTGGCCAGGCCTTTTGTTTTTCGGTTGTGTCTGTGGTTGCTCATGTTGTTCTTGTTGTAGTTTTTGTATTTGCTGTCGTTATTGCTGCACGCGTGGTTAGTCCTTTTAACTGTACACAGTTGTTGTCCTTTCACATGCATAGATACAATAAGCTCTTTTGTACATGTTTGTTTGTGTATGTTTTCATGTGTGAATTGTAAATACTTTTGCGCTAAATTGCTCATCTCATGAAATTAATCCTAAAGCGACAGACAGCCCAAACACAAAATAAATAGAATCAAATTAAATATATTTTATTCAAGACATTTTCAAGGAACTCTATTAATATATAATGTAACATATTTGTATTACTTTGTAAACACATGACTTAACATTTTAACGGAATAACCTTTAAATTCGAATAAATAATAGTCTCAACTGGAAAGGCAGAAATGACAGAAAATAAGCCTATTAAATTATACAATAGACAAGTAAAGATGCTTAAATTCTTTGAGTCAATCAAACTTTTAATTTTTGAAATATTTACATTTACAAATTTAATGCAGCCATAAAGAAGGTCTTTAGCTGCATAGTTTTGTTGTTTAGTTTTGCTTTTTATATGCAATTTTTTATTAACAACCTATTCAATGCATCAACGCTTTGCTGACAGTCATTAATACTATTTTTGATAGACATATCAGATCAATTCAATTGTATTAAACAATTGTTAGCTGCTTACTGAACCAAATCTTTTAGGGTTAACAGCAACTAACAGCAAGAAAAACCATAACAATAAGTTCATTGCCATTTTGTCAACATCAATAGCGGCAATTACATTAAAGTAAGCTAACAAAATTGATTGCATCTGATTTTTGAATTGGTCTAGAATAAATTCAGCTGCAGGTGCAAATGAAAAGCAATAAATGCATATGAATGTGTAAATAATATATGTATGTGTATAAAATCCTAAGAGCTGTACAAGGTTTTTAACGAAAGCAAGTAAGGAGTACTTGACTTGAAGATGCTCTGTAGCAGCATTAAAGAGTCTTGTGAATATTGTCTTGTTTATTTTACTCAGACTTTTAAGTTATTTATCATTAAAGATATTTAAATTCATTGGATTTAAAAACCTGTAATTGCCTAAAACACCCATTTACACCCATTATTGGCATAGAGAGTATGACAATAAATAAATACAATTTATTTACACGATTGCACTTTATGAAAATTGCACAAAAATGCAAAACAAAATGGCTATAGGGGGAGAGGTGGATGGAGCTAGAAAGGGAGCGAATGAGTGGCGCCATACTATTATTTATTGAAGCGAAACTTTGCCAGAGTGAGAATAACGAACGCAAAATTATTTGGTTGCAACTTGCAACAACACCTCTTGCAGTCTCGAGTGCTGCCAATTGTTGTTCGAGCAACAACACAAAGCTCAACTAGATTTCTTTATGTGTGAAAATTATTTTGGCAACCGAAATGCCAACAAACATAGTTTTACACATTTATTTGGGGCATTCTTGACTCATAGGCATAAGTTATTCCACCAAGCGAGAGTTCCACAAATCAAAAAGGAAATTAAACGACGCCGAAAAAAAAAGTTTCGTCTTTTAAGTTTATATATATATATAAATTATCATTTCATTGTTTGAAAAAAATATGTATGTGATTTTTTTACAATATTTGATAAATAACATTTTACATGCCAGACTAATATAATTGATAAAAATACATGTTACATTGAAGTGAACTTTTCTATAATTATTTTACATACTTTTTTTCTATGCCAAATTGTTGAACTTTTAATCAAATCAAAAGTTTATTAAAAAACTCTCGCTTTATTGTGAACAACGCCATTAAAAGCGTGCAGGAATTTAAACTAGATTATATGTAAACAGAATAGTTATCAATTAAAATTATTTTCTATAAAAACTTAATGTATTCAAATATGAAATGTTAATATTGATGTTTATACAACAACAAAAAATGAAACTATGTTCCTGTTGACACTTTGTATTCATATTTACTGTAATGCCAACGGTAGCCGGTTGCAGCGGCAAGAATATGCAATATGTTCAATATTGTCACAACAAACAACTGTATCGACAGTTGTTGCCTCCAGGGGGTGAGGTGAGTAGCAGTAGTTTACGTTAGATGCTCACACAAATGCATTAACATGGGATGGAGCATGCATACAATTCGTGATGCAATTCGCTAGCTATTTGTTTACAGTTCGCGGCTCGTTTTTGCCACAGGCTATGGCTCTGCGCTGGATTGTCAACATGATGTTCACATACAAACAAAATAGTTATGGGGAAAGGCAACAGATAGACAGTTTACCGGATAACCATTATAATAACGAGGCGTTTTTCAAACTTGCAGCGAATATGTACATTCGGTCAGGTGGGCGTGCGAGCACTTTCCACATGATCCGTTTGCCATTATGATAAGGCAGAAAATGGGGCACATGGGGCAACGCTGACAACTGCACTTATGTGTATATATTGGGTAGCAATTAAATTGCGAACTTTGCCAGTTTTATTTTTGCCTTTATTTATATTTTGCGATTTTCATGAAAGTAACACAGCTGACCGGGCAAGTTTTTAATGAGCTCGATTTACGTGGCTTTAATTAAAAACTGTGGGCGTGGCTGTGATGTTTGTTTACGTTTGCTACCGCAGCGCTGCCTTTTTACGCTTCATATTAAAAGTTTGCCAACCAAAGGAATTTCATTAGTGCGCCAGATGGGCGTGATCACCGGATGATTGCCAGCGGGCGATAGTGCTAACGGCGCTGCCTATATGCATAGCAAAAAGATATAGCAAAAGTTTCTTGCTATTATTATTATTTGCTGTACTATAGTTGTAGCTGTGCACACACATGTGTGATTTATTAGCCCCCATATTTGCTTGAAAGTTGTTTGCGTTAATCGCATCTGGCATCAAGATTTTATGCGTAGAAAATACGAAAAGATTGTGTGTGCGTGTGTAGTGTGGCACGAAATTCGTAATGCATAAAGAGCCAGAAGAGTAAATATACGTTTAATAAAGCTGCTGATCCGAAGAGATGGCATTTTAATGTCTTATTAAATCAATTATTTGCAGGGTATTCACTAGTTGAGTTCATGCACACGATGCACAGCTTATTGAATATTCCATACATATATAGGTAAACAAGCCTACCTGCGCAAAGATAACAGCTTTGGGGCATTAAAAAGGGAAAATATATATAATAATAAAAACTGTTGCCTACTTATAAGCGCGCATTTAATATGCACCTTTTGTGCTGCACAAGGCAATCCACATGCACGTAGTATGCGTATACATACATATATTAAAATAAACTGCTGACAAGTGCTGCGAGCAGCACAAAGCCAGCAGCAGTAGCAGCACACATGTTTAACAAGCCATATTGCCTTGTATTTCATTTTTATGATGACTTTTGGGCGCTCACACCCGATGGCAACAAAAATATTTATTTGGCGTGTTGCAGCAACACAAATAATTGTCGTGCAGCATGTGGCCATAGTGCGTGTGTGCATTTGTGCGTGTGTCTGAATTTTATTTACGATTATGTGCGTTGTGTCTTTATGGCTATCACGCGAGTATATCGCACATATGCACAACATACATTTATCAAATATTGCCTTGCCTTGCCTTGTCTTGTCTTGAATTTTATGCAAATTTTTTTGGGCAGCTGCTAACATGCTATTAATTCGAGTCACAGGCGTTAGCATCGTATTGAACAAAACAAAGAAACTAATTGCAACGTTGTGGCAGCAGCAGCACCAGCGAAACATTCTATTTGCTAAACTGCTTCTGCTAAAATATGCAAGTCAGTTTTTTTGCTTTTAAACGTTATGATGATGAAAAACTTTTAACCGCTAGTCCTAGTCAAATGCAAACTAGCGTCAGCTGCACACATGGCCGCCACTCTATGCATATCCATCGAGCTCTTTTGTATATCCAGCAACGGTGAGTGTAGACAGAGGAAACGGTTTGTTTGTGCCTTCAATTCGTTGCACATGTGGCAACATCTCATACCGTAAAATGTGGCTCATGTGCATGGGTGCGTAAGGTCCACGAACATAAAAGACAAACAAACAAGCATGTCGAATGCCCAAACGCGGTGAATTTTCAGACACTTCATAGACAAAACGGCAAAAAATAAAATATTGTGTCAGCAAAGTAAAAAAAATTAATGCAAATTGATCGACGGTTTTGTGGACTAAAACCCATTTGAAGCGAAAAATGTGCGAACATAGACTTGCCATAGCCACAGAAGACGCATATGCACAAATAATTGCAAAAGTTTATTTATTTGTCTACCTTCATAAAGTGGACAGCTTTAACAAGCTTACTGTTAAATTAAATGCTCAATGCTGCACACAAAACGAGACAGAGACAACCTACTTGTTTAGTTTTAAATAGTAACTTAATCAACCGTAATATTAACTCTAATTGTTTGTTATCTCTTTCAGTTTCAATCGTGTGAACCATCAGCAAAGAGAAACAATTGGGAGAGCATAGAAGCTGACAAAGGTAAATTGCTAGTTGTCTTATTGAATGGGCTCGAGTAAATAGCAGTTTGTTATTTGTTAACAGCATTGGTCACGCCGTTAAGCCAATCAACTGTATCAACAGCACGCATACGCCATGTATGGCGAACACACACACAAAAACACACACAATTTCGTATATTTAAGGCTTTAAATTTGAAGATATAAAGTAAGAGACAGAACGTTAGGAAAAGAGACAAACGTTTGTGGTCCAGAAGACCGGTCTGTGCAAATTGTTTGCTGCGTTTTATTGAACACAATGCTAACAACAAACACTCAACGCACACACACACGCACAAAATACACATTGAAATCAACAAATATTTAATGAGAGGAAATAATTTCTAATAAGATTTCGCCCCAATTGAAATCGGATATTATATTCGACACAATGTCAACATCAAATGCAATAAGTGCCTATGTCTGTTTGTGTTTTTGTGGATGTGCATGTTTTCTTGTTTGCCGTGCTTGTGTACATATTTGGCAATATTAAATAGTAAAACAAAACTAACAAGAGTTCAAATTTTGTGCACATTTGAACTATGTGGCAAAGCTACAAGTTTTTTTTAATTAAATACGAATATTACAGAGCAAGCAAATTAAATTTTTCCTTCTCGTTTTTTAGTTAGTTATTCAGTTATTCTTGCTTTAACAAAAGTTAATTGTTTTCTGTTGCAATAAAATTTTTAGTTATCTTTTAATTTATTTAACAAATTCAACCTCTGTGATTAGCTATGCAAATCAGATCCCTGTGCTAGGTTGGTTTGTGCCTTTAGTGCCTGAGGACGGCTAGTCTCTGCTAATTCCACAAAACCAAAGTAAACGAATAGCTAAAATTGAACAAACAAACTCAGTAAAAAGTTTAAAAACAAACAAAAAAAAAAAACATTGGGAAAACAATTTTATCAAGTTGGAATTAAATTGGGCGTGGCTGGATGCCAGAAAGGCAAACACACATTTTATATGGAAGCTTAGACACATAAACTTCAAGCAAGCATCAACTTAAAGCAACATATGTCAATGCCTTTGCATATGTGTGTGTGTGTGTGTGCATGTAGGTGTGAGTTTATTTCACACCTCAAGGGTGCTGAAATATGGCAACAAAAAGCATCGCAGACCCACTTACACACACATTCCTCCTCACCTCATGACAGACAAGCAGCGTGAACATTTTAAAGAGAGCAAACTTGAACGTGTTGCTGCGGGCCATTCGTGCTTGAAAAGTTTTCTAAACATAACTGCAAGATCTGAGCTGTTTTTCTGTCCTTCTCTCACATTTTTTTCTGCACCCATGCACACACATATTGCAATTTCACTCGGCTACACATTGTTGTTTCTCTGAGTGTGTGTGTGTGTGTGAGTGTGTGTACGACTGTTTTCCTTATCATCAGCATGACTAAGGGACAGACTGAAGGATGTTCTCATCATCTGTTGTCATAGAAAGTTTCAATACCCTTTTCCAAGTTGTCCTCATCAAAGTTTTACTCTTCGTCACAACGAAAATCATTCTAAGTTTGCGGTGTCAATCAGCAAAAACATAAAAAGATTTTTCAAATTTTATTAGAAACTTAAATATTATTCTGTAAACAGTCATCATTCGTTAGAATTGTTGAGAAAGGATGAAAAGGATTGGTATTAATCCAGTTTATATATTTCAAGTGTTTACATTAAGAATTGTAAGATTTATATTGAATAAAGAATTGTTTAAGAGAAAAGATCCTATAACATACTTCAAAATTCCTTCAACATTATTATCATCAACTGTTTAAGTCAGTTGAGTCCGTTCCATAAATCCATTACGAACACCTTTCGGAGAACTTTACACGAAAGTTTGACAACTTTTTGTCTGCAAATATAATCAACTTACATAATTGAGAGCATTTGATTGCGGGGACCAATATCTGTCACGTTACATAACTTTGTCCTGCTGCCCGGCACAACACATTCATAAATTTAAGCCCCAACACATACCAAGAATACTTATAGAAAGAAGAACAACAACATTTACGCACAATGACGTTGTAAAAGCATCAAGTAATAATACAAAGAAATGCCTGTTTATTATTGTGTAAATTGACAAAGCAAATATTTTGTATATGGCCCTGACAAATCAGTTTTCTCTATTTATATAATAGGCATGGCAAAAGCCTTACAAATTGTGACCTAAACAAAAAATTAAGCGTGCGTGTGTCACACACCCACACACAAAAACACAGTCGATTGATTGCGCTGGAGTGGCTTAGGTGAAATTCCATAGTATAATTCCACTGGTGAAGAAATGCGTGTCAAAAAAAAAAAAAATAGAAGCCGTACAAATTCATAGCAATTGATTTGGCTGCTGGTCATGATGCCAAGCCATACACACACACACACACACTCCAAAAAATTTCTTAACAAAAAATGGCGTTTTCATGGCTATTCAATGTATACTGAAACACACACAAGCATAGTGTGAGAGTGACGCCGGACAAAAAGCGCAAATGCCACTCGATTTCGTAAGCTTCCTGTTTCGACAACGACACGGCATTTATAAAAATCATACGCACTGTTGTACGAACAGCACACGGCAGCGGCAGCAGCAGCAGCAGCAATGTCAATATATTCTTATGTGCTGTCAGGAGATGCCTTTCGTCTGCCGCACGACTCCCGCATATGTAATGTCAATTTGACAAAAAGCTGTCGCCTGCTGGTTGTTGCTATTATTGTTGTTAGCGTTGTTCGCTGGGAGCATAAAAATACGACACCAGTTTATTCGTTCGTAGCTGTCATTAGCACGCTTAATCCACTTGGGTGCCGTGCGGCGAGGTGTGCTAGATTGGCAAACTAAACAAATCAAAGTTAAGGACATTGCCATTTTGATTTGTTGTCATCGCGTCGTATGAGTAATTGGTCCTTATTGAAGGTGACACAAGAAATCTCTTAGCTAGAACTGTATATGATAAATCCGGTGAATCCAAAAGACTTTTAACTAATTTTGATTAACAAGGCAACATAAAATGCAAGCTTCGCATTTAACTCAATATTTTGTATTAAGTTTCAATTTATATGCAATTTCACTTACAGCAGTCGGTTGAGAAAACATTGCACGCAGTATAAATTCTACTTACGAAACATAACACAGAAAGAATTTGTGGATGATAAATGCATTTATACACGCAAATAAGGAATATACGTAACACGAGTCATCTTAATCATAACCACAAGCTGTGTCTTTGTATGATATTTTTTAATAATAATAAAAAAATACACTTACATGCGAGGAATTTACATTATAAGCATCACAGAGAAACTCAAATGCTGGAAGACACAGAAAGAAAACAATTTCATTGTAAGAAGCTATAAGAAAATAGTTTAAGTAAAAGCAAATGAGAAGCTGAAATGCTCTCAAGACACAATCTTATGTCTTACATCTTAATTTAACCTTAAACATAATGGAAAAACAATATCATTTGAAATGTGATGACAAATTGCGAATTCAAAAAGAAAAATTTAATGCCTCAAACAATGAGAATTAATATGAAATTTCGTAGCTTTTTGCGCCGTAATAAAAACGTTTAGACACGATTATAAGCAGAAGAAAAATGCAAAAAATGAAAATTAAACGGAAAACAGTCGCAAAAAGTTCATCTTCAGTTACTGAGGTAACAACGTCCTTGGTATGTCTTATGCAATGCTTTACAGAAATGCTTCGCATTACACGCACAAATTGCTGAAGCGGTAAGAGTTTGACAGCTCAACTTCAAATGACAATTGCCTGGGCGTGTGTGAGTGTGTTAGAGTGGGCTGTATTGGGTGGGTGTGCAACGCAAGGTACACGGCATTAAATTGGCCAATTTGAAAGTGGATATACACAGAGAGAAGACAAGAAAAAAGGTAAGAATCACGCCCACCCAGATGCCAGCTTGCCAAGTGTAGTGTGGGCTGGGTTTGGAGAGCTTGTTGGGTCATCCCTTATCACAGAAAAAGAAAGAAAAAGGCATAGAAAAAATAAAGGAAAGGAAAAACATTTGAAACTGTCAATCAGCGGCAACGAAACAAGCCAACAAACAGGCTAACTAATTGGTTAAAATGCAAAAACTGAAAAGTCGGCGCAGTACCAAAGCAAAAGAAAATAAAAACCAAAAATTGGCGCTGCCAAAAAGTTTTACGCTTATTACGCCAAAAAAAAACCCAAAGCATGAAACAAAAAACTCGAAGCTGTAAAAATGGCGTCATGATTCATTAGCAGAGCACGCCAAGTGCGTAACCTTAAGGGCAAGTCTATTGCACCAGCGCCAGCACCGACAGTTGCCTTGGCTAATTTAAATTCCTTTGACGCCACCGCCATTGCCGACCGACGCCATCTTATTAGGCGCACAGACTTGGCTTGACAGCTTCTTAAGCGCTTGAATGATTGACATCAAAAAGGTTTCTTTGCAATTTGCTAGAATCGACCAGCTCAAGCAAAAACCAAGGCAATTGCAAAAGCAACAGATAATTAAATAAGTATATATAATATATTATGGATGTAATTAAAAATGCGCATCATTACCACAATTTTACGCTGATTTTTCACATTTTCTTAAATCGCTGCCATCAATTAGTATTTGCTAATTCTACAATTGCATGACTTAGCATTTCGCTGTGCATTATTAACAGCACTCAGCAAAGAAAATCAACTCACGTTTAAGCAGCGCTGGTTTTTGTCTTCCCCTTCAAAGCATCAAGTACTAATTGGCTTAAGCTCTAGTCATAAGACCATTTCAAACTAACAGATATTTTTACATTTTTCTTTTTCAATAGCTTGTGTTGTTTATGTAAAAAAAAAAAAATTCAGTGACAATCAATGAAAGTTCTATAGGGCAATTATATTACGCTTTGGATAAATAAAATAAGTACCTAAACAGCTTATAAGCTCATTTGAAGGTTGTCAAGTCGACAAGCTAGCTGCAAGAAAATACTGCAAATATTCGAAAGAACATTTTTAAACATTTCTTTTGTCCTCAACTTAAACAAGGACTCAAAAAATGTTTAACTTTAAGGCAAATGAGAACATAAAAGTATGCTAGAATGTATGTACTGTAGTATGTAAATGCCAGCCTTTACCAAATGTCAGCTAGAGCTCTGTGACAACCATTTCAAGCGACATCCTCGGCTTCCTAACAAATCTCACTAAATGCCAAGACAAAAGTAAATGAAATTGCACTAAATCTACAGGGAATTTTCTTCAAAAATGTTCAACCTTTGCCCGAGCAGTATTTTTTTTTTCCGAGAAATTGGCTTAGCCTCGTGCCTAACATCTTCCGTTCTCTTTCTATAGCTGGCTATAATCAAAATAGAAAAAAAGAAAACAAAAAGGTACGAACAGGCCTAGGCCAAAGTGATAAACCGTTTCCACTGACATCCCATATAAATCTGCGACAAAGTTGCGTCTGCCAGACCCACGGACAGCTCCAAGTCGTGCGGGATTTGTCACGCCAAATCGTTGAAAATATCCTACATTGTTTATTCGCTCTATTCTCTCTTCCACATTCTCTCTCTTTCGTACACATTTGCCTTTAGTTTAGCCAGTGAGTTTTGTGAATTTCGAACAAAAAACAAAAACAGCAGCTCGTCGTAAATCTTTCGACTAGCTTATCTTCAACAAAACTGCGTGCTTTTTAATTCGCTGCAAAAAAAAATATGCAAAACAAAAATGGAGAAAAAAACCTAAGGCCAGCACAGATAAAAGCACAATGAAAATTCAAGCAAATGTTAATGTTTATTTAAAATTAGGCGCATGTTTAGCTGGCTGAAGCTTTAACTGAGCGCATTATGAACGCAAATATTATTTATAGAGTCAGCAAGACTTATGCGATGAGAATCAAAATTAGGCTAATAATCTGTAGGCGGGCTCTCTTTTGACAAATGGCAAACATTCTGATGTTGCTTGTGGCTCTAGGTTTTCTACGCAAAGTCGCTATAAACAACTTTACAATTTCAAATATTTGCATAAATTAAATAGTTTTATCAAGAGAAATTTCAAGAACGTTTTTTATCGATTGTGAAAACAGAACCGAAAGCACATGTTAATTTGTATCAACATTTAAAAGCGTTTTTACTAAGTCATTTATCATAAAGTACAGACGCGACAAGACAATGCCACTGATTGGGGCATAAACTTGATAAACGAGATATTTCATACAAAATTTTTGGCTTGTTATGGCCCACATAATTATCTGCATTAACAAATTGGCTGTTAGAGTGATGAAGTGATTTGAAAACTTCGAAGCTGGCTGTTGGAATTTTCAATTAATTTAATTAGTAATTAGAAAGAGAAAAAATTTAGGTTTATTAGCCTCGAAATTAGACGTGAAATAATTTGATGATTTTGATTAGATTTTCGACGAGATAAATGATTGCATGTAATTTTATTTAAATGCATATTTACCCGCTTAATTGCTGCAAATTTACATTTCATTAAGCAGCAACGTCAAGCCAAAAAAAAAAAAAAATTTAATTAAAGAGTGAAACACGAAAAAAGGGACACAAGGATGGCGGCCAAGCAAATGACCAAATGGCGGCAATGAAAAGATTATAACTCCCAGCTGACATTGTGGGCTTTATTATTTCGCCATTGAAAAATGCGGCAATGGCTGACTCTGCGACCCAAGTGGATTTTAATTTTACAAAAGTTAACCCAACAGCGTGGGACGACCTTTTTTTTGTTGGCCCACAACTGAATCGAACTAGACTGGACTGGACTTAGTCTGGAGAGTGTACGTTGTGGATACAGTGTTTGTTTAAACATCGTCGGGATTTGCCAGCACTCCATTTCATTGTTTACCTTTGTCGGCTGTTTGCTGATTGATCCCTTGGGTGGGATCCGGGGCGTAATTAATTTTGCTTTTTGATTTGTGCAAAAGAGAAAACCGTCAAATTGTCACGTAATTATATTTGCTTTAATGATGTTTGGTGCAAGCCATGAAAAGTCAATTAATATTTCGGGCAAACGAACAATTTCGATTTGACACAAAATGCCCACGGTCCCTCAGACAGTCTTACAGCAAGTCGTGTTATTTAATTAAATTGCTTGGCCGCAACATTAATGCATACCGTGATTTTTAATTTTCATTGAAATTGCAGTCGCGCCCCCCCCCCTAAAGCATGTAATTATTATTTGCTTTCTGTTTTTGAAAAGTCATTCAACTCGAGTTGAGTCGGGCACGCGACTTTGAACACTTTGCAAGATGCGGCCGATAAATGTGCTAAGTGATTGCTCTATTAAATTATATAAGCGTAAAGTGGCTATAAGACGCCTTTTGAACAAATATAAACTGGTTTTTGCAGCAGCTGTTACGGCATTAGCAGCAAAACCAACTTGACAACAAGCAACATCTGATATATGACACAGCATTCAGGTGTCAATCAGACAAATTTTGTGGTTTTGAAACTATGAATAAAAGAACATTAAGTTTTGAACTTGAATGACTACGAATTTTCCATTGGTTGTAGTTGTTTTTTGTTTATGCTAGTATTGCTGAACACGTTGCCTCACATTTAATCACGAATTTTTCAACGTTTTTAATTAAAAAACTTTTACGATTATGCACAGAACTTGAGCTCATATTACGCATACACCATGTTTAAGTTTAAGTCTGATATCCTGCCTGTTGCGCTCTTAAGTATGTAGGTGCCTTGTGTTCCTGGCCCAAAACAGTTTAAGTATTGCTGAGCTCAGGTGGTGCAGTGATGGCGTGACTTGGGCCATATAACCAAAGACTCTGATGCTCTTGGATCAGTATGAATTACTATTAATGGTGTGCTGAATAAATTGAATTTCATTGCATGACGACGTCAATTAAAAACATGTAAAACTCAATCGCCATTGACGTTTTTAAAATGCAGTACAAGCATCAACGCCACGGCAGACGCCAGGAGCTGCAATGCGCTGTAGGAAAAACGTGCAACAAAGGGGGTTAAGGGTTGGTCTTCTCTTAATGAGTCGGCAAATGGCTGATAAAAATGCAGAGGCAATATGAAAATCGGTTGAATGGCGGCCATTGCATTGAAGTTGTTGTTGGTGTGTTGGTGTTGTCGGTGACAACGGAACGTGGCTCGCAAAGTTGCCGAAACTGACAGGAAACATTGATAAAAGTGTCAATAATGATTCGATTCGCTTGGCTTAATGGCCAGCCATTAAATGCATCCTGCCTGGAGCGCTGTTAAACGGTTTAATTCACGGCATTTAAGAATAATCAAAAGGAAACTTTTTTACTCAAACTTGCTTGGCAACATTTTTAATCAAATTAC
Source organism: Scaptomyza flava (assembly GCA_030179655.1). Lineage (NCBI taxonomy): Eukaryota > Metazoa > Arthropoda > Insecta > Diptera > Drosophilidae > Scaptomyza > Scaptomyza flava. The sequence goes on from JARNME010000012.1 coordinate 22,916,503, forward strand.
CACAAAGAAAAGAAACAAAAATAATAAATACATAAATAGTTTTTGCATACAATTTTTTTCGTCTTTTAAGTACAAGTATGTTGCTAAATTGTAATTACGTAAGAGACCATCAGACCAATTGTGGTGTTTCCTTTTGACGTCAAGTAGTTAGTAGAAACTTGAAAGCCAAACTTACTGGCATTGACTTTCGCGATAGGGGGACTTTGTTTAAAACCGCCAAGCACTTTGTATGGCTGCCACTGCTGCTATATCCATACAAAGAGCAATGCTCATCAGCAAGGAATAGAGCGGGAAGCAGATGAGGGAAATGAAAATGGCAGAGACGAAGACGAAGACGACGCCTTGACTTTGCCTCATTTTCAGTTTTACTTTTGAAGTTTTTAATTCTTTGAATCTTAATGACTTCTCGTAATAAGTTTTCATTTCTCGTAATTTTTTAGGTTAATAGAATCTTTCCAGCTTGCTGCCACATCTGCCGTGTCAAGCAACTACGACTAAGAATGACAGTGGGTAAAACAAAAGTTTCTAAAATTATTTTACAAATAAAATGCAAATAATGTTTAATCATATTATTGAACCGCGATGTTGGCAAACAACTTTAAATAGATTAACGTCAATCACTTAAAATGGTTTTCGACTGTCAAACTGTCAGTTTATAGTTTAACCCCACTGTAAGTACATTGCTCATTGAAACTTTTGTGCTGCCAACATACAAAAAAAAAAAATCTAATAATAATAACGAAAAGAGAGAAAACCCATTATTATGAAGTTGACACAAAGTCAGTCAGCGGCAGCCACAGAGAAAGACAGACAGAGAAAGACAGAGAGAGAGGTAGAGAGCTGCTGCTAGGGAAAATGCAGACGATAATAATGACAACGAGGACGATGCTGAGTCCTTGCACGCCGGCTGTGAATGTTAACCAAAGGAAAGAAGTACTAGAAATGCATAAAAGTCGACCACTATATAAAACGCAGCAGGACCTCACTTGACATTTATGCAATCCACATCGCGCTCTGCCTTAAAGTTACAAAATGGTCTAGCAGCAAGCAAAAAGAAAAAAACATTTTTGTAAGAAAGTAAGCCGACTCGAAAGAAAGCCAACTTAGAGCCGCGTTAAATACTTCAACCGGGCCGAAACTAAGCCCGCCAAATCCACCACGTCATTCGTGGCTATGGCTTGGTATTCATAAATTTCAAAAGCGGCAAAAGCGCAACGCAGTTACAATTAACTTATTAAATGGGCTTTGGCGAGCGAAGAGTCGAAAAACAAAAGCCAAAAGGAAGCGACAGCGCAAAAGGGAAGTTCGCCTGCAAAATTGTGGGTCATCAAGATGGCCAAGAAAAAAAGAACTAGAGCCGTGTTCAACCATAAGCGGAAAGCGTAAAAAGAAGCAACACCGTCATGATCTAATTTTTCAAATGCCACGCCCAGTCCACTTCTCGGTATTGCTGCGTATAATTCATTTAACTGCGGCAGTGGTTAGTTAGTAACGCTCTCTTGATTGTCAGCGACAGCTGCTAATTAGTGAAATTGATTTGGAATTTATGATGCGCAAAATAGCCGACTCTTTCTTTCCATCACTATCTCTCCTTTCTTAATTGAAACTTAATGTTTTGCATAGTTCTTGTTCTATTTTACTGGCAGCTGCAAAAGATGCCCGAAATCATACTTATTCCTATTGTTGCATATTACATATTTTTTATATATATATAAAGTTTTGGTTCAACACTTCCTCTGTCTTTCTATCTCCTTGCAGTTGTTGTGACATTTTGGCAACATAAACGCAATGGCGCCAAAGATGACGCCATTTTCGCAGCTCGACAAAATGGCGACGACGAGAACGCTCGCATCTCCAGCGGAAATACGCTGCCTCTGCCGATTGCTGTTACTTGCCGTTTGCATTGGCGCCGCCACAACTCGAGGTAAAAATACTTTTCATTTTGAACATACTACAACCCTTCAACTAACTATTAAAAACAAAGGCTTAAAGTTGATGTTTACTGCATTTTAATAACATAAAATGGCTTTCAAATGCCCACGTTAGTTGTAACATTTAATAAAAAGTCAAATATACATGGTATAAACGTAATAATACATACATTTCAATTTAGTGGAAATAAAATGCGCAAATGTTTATATATGTACAAATCTTTATGCTCACGATAGCCACATTTTTACGTTTGTTGGTCAAAAATGCATGCGCGAATTTTGTTTGGGATGGCCATCAAAGTGTGACCGGCGGCGTATTGTGCGAAAACTAATTATCTGTCAAAATCATATTGCCAAACAAGTGCACAAACATTTTGCTCTTTTTTTTTGAGAGATCTCGAATGTGGCCTGCGGATACTCATATACATATGTAAACATGCATGCATGCGAAAATTATTAATTAAAAAGTGGCCGGCAAAAAAAGGTGAATAATATATGAAAATCTGGATTGGTGTTTTGTGCGATTTCATAGAATATATTGCAGTTGTGGCAACAAATTGTCAATTTTTCTGTACGACTCTGAACTGTATTGTTTGCTTTAAATAAAAATGTTAGTTTGTAGGCATAGACATTTTTTGCATAGCAATATTATTCATTAAAATGCTTTGTAAAATACCACTTTTTATTAAATCACTGGAGAAGTATATCCTTGACCCAAATAAAATATTGTAATCGACATCAAACGTCTGTCATTAATTTACCAATGAAATTTAATTGAAATATGCAATAAATATGTTGCACGTTTAAGCAAATTTTATAGGTCGGGCCACAAACAAAGAAAAAAAAAGAACAGTAAAACAATAAACTGGAAATGCTATTGCATGCAACAATGCTGACTCGGGGCCTGCCAATGAAATTTGAGTGACAAAATCACATAGGAGAATGTCAGCGAAATTTACATTGGCTTTGCGTTACGCGACAAACTAAATCCATCTTCTCGACCGCGTCAACCGCGTCAACCACACCAATAACAACAACAAAAACCAAGTCCAATTGCTTAAATAGAGTGTCCGTGACTATGGGATATCCTGTGTGAATTATCAAATGCAGCTAGTTTCTTGGATAATTTTTTCAATCATATGAATAGCTTTACGTAGGGCGTATACATTTCAACTTATTACCTTCCCAGCCATAACCATCTCCCTTATAATAAACGATGATAGATTTTATCAATAGCTTGCATGGATTTGATGTGAAACAGCATGCATATACATATGTGAGCACATACATACATGCATAAGTGCTCGATGCTGGCACAGCATGGCTAGAGTGAAGCAAAAAAGAAAAAGAAAGGTTACAATTGCGATGCAACGAATGCGGATCACGTGATTGCCATAGATATGCCATGGGACGGCTGCTGTTGCTGTTGCTGTTGCTTTTGCAACTGTTGCAGACGGCGCAAGTCCAGGCAAGCTCATGGCAATTTCATAGCCATGTTGCGACAATTTTTATTAAAATTTAGAATTTTTCAATTTATTTAGCACTTTTCTCTATCTATCTTTTTGCCACGGCTCGACTGTCAGAGCTGTTGCTGCTTACTTTTTGATTTGTTGCAGCTGCTGGAAATTGGTCAGCAGAAAAAAACATTGGCAATGGACACCGTACGTGATTTGAATTTCCCGTTTAGTTAACCCCTTTATAACGAAAGTCAGCATTTTTGTTGTGTGTTATTTAAAAAGCACAGCCGAACTGAGCAACAGGAATTTAAAACTGAATTAGCCATGTGCGATAAAGTTAATTCCTGCCCTTTAAGATCGAATGGCCAAAAGAATATAGCAAGCGCAACTCCCTGGCGGCCACAAGGAGCAGCAAGGAGCACTGCACGCGCCGCAGTGGAATCAATGAAATGAAATCTGAACAGGCACATGAAACCAGAAGGTGAAAGCAAATAAGAAATTGCAAAAATTGCCGAGGCATTTGGCCACAAACACTTTTCCTGCTCTTGGTTGTTGTTGTTGTTCTTGGTTGGTTGGTTCGTTCTTGTTGTTCTTTGCTGGTTGGATGCCCTCGTTCTGATGACTGTCAACACGCTGATAAGTGTTACAGCTCTTGACTGTCTGAGCTGGCAGCTTCAGGCTGCTCTTCTGTTTGTCTACTCGTCTTGTGCAATGTGCATTGACCCAGGCAAATGCTAATTTTATTATGACAAATGCTCAAAAGGTCGTGGACAAAAAGTTGTTCGTTTTGTTACCTACTCTGACAAGTCAAGTGAATCCAGCGATTTATTCAATAAGCTTTAAACGCTGTTTAACCCATCAGATGTGTGCTGTCATTTATCATTGATTCGTTAACAAGCTTGCTCTGCTTCTTTAGCCACCGTCTTACACACACACACACACAAACACACACACACTTCATTATTTTATCTTCGCTAGAGACAACAGCACTTATTTGTTATTACCTCAATGCTCAGGCCCATAACTTAAGCCGCTAACTGTGAGCGCTTAACTGAAAATGATCGCACAAGCGAAAATGATAGGCTCTGGACTACAGACTATAGCTGCCTAGTAGCTGCGCCTAACTTAAGTAGACATTTAGTTGGCATTACTGCAACGCCTACCAAAGGAGCGAGAGTCAACGAGGCTGGCTGGCAGGCATGCAGCTTCTGCTAACAATCTTGTTGGCACAACTTCAACACCAACAAATTGTTAACACAAACAGTCTGTAAATCAAGATTGCAACCGAGTGTTGCATCTGCATCTGCATCTGCGCCTGCGCACACCTCATCCACCGCCAGCTGTCAGCTCTAATCTAAATAAGCGATTTGTCTGCCCATAACTCTTCTACCTTAACCGGATCGCAGGCTCCAATGTGAGTGTGGCATGCAACTGGATCGCTGTCGCAGTTGCAGTTACAGTCACAGTCACACCGAGCCTGACTAAATAATAATTTGTATAATTTATTCGTGGAAGTCTTGGCGGCAGTCAAGGAATTTGCAACGCGATAGCTTCTTATGGCTAGGCAGCTGCCCAGTATTTGTAGAAAAAATACCTTCAACTGATACTACTCCTATAAATAATTAACATGTGCATATGTGTAGTAGTTGCCACTTGAAGCTTGGAATGTGCATTGCAATTGTTGCTTGCTGGCTTGTTTCAGCTTTTTATGTCTTTCTTTTTGACTTACTGATGCTAGGTAGTTAAATTACTAAGTTTCCGGCTGGAATTTGAAATTGTTAGCAACTGCAGGGCTTTTTTCCATTGTCTGTTTTTATTCAAAGTCAGGGCTCAACAGAAGCTTTCACGGCTAGGTACATAACACTTGGCAGCTTATTAGACGACTTCCATGCCTTTGAGCCATTTTTGGACATGCAAGGCTTTTGTCTAACTCATAGTCTCTTCGCCTCTCAAAGCTGTCCGACCAATTGTTTTTTGACTGCAAACGTTTAAGCTTAATAAACATGTTAGTGACCCCAACAGAAGGCATTTTCAAATGGTGTTATAAGTGAAATAGTGCAAGATAACAGGCAAAAGAAAATGCATATCCTTGTATGAAGTTCAGTGATAGGCATTATCATATAATTATAAACCAAACTCCACCATGCATGCACTTGTTACGCTTCAATGCAATACGCCTTTAAGTAAAGATATTAAGCAGCTTTACGATACAAAAGAAGCAGCAACTTTGCCTTAATCGTTATGCTAGTACTGTAAATTTTCTGCATAACAATGCCAACAATAAATATGGCAACAAAGAACAGTTCATCAACTAATGCCGCCTGCTGTTCAACTTTATCAGCTATGACACACTGCTTTTGCTGCTGTTTTTGTTCTTGCAACTGCCGCAATTTTCGTAGTTCGAACAAATTTAATTCATTGTGAACTATTCAATTTCCATAGTGTACCGCAAGATGTCTAATGCCCCTCAAAGTCGCTCAATTGTTCATTTTATTACAACTACAACTAACAGGCGGCTCGAAGACAATAGGGCAAACACAATCACACAACATTCACACCGCACCCGAACACTCCCTGCTTGTCTGCTGTCTTGCTTAATTCTTGCATGTTATCCTATTGGAAACATTCAAGCCACGGGTGGGCGCTTCAACTTATACGCAAGAGTGTTTGTGTGTCTTTCTTCCATGCAAAAAGCAAGCAGCTTACACACACTACCTCATGTACGTGCCAGTTGAAAATGTATAGAATTTCTGCTGCAACTCGTGAAATTGTTATTATTCTTGTGGTATTGTTGCAGCTTAATTGAAAATATTGTAAGTACAACGTTACATTTTGTTTGTATCTGTGTGTGTGTGTGTACTTTTGGTAATCGCTTGCAGCATTCCGTTGCGGCACACTATAAATGAAATTAACTGAATACCCACAGGCTCCATCCACACACACACACACACACAAGCCCACACATTGTTGCTTAATATCAAGCTAAGGAAACCTAACTTTTAGCGCCCAATAACTTCCGGCTATTGACGTGCTCCTCAGTGTGAATTGATTAACTTTGATGAACGGTGTGTGTGTGGTGGGAACAATGAAAGACAACTTTTAAGTGGGCATTCTCAAGTAGACCGCACTGATAAATCATTGACTTGCCCTTATACAGGCCTTATGTTAAATAAACATACCAAATTTACTGTGTTGACAAAGTTTTGACACACATTTGCTTTTGGCCATTTTCAAATTATGCACAATGTATTGTGTCAAACACTTTGGTTTCATGGACAAACTTTTAATTATAAAAAATTGTGTGCTTTTTATTTAACGACGAGCGTAGAGCAAACTTTACAATAATATACAAAAATTTGTGATTTATAAATTAAAAATGGTTTTAAATCGAGTTGTGGCATGAGCTTATTTTTTTATAAACGTTTATTTGATTTATTATCAATTTTGCCACAAGCACACAAATGTAAAACGTCAATCGCTGTCATAGACGTGCGTCTGCGATACCATTTAACGTAAAGAGCTGATGCAAGGGTAGATGCGGGGCCATCGTCTTCCAGCTGCTTAGCACGGGAAAGGGGTGATGGGCACGTGCAGTTTTTGGGGGCCTCACCGTCTGAACTACTTGGCTAGCTCAAGTGGAATAGCTTTTGACTAAGCGGGGTGGGGGCTGGGGTGGCCAAATGCTTTTTTAGGGGTGTAGCTATTCTGCAATTGGTAGCTGTAAGGATGTGCGAAATATGTGGATTTATCGGTTTTGAGTTATCGAATTTATCGATTTGCCAGCCCCAAGTTATCTTTGCCTTTGGTAACGAGTATAATTATAGGCAACCTGCCGTTAAGGTTTTAACTTGATTCATAAAAGTTGTATTCTTAAATCCTTCTACTCGATTCTCATGAATTCAAGTAAGGTTGTCAGAATTCACGTTGTTTTAGTTGACGGTGCCTGCAGGAAACTGATCATTTTTGGCTCGATCTCTTTTATAACTCTGACTCTTCATCTCACTCCATCAGTTAAACTTTATGATGCTTTGGAGCTTACTCACGAGCTGCTCAATCTCTTACTCTCTTACTCTCTTCTTACTACCTCCTATCATCCCTCTCTTCATCTCATTCTTATCTCCTGGTCTCTTCAACCATCTAGTGAGTGGAAAAAAGTTGCGTTTATACAGACGGACAGACGGACAGACTGAAAGACAGACAGACAGACAGACAGACAGACAGACAGGACAGACAACAGACAGACAGACGGACAGACAGACAGACGGACACCAGACGGACATTGCACAAAACCAATATACTTTTACCTTCGGTAACGAGTATATAATTATATATATAATTAATTATAATTATAATATTAGGCACCTTGCCATTAATTTTTCAATGTGATTTAAATCCTTCTACTCGATTCTCATTAATTCAAGTAAGGTTGCCAGAATTCACGTTGTTTTAGTTGACGGTGCCCTTAGGAAACTGATTATTTTTGGATCGATCTCTTTTATAACTCTGACTCTTCATCTCACTCCATTAGTTTAACTTTATGATGCTTTGGAGCTTACTCACGAGCTGCTCAATCTCTTACTCTCTCTATCATCTCTCTGTTCATCTCTTTCTTATCTCCTGGTCTCTTCAACCATCTAGTGAGTGGAAAAAAGTTGCGTTTATACAGACGGACAGACGGACAGACTGAAAGACAGACAAACGGACAGACAGACAGACAGACACGGACAGACGAACAGACAGACAGACGGACAGACAGACGGACACCAGACGGACATTGCACAAAACCAATATACTCTTTACCTTCGGTAACGAGTATAATTAAAGGCAACTTGCCATTAATTTTTCAATTTGATTTAAATCCTTCTACTCGATTCTCATGAATTTAAGTAAGGTTGCCAGAATTCACGATTGTTTTAGTTGACGGTGCCTGTAGGCAACTGATTATTTTTGGCTCGATCTCTTTATAGCTCTGACTCTTCATCTCACTCCATCAGTTAAACTTTATGATGCTTTGGAGCTTACTCACGAGCTGCTCAATCTCTTACTCTCTTACTCTCTTCTACTCCATCATCCTCTCTTCATCTCATTCTTATCTCCTGGTCTGTTCAACCATCTAGTGAGTGGAAAAAAGTTGCGTTTATACAGACGAACAGACTGAAAGACGGACAGATAGACAGACGGACAGATAGACAGACAGACATACAGACAGACGGACAGACAGACAGACGGACAGACAGACAGACAGACAGACGGACAGACAGACGGACAGGACAGACAGCGGACACAGACGGACATTGCACAAACCATATACTCTTTACCTTCGGTAACGAGTATAATTAAGGCAACTTGCCATTATTTTCAATTGATTTAAATCCTTCTACCGATTCTCATGAATTAAGTAGGTTGCCAGAATTCACGATGTTTAGTTGACGGTGCCTGTAGCAACTGATTATTTTGGCTCGATCTCTTTATAGCTCTGACTCTTCATCTCACTCCATCAGTTTAACTTTATGATGCTTTGGAGCTTACTCACGAGCTGCTCAATCTCTTACTCTCTCTATCATCTCTCTCTTCATCTCTTCTTATCTCCTGGTCTCTTCAAACATCTAGTGTGTGGAAAAAAGTTGCGTTTATACAGACGGACAGACGGACAGACAGACAGACAGACAGACAGACAGACAGACAGACAGACACGGACAGACAGACAGACGGACAGACACCATGACGGACATTTCACAAAACCAATATAACGAGTATAATGAAATATAAAGACATACATTTTTTTAAGAGAAAAATATTATATTCTCATAAAAAAGTTCGTAAATTTAATATAAAAATCGAATCGATCCACACCTCTTACCCTTACAACCTAACCTTACAATGCCAAAACTATTAAAAGTGCAAAGAGTAAACTTCAGTCAAGTATCTACAAAATTATATAATTATGTGGCAGTTCAGGTTTTTTTGTGTTGTTTTGCGTGTGGAAACAAAAAAAATAAGTGTACACAAATTATTAAAATACAGATTAAAGTATGTCAATATTTATTTATTTATTTATTGTCAACTATGAGCAGTTGACGTAAAATCAAAATTAATTCAAATAATTTATAATAAAAATAATTAAATTAAAACTATTTATAAATCTGAAATTAAATAAAGGTAAAAAATACATTGGAAAGTAACCACAAACTCTCTGGGGAATTCGAAAAGAAACATTTGTTGCGTGGATTGGGAAAAACGCAGAAAAACCCAATCAGACCCGCGTTGCACTAGTTATTAGTGGTTACGATTAGGTAAAGAAAAGAGGATGGATCTTTTAGTTCTGTAATTGAGGGCAACAATAGTCAGAGCACATAAAACGAAATGGTTTATGCTCGAGCAACGATTAAGTTTACGGTGTAAAAAGTTACACGAAGATCTAGTTTGGACAGTTAAATATGAGTAACTATTGAAAAGATGCAATTAGTTACGAAATTGTGGCATGTGTGTTGTCAATTGATAAGCTTATGTTTACATCAATTTTTATGTATATGAATATATATTTTGCCAAATCCATTCAATATGTCAAAGAGCCTTCATAGTTAAGATAACATATGAGCTGCTCAAGCAGTTCCATCATAAGTTTTTTTTTTTTTGGCAAATTAGGGTGCACAGGCAATTCATTACATGACCAAGCACAAGTTCCTTAATAGTATAGTGAACACACCCTAAGGCCCGACACAAACTAGCTGCTAACATGCCATAATCCTATGACAAGAACACAAAGTAACTCGTGCCATAAGCAGGTCAAGCACAGCTCCATTGATAATAATGCAGCCAAAAGAGGTCAACATAGAATGAAGTAACCAAACGCAAGATATAGACAACAAAATATGGACCTGTCGCAGACAGGACACAAGCCCCAACATAGTGGACACCGTCAACTATTGGCTACAAAGTGGCACATCTAAGAGTAGAAGCGATACCTTGACTTTCGCCTTCACCTTTGCCAATGCTTGAGGTGAGGCTAAGACGTAGCTGCTTTTTACTTTGTCTGAAAGCCTTGCTTGCTTCCGGAATTCATTATAATTTTGAGCAGAGTGAACGCGTGTGCTCGTGTGGTCGTGTCCTTTTATGAGTCATTTGCTCTTGTTGTATGTCTGCTAGTAGTATATGCAATTAAATTAAATATTAAACTTAATTACACGAACGAACTAACGCGTCATCGTGCAGCACGCAGCTACGTTGAGCAGTTTAGTCCGGAGCATCGTTGAGTCATCGTCGACATGTCCTCCCCGCGGGCCTTCTGTCCAATCTGACAACGCTCAATAATGCAGCATGATTGTAAGAAGTAATGAAAGTCAATTGTTACAAAGACAAGAGCCAAGACACCATCACTTGCTCTTTTGCAAGCTTTAGCTTATGTTGTATATTTAGGTAGTTATATAAGTAGTAGCAGTAGGTCAGGTTGGTCGTACACAAGTTTTTCACCCACCATCGTCTTGACTCTAACCGTAATGACACTGTTGCCTTGCTGCCTACTGCCTGCTGCCTGCTTTTTGCTTGACGTTGGTTAATTGAATTTAATGTAGTTTAATTGAGACGAACGTGATTCTAACTAAAAGCGCTTTATGTTTAATTTAGCAGACAACGACAACAACCAAGCAGGCTGGCAGGCAGTAGCAGCAGAAGCACTAGAAATTCATTATATGGCCAAGCATTTTGTACTACTTAGTTGACATGATGAACTTTGATGCTTTTAAGTTGCTGAAATTCATATTAATTGCTGCCACGTCAAATGCAATTTCCATTTAAATGTGCTACAACGAACATTTAAATATTTAATATTTTTTTGATGGCAGCTGTCAGCAATTTCTTACGATGAGTTTATCTACTGAATACTGAATGAATTATGCATGCCAATGAAGAAGAAGTTTTGTGCGACTGTGTCACACGCTGCGTATGAGAAATGGTCCTCAGATTCGGTACACTGGTCATTGCAAATGTTTTTCAAGGACATCACTTCAATATTAAAAGCTGTTCGAGCGCAGCGCAGCGCGAAATTCGAACGCATCTGCCGCATCGCATTTCAAAATAGTAATCGCAGTAAAAGAAGTAGCAGCAAAATCAGCAGCAGCAAACGGAATCCTCAACAAGGACAGCTGTTGGAATTAGCGTACAGCTTGCTTTTTCATACCCTGCCATCAGGCGAAGCAACTGTCAGAGCACAACCAGGCGCACTGTCATCTCCCAAAGAATGTCAAAAAAAATAGTCAAGCTGCATAATAAATTGAATTTCTTCTGGCTGGTCATTTGGCGCATCTAAGGCTGCGACATAGACACATAGTGCACTTCAAAACAAAGTTGAAAAGCTCTGCTAGTTGATCTAGTAAATACCCTGGGATGTTATCAAAAGGGCACCAAGCAAATAAACAAATATTGATATATCAATTGAATGATATAATAATAAGGAATTGAATAAGCTGAGCTTTTACAACTTTATACAACTTTCCTTAGTACACGCACTTTCTGTGTACAAGGGTATTGCAAATACTATAATCTCTTGTCATCTTTCAAATTGTCTATCTCTGTCTCTGTTTATCGCGTTTTCTCTATTGGGGAAACCGTCGACGCCATCCTGGCGGCACACGTACGTTGTCCAACATGAAGTTAGAGACAAAATGCCACCAGACGCAAATGAAATTACAAGCAAGCCCAGAAGCAGCAGCAACAGCAGCAGATGCGCCATGGGAGCGACAAACTTGGACAGCAGCTCAAAAATCCAAATATCATATTTACAACATGCAACTACATACTACGATGACTTCTACTTGTACAAAGCGAAGATAACTTTGCAGCATGCCGGAATGCGATGGTAAAAGGCAAAATGAAAACTGACATCTGAATTCTTTCATTTTGTCATTGCTGGCATTTATACCAAAAAACAAAAAAACATAGAGAGAAAGAGAAAGGAAGTTTATTGTATTAGTCTGCTTGTAATGCAAGTTAATCAAATCAAGGCTTACACTTGGCAGAAAAACATCACAAATAAGAAACAATTATGAACAAAGTTGTTCACTTTTTGTAAAATTAGGCAATGAATATTTCCATGCGGGTGCATTTTTTGCGATTTCATTAATATTATTAACAAAACCTAACTCCAGAACCTGCTTTTGCTGCTATTTTTTGCTTAAATAAGTTAAATCCACCCCTGTAATACTCCAAGTACCTACCTCAAAACAACTTTAATGTTTACTAAACTGTTTGGACATGTTAATTGCAACTTTATGTGGCCGCAGGTCGACGAGTTTAACTTTATTTGAAAAATAATGCCTTAACTTTTAATAACTCATTAAGCGCTACAATGTAACTCAGTTAAATTACACAAAACACGCCCAAAGCGCAAATGATATGCTAAATGTTCCAGCTTAGTATCACCAAAAAACCCCCCAAAAAAAAACACAAAAAAACTGTAGCTACAATTTGAAAATTTGTACTTTCTATCTCTAATTTTGTGTCTCGTTTTGGCACATAAAATAAATGATACCAAACAATGTTTTAATTTGTCAAATTTAAATTTAAATTGCCCTCACCGCACTAAGAGTGGATGCCAAGTTGTCGTGCAGTTTTCGTTTTTCCAACGAAGCAAAGTTTAATGACGGGTATCCTCGTTATTATGGCCATAATAAAGCCACACAACGGCTACGCTCAATAAATATTTAATTATAAAACGAATAGAAAAATGTTAATTACTATTTGTCATTTGCTTAATAAGTGGCACACAGTTCTGGCCATCACAGTCTAACAGCCAAAAGTTCTGCATACAACCAAAACTGTTGAAAGCCAACAGCGAATATTTTAAGCTTTTATAACTACATTTACCGTGCCCATAATGTGCTTTAATGCAGCAAATTGAAATTTTAACTCAAAAACCTACTCATTTCGGCACTGCCTACTATGCTACCCAGAGCTCCAAACGTTAACGTGGCCTATACACAAAACTATGTATTTGCGGCCATGCTTTGCGGTCAGGCTGTGGCTGGGCCAACGTAACGCCTGTCGCCTGCTGGGCGCCACATAAGTTTGCGGTCGCTCCTTTTATTTCATTTTGCATAAGTTCTAAAGTACACATCATATATAATTAAAATCACAAAACGGTCAATTTCGCCTCAGCGACAACCAGGCGAATACTTAACCTCCCCCCTTTGCCTGACTGAGTAATGGCTACGGCAATTGAGTTTCATGCATGTTACAAACATTTGCATTAAAATTGTATGTTTTGTGCACACTGTGCACGCTAAAATGAGGTATTAGGTTGGACTTTTGTTAAACTTTGCCAATTTCAAACGAATTCCGTTGAACAGCTTTTGAATGGAACGATTCATTAAAAATCTTGGTGTCTGGAACTTTATGTTTGAAAAGAACACGTTCAATTGTTATGAAGCTCCGATCACGCGTTAGAAAATGTAATTTTCAACTGTGTAACAGTAAATACCTTATGAAAATAACTTTCCATTCATGCTTATGAAAGTCATTATTTCTTGATTTATGAATATTTATTTGTTGGCCAAATAAAATTCATTCGACTTTTTTTTTACAATTCAATTTAGCTTCCTTAAGCAATTCATTATTTTTTGTAAGAAGCACATAGCAATTGTGAACGGATATGCCAACATTAGCCATAATTAAGCTTAATGGCCCTGGGATTTTGGCAATTTTGGCACAATAAATGGACCTGTTTGGTTGGGGGCACGCCGTCAGGCTATAAAGCAATGGCATTGGCTAACATGCTCCAATAAAAATCATACAGTGACTGATGCAAATTTATGACTAGCCAGAGCTGGAGAGGTCTAATTTTTAGAAGCGCGCTTACAATGTTTTTGCCAGATTTGCATGCCGCAACAACAATTTGGTTTATAAGGACACGCCCTTCACACACACAAAAAATAAAAATTCGGAAAATAATGTGGCAAATAGAGTTTCGGGCATGCGGGCTACTAAAAAAACATGCACAATTCATTTTACAAAATGAATTTGTTCCGCTGTAACGTCCATAAATGCATTTAAATTTATTGGAATGCTCGACAGCAGTATCGATGTCATGTATAAGAAGAAGCAGCAATGAGAAGAGAAAAAAAACATACACTCATCCATTGAATGACAATAAATTATCAATTTTATTTTGACAGCGCGAAAAATCCCGCTGCGACAGAAAGAGAGGAACGAGCACAAAAATGTCACACAAAATTGAGCAAAATATATTCGGGCGGGGCATTTGTGACAGGAAGTTTCAGTTGAATGGTTTGTTCCAGCGGCCGATTCTGAATTGCCAACATACATTTGTACATATAGTATGTCACTAGATATGTCGTACATATATGTAAAAATACATGTATACATATCTATTGACAAGAACTTTGAGCTAAACTGCACTTCACTTGATTCGTTGGGCGCGACAATATTAATTTATACGCTTAAATCGCAATAGCCTAAAACTGAAACGACAACAAAAACTAAAATATACACAACACTTGACTTTTATTGCAGACATTCCATCTTCATCAGTGTATGGACGATACGCCCCCGATGACGTTGCCTTCTATTGCCCAGAGGAGGGTTTGTTCCCCGATGACTATGACTGTCGCATCTACTATCGCTGTGAAAAGCGCTCGGAACACTATATCAAACCGTATATGTTTGCTTGCAAGCCGGGCACGGTCTTTTCGCGTGCCTTGCAATTGTGTATGCCACCAACACTAGCTGGGCGCGGGGAGTGTATGAATGAAATCGATAGCAGTGGCGCCGAAACGGACAGCCAGCTGGCGTATGATGGGCTCGTCAATAACCCGAATGGACATAATGCGTTGCTTAACAGTGCCGTCACACCCGCCGCCATTGAGCTGCACACCTATACGATGGCAAATCAGTTGCCCACAAATTATGGACTGACAGGACTGAGTGGTGTTTCAGTCATATCCTTCTCGAGCTCATCATCGTTGCGCTCGGCAGATGGGTTGGATGGGGATGGAACTGTGGCGTGCGAGGATGATGGATTTATGAGTGATCCTGCTGACTGCACCGTGTTCTATCGCTGCATCTCAAATGGTCGTGGCTATAATAAAATCGGTTTTCGTTGCTCCGATGGCACTGCCTGGGATGAGTCATTGCAGTCATGCAACCATATGTCTGCTGTACGCGCTCATGGGGGCTGTCGCAGTCAGTCAGACCCGCTAAGCGATGAACAAACATCGACACAATCATCGCAAACAAGTCATCAGAACTCCACATCATCGACTTCATCTAGCAGTCAGCAAAGTTCTTCGACCAGCTCCTCATCCTCATCTTCCTCCTCGTCCAACACCTCAAACTCTTCCACCAGCTCATCAAATCAACACGAATCCAGTGGTTCAAGTTCAAATCAGGAGTCGTCCACAACGAGCAGTAATCAACAATCTGCGTCAAACTCAGAGAGTTCAACTAGTAGCAGTCAGCAATCCAGTACGAGTTCGTCCAACCAGAACTCTGGCAACAATCAATCCTCAAGCAATAATCAAAACTCGGGCAGCAACCAGTCCTCTAGCAATAACGATAATCAAGGCTCAAGCAACAGCAACCAGGGTCAAAGCACGAGCACTAACCAATCTTCCAACAACAACAACAATCAGAGCAACCAGGGCTCAGCTTCGAATAACCAATCAAATCAGAATGCCAACAAACCGGCTTCAAGCGAGTGCGAAGACGAGAACACCTATATTCCTGACAAAATGGACTGCGCCAAGTTTTACAGATGTCGCCTAGACGGCAATGGTAACTTAGAAAAGGTTCCTTTTACTTGTGGTCCTGGCACTGTTTGGGGTCAAATGGAAAAGGTTTGCGTTCTGCCTACAGATGATAAAAAAATAGAATGCAATATGCAATCTAGCTCTTCAAGCAGTGGCAGTAATCAAAATGGAAGCAGCACCTCCAGTCAACAAGGCAGCAATCAAAGTTCCTCAACAAGTGGCAACCAGTCAAGTAGCTCCAGCTCTGGTTCCAACAACAACAATAACAATAATAACAGCAATCAATCTGGCAATCAGCAAGAATCATCTACGTCAAGCAGCAATCAATCTTCCGGCAACCAACAAAGCTCGTCTGGCAACAATCAGGGCACATCTTCATCATCAAGCTCATCAAGCAATCAGTCGTCCGCTGGAGCTCAAAACTCAACAAGTTCTTCCAGCTCTGGCACAACAACATCCAAGCCTATAAATCCTGATGGCGAGTGTGAAGACTCAGAAACATATTTGCCTGACAAAAAAGACTGTAGACGTTTCTATCGTTGTGTGGATAATGGCAATGGCAGCTATAATAAGATTGCATTTGATTGTGGACCAGGCACAGTATGGGATCCTGACTCAAAGGGCTGCAACCATCCAACGGACGTCCAGAAGGAGCAATGCAAGGCTATGGCTAGTGGACAAGGATCGTCATCTAACCAGGGGTCGTCCTCGAATCAAGGTTCATCGTCAAATCAAGGATCATCGTCAAACCAAGGATCATCGTCTAACCAAAGTTCTTCCTCGAACCAAGGATCTTCGTCAAACCAAGGATCTTCATCAAACCAAGGATCTTCTTCGAACGAAGGGTCTTCGTCCAACCAAGGATCTTCATCTAACCAAGGATCATCTTCAAATCAAGGGTCATCCTCAAATCAAGAATCCTCGTCCAATCAGGGATCGTCTTCTAATCAGGGATCTTCTTCTAATCAAGGATCTTCATCCAACCAAGGATCCTCTTCTAATCAAGGATCATCTTCTAATCAGGGTTCGTCTTCTAACCAAGGTTCAACATCCAACCAAGGATCTTCTTCTAATCAAGGATCTTCATCAAACCAAGGGTCTTCGACCAACCAAGGATCTTCATCTAACCAAGGTTCGTCTTCTAATCAAGGATCGTCCTCCAATCAAGGATCCTCGTCCAATCAGGGATCGTCTTCTAATCAGGGATCGTCTTCTAATCAAGGATCTTCCTCGAACGGAGGATCTTCATCAAACCAAGGATCTTCGTCCAACCAAGGATCTTCCTCTAACCAAGGATCTTCCTCAAATCAAGGATCATCCTCAAGTCAAGGTTCATCTTCAAGCCAGGGATCATCTTCAAATCAAGAATCATCTTCTAATGAATCTTCAACTACAACCACTACTCAAAAACCATTTAAGCCAGCAGAGAAGTGCGAAAGTGAAGAAACCTTTTTAGATGACAAAGAAAACTGTTCAAAGTTCTATCGCTGCGTTGATAATGGCAAAGGTGGCTTTATGAAAGTTTCATTTACCTGCCCGCCAAATACAATTTGGCATCCTGAAGCCAATAGCTGTGATCATCCATCCCAAGTTGACATGCAAAAATTAAAATGTAAGCGGGTCAGTCCAGGGCAACAGTCTGGTGGCAGCAACAGCAATAGCAATACCAGCAGCAGCAATAGCAATACCAGCAGCAACAACAGCAGCTCCAGCAACGGCCAACAATCAAGCTCTGAATCTAGCAACAGCTCAAGTTCATCAACCTCTGGATCAAGTAACTCTGGCTCCTCGTCGAACTCAAAGCCGGCTGGTAATTGTGAAGTCAATGGGCAATTCCTTGGCGATGAGAATGATTGCGCCAAGTTCCATCGTTGTGTAGACAATGACAGAGGTGGTTTTAATACAGTAGCCTTCTCTTGTCCTCCTGGAACTGTATGGGATGCTCAGATTGAAGCTTGTAATCATGCTTGGGCTGTCAAGGACAATAACTGCGGGCAATCGGCAAAACCTCCAATGCAAACTACACAGAAACCAACCACACAAAAACCCACTTCGCAGAAACCAACTACTCAGAGCACAACAACAGGAAAACCCGATACGCAGAAACCTACCACACAGAACATTAGCACGCAGAAACCTACAACTCAGACACCGACCACACAAAAACCTGTGACTCAAAAACCAATTTCGTCTGGTGGAAGTGTTAAGTGCACATATGAGGGTTTCATTGGAGATCCCGAAAACTGTGCCAAATTCTATCGTTGCATTGGCAATGGTAAGGGTGGCTACGATCAGGTTCCCTTTCATTGTGCTGCTGGAACAGTTTGGGATCAGGATCTACAAACCTGTAACCACGATTTAAATATGTGTAATCCCAGTACAGGAGGAGGTGATGATATTTCTACCACAGAGTCTGATAAGGTTCCTTGTGAAAATACTACATCAAAACCCACAACGACAGAAAAACCGGAGACCACTTCAACAAATCGTCCATCTGAGTCGACAACAGACTCGACCACCGACTCGACCACCGACTCGACCACACAATTGATTAGCACAACCAATGAACCGACAACTCACAAGCCCACAACCAATCAGCCTACAACCAATCAGCCCACAACTACGTATTCACCTCCAACGACTACAAATCCAACCACAACAGAATCCATGCCTACCACTACAACATGGACTACATCCACTCAAGCAGGTGAAGTAAACCCGCCGACTACAACAATGATACCACAAACTACAACACAAGTACCTAATTTGCCACCTGGCACTGAGTGTAAGGGCGAAGGATTTATGCCAGATCCCAACAACTGTCGGAAGTTCTATCGCTGTCAAAAGAACGGCGACTCCTACTCAAAGCACGAGTTCATGTGCGCCAAGAACACCGCTTGGAACGCCGACTTACAGACTTGCGACCACGCAGACAATGTTGCCAGTTGCTCCGGTCAAACAACAGATGCACCAACAGAGACCACAACCAATCCGATAACAACCACAACCAATCCGATAACAACCACAACCGAAACTATTCCAACAAAGCCAACCACTACAGACATTCCAACGAAACCCACAACTGTACCAACTTCGAAACCAACTGATGCTCCAACCAAACCAACAACAACTGAATATCCACCTACAACTGAAAATTGGACAAAACCAACCGACTCTACAATTAAACCAACTGATTATCCGGAGAAAACAACAGATTCTCCAACCAAGCCTACTACCTCCGGTCCAAAACCCACAGACTATCCTACGACAAGACCCACTACTACCACAGAATTGTATACAGAAACTACAACTAGTTTCACTACATCAATACCCGGCTATCCTCCAACAACTGAGGAAAACCAAGGAACAACAACTGAAGACAACAATCAAGGCACAACCCAAGAACCGGAAACTAACTTTGAGTGCACCTCTGAAGGCTTCCACGCTGATCCACAGGACTGCAGCATTTACTATCGCTGTACCAAGAACAATGATAAATATCAGGTCTACAAATTCCGCTGCTCAAATGGCACAGTTTGGGATTCATCACTGCAGACATGCAACCATGCTGATCAAGTGTCTAGCAACTGCACATCTGGCAGTACAACAACAACATCGAAACCAAGCGATACAACCACACAGCAGCCCACAACCACCACGGACCCAATAGTGACAACAGTTAGACCAGAAACAACAACCACTCCACCAAGCACCACGGATCGTCCAATCGAAACAACAACCAAGCCGTTTGAGACCACAACGGAAGAGCAAACGCCAAATCCATATCCTGAACCTTCAACTAACACAAGTGCTCCTTGTCCGGCAACGACTGAGGATCAGAATTTGTTCGTCTGCCCATCAGGTTTCCGGCGGCATACGAAGAAATGCGGCGTGTTCTATCAATGCAATGAGAACTCCGACTCGAATCTAAACATTGTGCTCTTCCAATGCCCCAATGGCACTGTTTATCACGAGGCATCGTGTCGCTGTGCCAAACCCGAGCCTAACGATAGCTGCAGCAACAAGGGCTCAAAACGCACGCAACTGTTTGAGGACAGAGATCATCCACTCAATATGGCAAGTATTTCTCTAACACACAAGGACTGAAGTTAACTGTGTAAAAACATTTTTTAGGTGCAAATCAATTCGGAAGCGCCTCTCTGCCCGGAAGAGGGTCACTTCGCCCTAAACCAGGATGAATGTAGTCAAGTGTTTGTCAAGTGTGGCTACTCCCAGCAAACATTACGCATCGAAGGACAAATCTATCGCTGCCCACAAGGCTTTGCCTACTGGAACGTAAGTCGACGCTGCGAACCTACTAGAAAATTAACAAGCTGCACCACAGCCAAATACAATGTGGGCGAGAGTGTGCCCTTGGAGTGGGTCAACATTGGACATAGACGCCGCAGTCTGCTTATCTAAAACAAAACTTATACATACATGCATACATTAAATAGCGTTAATTTAGAAATTGTAAAGGCAACGCAATTGTTTGCTGCGCAGGCTCACAGCACTTTTGTTTGGAACAGCTTGCGCAGCAAATGACGAGCCAAAAGACTAGCTTAGATTGTAGTGCAATTACAAATGTAAGTTTAACATGGGTTAACAATTTCTGGTGTCGGTACTGTTTGTGATTGGCGAAACTACAATTCAATGAAGACAGACAGTTGTTTTTTTTTTCATCACATATGATAGATATCCTGTAACACTAACAAAGGGCACAGCCTTTTATGTTTGTAGTTATTTCACACAGTAATTGTATTTATATTATGATATACGTTCTTAACGCCATATTTAGCTTACGTCCTATGCCTAAAGTACTATATAATAAATTAAAACATATACAAAATGTTTACATGAGCTCAAGCTTAAGGTGACTATGGTGTTTCCTTTCTTCCTCTTAAATTTTTAATGTTTTTGGAACTGTTAGCACATCACTTCTTCCTTTTGGCCACTGGCGGAGCGGCTGGATTGTCGCCCTTGTAAAAGTCCTTTAGCAGCGACATGGCTTCCTCGGCGCGCACACCACCAGTTATATTGATTTGTTGACCTACCACGGCAGCTACATCTATCACGGATTTGCCACCAAATCGATCATTCTCACAGCCATAGATAATCTCCTTGACAGCCAGCGTATGCAGAGCTGCCGAGCACATAATGCATGGCTCCACGGTGACCACTACGCTGATTTCGCTGAATACTTGGCGTGCCGGCAAGTGCTTTTCGCGACAGTAGGCCAAAGTGGCATCGATGCAAATGAACTCTGCATGACGCGTTGCATTCCGATGGACATTGACTTCGTTGCCGCCACGTGCGATTACCTTGTCGTCGTGAATAAATACACAGCCGACGGGCACCTCGCCGGCGTCACGTGCTCGTCGCGCTTCCACTAAAGCTTCCTCCATATATGCGGCCATTGGGCATGGAAATATTGCGGTTTATTTTCGTGCAAACAAAAACACCGAAGTCAACGACGCCACGACACAAGCAAGCAAAAAATAACAAGCAAAAATCAGCTGTTCACAATCACAATGGTTGGCTACGCGATTTTTGCTGACAGCCTTGGGGTAACACTGGCCAAAGGCTTAACAAAAAATACTGCTTGCGTGAATGAAATTACCTTAAATTCTAAAGAAGTGGCAACACTTGACTGACGAAGATGCAAAATGCCTAGCGAAAATTATTTCTAAACTTATGGAGACCTTTAAGGAAATACTTTTATTTTGTTTAAACTTACCTTACAGGCAATTGGTATATTTTTTAGCTTTGGTCTTCATTACGCAAAAACTTAATCAATTCGTGCTGCGCCAAAAATGACTGCGCCTTTTCTGGCCAATTGGTGTTATTAAGCGATCGCGGGCTTGGATGTGGCAAGCGGTGGACAGACACTGACCTGCAGTACAATGAACGTTTAAGCGCCGTGTACACATAATCTCCTACTGCTACAACAATTTTGGGTTGTACTAGCTGAAGCTGCTTCTCCAAAGCCGACAAGCACATATCGCGTATCTGCTGCTTGTGAGCACCTTTCAGTTCACTGGGTGTTATATTGTGACCGGTTTCATCGAAAAATGCCAGTGGACAAAAATTGTGGACAAAACATTGCTGCGAAAATGTGTCCAGACTGCCGTCAGCCAAACGTTCAAACAATTCCCATAAACGCACACCGCTAGGCTCCTCGGTCTTGCAGTTTAAACCTTTAACGGCACGTTTTGGGTGCACAACCGGTGGCTGAAGGACTTCCCCAGAAATTTGCATCATATGCCGCACGGTTCGGATGTTACCGAAGGGAATCTATATAAATGCAAATATAACATAACTGTACTTCCCTGTTGTTCACACTTACTCCTGTCTGGCCCATGCCGTTTGGCCCTGGATTCATGCCTATGAAGATGACTCGCTTGGGTCCATTTAAATAGCGTCGTAAATAGGCACAATGCAAAGACGCCGCATATACCACAGGATTGTAAGTACATGTAATCCCTGGCGGCAGACCTAGTGTCGCTAGAAGTTCATTCAACTGGCACTCAATTTCGTAGAACTGCATCCAAAAGGGTTGAGCAAACATCACCGATGTGACTGCTCCTGGCAACGCTATTGTTTTCGACGACTTAGTGTGGGCTAGTGCTGCCACTTGCTGCTCTAGTTTTCGTTTCAACATAGCGAAAACTTTTAAAAGTTTAAACAAACTAAGCGCGCAGTGCTTGCGAATGCGAATAGAAAAACAGCTGGCGATTTACAGCGTTGCCAATATATTCACTTTGCGACCTACCACACCGGAGTAAAATAAAAATAATAAAAGTGAATATGCTATGGCATATTTCAAACAAGGTAAATTAATTATTACGTATATGTATATATTTATATTAAAATGCGCACTTATGTTATACTACTAGTTGTTATGTGTGAAGTCATTCAGCTTCTTCTCATTGTCCTTTACGAATTTTGATTTAAATTGTTTGACACTCTTTTCAATGTTGCTGACGACAACAGTGCCAAAAATTTTCAGAAATTGGTCCACCTGAAACACAATTTTAGTTTAGTTGACTAAGTTACCAGTTGCGTCTGCGCACTTACAGTCATATCCTTTTCTGCACAGCGTAGTTTGACAAACTCGCATTGTGGCGCATGCTTTAGATGTTCCTTCCAAGGATCGTCCTCAGCCTCCCAGCCATCTAGTGTTTTGCCACATACAAAACATGTGGCAGTATCATTTTCACGTTTGGTGCCAGTCCAATAGAATCCCGCTTCAGCCATCTGCACAGTAGAATCAGTAAGAATCATTTAACATTAAGTTACAACAAATGCCACCGTTCGCTTGCCTTGCCAATGCTGCACGTTGACGTTGCCGGGAATGGCCAGTCCTTGAAACTCTCCACGCGATGCTTTTCAAGCAAATTGAGCTCGCGAAACTGATCGAGCTTGGTTTCATCCGATATAGTTGATAAATTCATTTTTGTTTCTCGTTGTTTTTACAAATAAACCTTTTCAAATTTCATGAGCACACAAATAACAAACAGATCTGAAGCGTAGCGCGTCGATACTGCTGCTTGACAACTCTAGTAGCTTATATTTAACATAACAGCGGCGTTAATGTTAACAGTTTTTCAAATGCTATTAACAGGGACTTTAATTTGGCTTATGAGAAATATTCCATGGACGTAAAGCTGAGCTGTGGTTATAGTAGATAAAAATGAATGATTAAACCATTTTAAGTAGCAAAATTTTGCAACCAAGTGCTTACTTTACAATTTAATTAAGTTTAATAGCCATCATTTGCATAGCTATCGATAAGTATATAACAGCGCACAAACAGTTTTGCTATAAAATACCATAAAAATACCGGTTAAAACTACTGCTTTCATTTTACTAAATTTACTGCATGTGAAGCCATTTTGAATCTTAACATCTTTTTTCGTACTTACCAGCACTTGTTCAGTAAGTGCTTTCAACACTAGGACAGCTGTTCAGTCAGTTTTGTCATGTATTGTTGTATATTTTTGCTACACATAAACATAAAATAAATGAAAATACAAAAATAGTCAAAGAAAACGTTATCTGTTTATTGTTTGTTATTGAGTTTTACCCAGTTATCACACGTACTATGCACCATAGTTGTCCAAAAACACACTTCTGTTACACATTCCTACACTTACAAAATTGATTAAGACAAAAAAAAGAAAGTGCTCGGGCCACTGAGCGAAAAACGGAAAGGCCTTGGGAACGGAACGCAACCTAATTAGAAATTGTATTAAAGGAAGCGAGCGTTTATAGCATATGACGATGAACTTGTGCTGGCAATGAACTCCAGACTTGAACGCACTCATCAACTTCCGGAGCACGCGAGCCCCATGGCCACCGAATGCAACCAGAGCAGTCCCAAATGGGAGTTAACAAAACTTCACAATGAGCTCATCTATGAATGCAATCAAAGTAACGAGGAATCCATTCTACCGCGTTTCATACGCGACGAACTTGAAAAGTATGTAAAAATACTACTATACATATGTTTGTACATATGTATATGCGCTTCCAAAAACTCGTTTGTTTTCGTGCTGTGATAAGCGCTCTGTCCAATTACCTAATTATCAATATTTTCGTTTGTTATTATTGCTGGTGGTGCCATGAAGACTGAAGCCTTATCAGCAGCAACCACTTAAAAAAGAATTTCATTCAAAACAATTGTATTCTAATCTTACTTCCTACCTTTTTGGCAGGCATCCACGAGAGACACGTCGAGACCTGGTACGAAAGCAACGCAATGGCTGTGCAGCACTTTTCATTGCCTGCAAACGTGGCGCAGTTGCCATTGCCGAGTATCTCATAACCATTTGCGATGCAGACATCGAGCAGCGTGGACACTTCGAGGTTGCCGAGGACAATAGCTTTCACTATGTATCTCCACTCTGGGCAGCTGTCGTCTCCGGCAAGCTACCCATGGTCAAGTATCTAGTGCGTGTCGGCTGTGACATTAATGCCACATCGGATTCGGGCTCAACGCCAGTGCGCAGTGCCTGCTACATGACACACACTGAAATTGGTAAGGCGATTTCCTATTAAAAACCTTCAGTTTATTTTCTAATATTTTGGTGTTTCTGCAGTCAAGTTCCTTGTGGAGAAAGGTGCCGACATCAAGAAGCCCAACATCAATGGCGGCACCTGCTTGATCAACTCGGTGCAGTCCGTACAGCTGTGCCTGTATCTGGTGTGCAAGGGCGCTGATATCAATGCACGCGACATACAGGATAAGACGGCGCTGCACTATGCGATACAGGAGCATCGATTGGATACCACCCGAATGCTGATCGAGCAGGGAGCCGATCCATTTGCCAAAAGTCGCTATGGTGACGATGCCCTGAGAACTGCCTGTCTGAAGGGCGCTCATCAGATATTCGATTATTTGAAAAAGGAGTTGCAATACCCGGTGGATCGCATCGCCGATGCACATGAGCTTATGGGCTCCACATTTTTAGACGAACATAATGAGTCTCGTGTGTGCATTTTGCATTGGCGCATGGCACATCACATTCGGGCCGCCTACACACCCTACATTGAGAAACGGCCAAAGTTTCCGGTGTGCAAAGCATTTGAATATGCCCAAGAATTTAGGACGCTTGAGGAACTAGATAATATTGCCACGGATATGGATGCCATGCGTACGCAGAGTCTTTTGATTTGCGAACGTGTGCTGGGACACACTCACAAAGACATGCTTTTCCGTTTGACATTTAGAGGTGCCTCATATGCCGACTCCTTACAGCTGCAGCGTTGCATAGATCTCTGGAGCCTACTGCTTGACATCCGTGTCAAAAATTGGTCCATTTTGCATTTTGAGACATGCTTCGCTGCCCAAGCGTTGGTGCGTCTAATGCTGGATCTGCACGTTCGCAACTCTACTCAAATGCGAAGCGATGCTCGAGCTCATTTTATGCAACAGGATAATAATCTGCCTAAGTTTTATGATGTGCTTAGCGTGTTTCAAACGCTTGCTGCAAGCGCTGTTGCGGTCAAGGAGCTGTTGCTGGTGCGTCCCGTATTTCGTCGCCAGCAGGAGAACTATGATCGTGTATTGCGCTGCCTAGCACATCTCATCTATCTCCTAATCAATACCGTCCAGACAGACGAGCAGCGCAAGGTGATATATGAAACCGTCCATGAGACGGTAGTTGTTGGAAACTTGCGAAGCGCCAGCACTGCGGACACTCTTCTTCACTTGAGCGCTTCGAGGCTAAATGTAATCAAGAGTGGTTACATCACCGAAGACAATTTTGCCGATGTAAGTTTTTAAGTATTGTGTTTTGCTATGACTCATCATTGTTGTTAATACAGAAGACTGTGTTCCCAAATGCGGAGGTCATTAGACTGCTCATCGAATGCGGCATTGATGTCAATACAAAAAATGAAGCCAAATCAACGCCGCTGCATGTGGCCTGTCAGCCCTACAATTATGAGGATGAGGTAAGCTGATTATCACGTTTTGTTTTTACTGAAAATGCCTTTGAATAACCTCATATTTTGCGCTCAAAGATTGTGCACTTGCTGCTCAAGTGTGGCGCGGACATTGATCAGCCAAATCGGGCAGAGAAGCGACCATATGACTTTATTGCCTCCAATCCCACCAATAAGATACCGCTGCTCAACTTTGTCTCGCTGCAGTGCTTATGTGCGACGGTTCTTAGCAAGCATAAGATCCGGTATAAGGATCAGCTGCCCAAGAAGCTCGAGCAATTTGTGCAAAACCATGAGCCTTGAGTGGGACACCTTTAAAAGTACGTCTCTATCAAAATTGTTATTCCATTTGAATGTACATTTAATTTGGCCATATCGAAATTTAACCAGTGTATCTTATATTTATTTAAAACTGTCTTATGTCTACTATTGTGAACTTATTTGGCTAAACGTAGTTAAAAACTCAATAACAAAACACACAAAAATAATATGTAACAAAAGCAAAAAGTGTAAGAGATCAACGTGATATTAAATCTGTATAGGAAATTAAACTAAATCATTAATATTTTGGTAAACTTACAAGCATACTTAACAAAGAAAGGAAACTACAACATGTTCTATGCAGCTGTTCAACTAGTTCATAACAATAAACTTTACAAAAATATCTACATTCAAATAAATATGCCTGAAAAATATAAACAATTTAACATAAATATATCTATATACAAATACTTACTATATACACATATGACTAGAATAACATATTTATTACATGTTAAAAAAAATTGAAATTAAACTTCAAATGCAATATTGTAAAATGTTAGTGGGCCAAAATGAAATAGCTTATCTCGCTAGTTGGCTTTAAATAATGGAACTTGCTTTAAACAAATATTGCCTTTTCCTTTCCAAACAACACTACCAATTGTGTGCTGCCAAAAGCACCTGCTTCCTTGAAATGTATTACACTTAAAATGTGTTTCAGTATTGGCACGTTTTAAAGGCAACAGTTGCAGCTAAAAATTATATTATGTACATATATATAAGTATATATGCGCAGAAGTAAATCAATTCTAATCAATAAATGAATAGTATACAGTTTACAAACAACTAAATTGAAACGCTTTTAATACCATCTTTTAGCGTTATCGGTGATATATGCAGATAGTCTTTTGCTTTAAAGTAATATCTTTAAATGGACGAATCGCTTTTAACTTAAGGAAAATCTCTGCCTTTATTAACGACTTTTAATAACAATACTTATACATAAACGGGGCAGACATAATACATAAATACATACATATTTAAACTGTGACTGATTGACTAACTATTAAAATTAAAATATCTAAATCATTTGCGACGACAATATTAAAAGATAAAAGCAGTCAACATCTAGAACGCCAGGTGCATGAGGAGCACCAGCACAGTCGGCAACCACGTTGTAGCCAAAGATTTACCACCATTGCGCAGTACATTAATATAACTATCAACTATGTGTATCTTCCAGCCCATATTGCCATGCGTAAATGAGTTATAGTAAACAGTGTCGGGCCACGTTATATTGGGCGTAATCTCGAGCAGCGCTGGTGCTTCATCGCTGCAGATGTTAATGAGCGAACGATTGAACTTTTTGAATGTTGAAAAGTTGTCATCTAGGCGACGATCGTAATTCTCCGGATAGCGGGACAAACAGAGCGGACCCGCAGCAGTGGGCTTAGGACGACCTCGACGGGTGAACTCAACGCCAGCTAGAACACGAATTTCACTCTGTTTGGCATCCGACAGGCGATCAAAGCCGCCCTGCGGATCATCTGTTATGACCAATGGATGATAGTACTCCGGTGAATGTGGATTATTGCCACCACGCACTTTAAAGGTGTACGTCAAGCCACGTTTCAGAAACAGCTCCGGTATCATATAGCCATTAATGTACCAAGCTAAGCCACTTGATACATGCCCCGTCAGACCCTGATAGCCACGCAGACCGCCCGAGGGACCCAGATAAGCGTTGAAGGTGCGTACCGTGCTGCATAGTAAAGTAAATGTATATCATTTGATAATCAAAAAGTTATTTGTTTCCACTTACGCATCCTTGATTCGTGCGCGTTCCCAAAGCTGCACTGGAGCTTCCATGCGTTTTGTGAAACTAAAGCAATCGTTAACCGGTTCCGTTGTATTGAAATCAATAATTATATCGCTCTTGGGATAATGTGTGTGAAACGCGGGCTCATTGTTCGAATCCAACTGGCCAAAGGCCCAAACCACATAGTTGCTGCGATCCAGAAAGATTTCCTTATCACCATCATCAGCTGCAAGAGGATAATTTAAATTAATCAACAGTGAGCGATTTTTTGTATGTATAGGAGCACTTACATGATTTGAGCAGTCGCCTGAAGCTGATAGTATTGATGCCATCCTTGCGGCTGTATGTGTTTAATTGAAAGCTGTCCAAGCCACCAACAACATCATCTCGACACACGCCCTTATTTTGGCCAAGAACCTGCACACAGGGCGCCAGTGAGGTTATATTGTAATCCACTGTGTAACCTCTGATTGAATCTATATAAGCAACGACTACATCCGCACCAATCATTTTACTTGAACTATCTGATCCCGAGATACCAAACGACATGTAATCCGACTGTGCTACTTGTCCGGACAGCTGGAACGTTATCTGTGGCCCAAACACCTCCCAAGAGACTTGCAAATCCTTATGCAACTGCCGGCAATTGGGTAGCGAGAACTCATAGGGTGTTACCTTCACCAGTGATGGCGGCACATTCAAGCCATCCGGTATAAGCACATGACCGTAGTTTTCATTGTCCGCCACATCATAGACACTTATCCAATCGATGTCAAAGATCGTTTTGTCACCAGGCAACTCCAGCTCAATGGTCTCCTTGTAGTAGGAGCGTATTGGATCGAGACTGTAGTTGAAAGATTTTGTTATTTATGCTCTTGATAATTTAAAGATCTCCTTGGATTACTTACTATCCGAGCTCGTCAAGCATTTTGCTGCCACGACTTGACGGCTGAGCGCCAACGCCTGTCCAGAAGAAAGTACGCTTGCCAAGTCCATCATATGTAAAGTCCTTGATGCGTATCGTTTTTGAGTCCAAAATCTCGATGCTGCTGCTGCTCACATTGTGATTGCGCTTGGAGAAGGTGCCACCGATTTGAGCGCGCGGCGGTTCAAATTCCTCAGGTATGTAGACATCACCAAAGTTATTCTGATTGTTCAAATCGTAGACCGCAAGCCACTTGATCTCGGTCATCTTTTTGCGATCGGGCAGCGTGAGTGTAAAGTCCTTATTGTGATACCGATCCAAAACGTTTGTTCTGCACATGGAAATATGTATTAAATAAGTAATTGAAGAGATTTATTTGATTTCAACTCACTTGCCATAGTCGTCGGGCACTATGAAACCTTGTGGACCGGGCCGATTGCTTGCGCCCGACCAGAAGAATGTATCCGCCCCGTTGCCATCGTAGTTAAAGCCAACTATCAGAAAAGTATATTCATTGACGGCATAAACATCGCCAGATACCTGATGATGATACGAGTTTAGCTTGCCCAGATATTTGCCACGATATGGGCCATCCTCATCCTCGCCTTCGCCCTCAGCAGCTGTAAATAGAGTTAGTTAAGACATATATCATTTGTGGGGCTGCAGAAAGTTCCATCTAACATACAACACAACTTTTAATATGGAAAAACCTTAAATTTTGACAAACCAGAGGCTGACTCATTCGATAACGTTTCCTCTAATTTACTGCCAATGGAGCAGAATGGTTAGCAGCATTCAATCGTTAAAGCACTCTTTCCGCCGACTGCTCCCCCAAACCCATGGAACCGGCAAGCAGCAGTTAGCAGCAGTCAGCAGACAATGGTAGACGCATAGACCAGTTTCGCTGGTTTCTCACGAAAGTGAATTTGTTTTCGCTGCTGTTGTTGCCAGCATTTATTAAACGTAACAAGCATTAAAGTTTCTCTTTCCTTTCGTATGCATTTTTTATTAGATACATACATATGTATGTATGTATGTTTATTGTGCTTGGAAAATATGTATTAACTTATGCATGTACTTACATGCTGTTTTGGTCAAGCTAAACAGGAAAAGCGCCACAAAGGCTAGTATTAGTTGGTGTCGCAGTCGGCTTCTCTGTCGCAGCGCAGTACGCCCACTGCCAGAGACAGAGGCAGCGGCATCGCATACGCATACGCAGCAATGACAAAGAATGCTTTGGCTTGTCAATGTCATTGCGTTTGCGATGCGTTGCACTCTCTTTCTCGAACTTAAGCTCTCCGCTCCGCTACGGTCCACGTAGATAATTTGCAAATCTAAACTTAACAGCGTAGCGTTTTAGCTTTTCTTTTCTTCGATTATGATGCAAACACATCCATTTTGATCAATTATTTTCTTTGTTGGCAATATTCTTGGGCTTCCGTGACAAACTCTGCAGGCCCAGGCACTTTTAATTGTTGTTGCGTATTTTGCTTAAGGTCGTTTCGTCATACACATGCGTTTCGTTTGTGTGTTATTGCTGTGGAATTGTCCAAAACTGGTTTAAGACACGGCTCGGGCTCCGAAAATCAAAAAGCAGCCACAGCAGCAAACCGAACCTTGCTTCTGAGCCTCTCAAAATCAACTGAGTAAGCGAGCGGCTGTTAACTTGGAGTTTCTTTTGTCTGCGTCTGCGCGCAGCTTTCTGTGAGTGTAGTAGGCGTTGCTCTCTCTCTCTCTTGCATGCTCAAAGTTTTAAAGCTGCGCGTGCGCTGCATTGCAAGGAAGAGTTGCGTGTAACGGTTTTTATTAAGCGCTGTATGGAAAATGCGAGGTGAGCAATAGTAGTTTGCAATCAGCTTCTTAGTCTTACTAAAAATCCAAAGTAAATGTATTAGTTATTATTATATTAAAATTGACTTCCCCCATTCCTTATTAAAACATCTTTAAATCGATTTTCATGCTTGCAAAACTAAACTTCGTACGTTTGCTTTTATTTCATTTACCATTTCTTTGTAGCAATTCAATAAATCTTTTTAAAAACTAAACAATTGCATTTGTTGTGTCTATTTTTTTTATATTTTTTTTTTTAGCTTCAATCGCATAAGTCGAACTACCGACTTAAATTTTAGTTCATTTTATGAATGGATTTAATTGTAATTTTCGTTTTAACTTTATATGTATTCTTGCAAAAATTCTGTTGCGATTTTATTTACAAAAAGGCGTTTTAATGTTATTTGTTTAAAAAATGTCCGTTGTAGCCCAACATAAAAAAGGCGACTAAATTTGTTGCAAACTAAATCGTTTCCGTTCAGAATTGTATGTGTGTGTGTGTGTTGCATTTGTCTGAAACAGAAATTACATTTAATTTATGTATTTAAAAATATATTTTCACTTAGGTTTTAAACGATTTCCACACGATTTTATTACAAACAAATCATTATTTATACATAAACTTTTTTTTTTATTGTTTTGGACTTAATGCTTAGGTATGTATGTTTATATGTAACTGTTATTCTTCCTGCTTTCTATTACTGTATAACTAGTTCATTGAAAATACATATTATTTAATACATAATTAATTTCATAAGAAGCACATTTTTGTTTATCATTTATGCGTTTACATTCCACTGTTTGAACTCGCGTTCAATGCTTGCCATTTCTTCATCATCTTTGTTAATATATATATATGTATATATCATATAAATATATTTTTATGCATGTAAATTATTACTCTTTTTTATTTGTTTAACATTTTTAGCGCACAATTTTTGTTAACACTAGACGCTAGATAACCTAAAAAAAAAGTCGACCGGCTGTGCATGAAGGGATGGTGAACAAGGTAAATGTGGAAGGGGCGGGCCCTAAACTTTACAAAACAATTATGACTGCAGAAGTGTAGAGAAAAACAAAAACACCAAGTCACGGCCAATATAAGCCGTTATGAGCAGTATAGATAGGGTGTTAGTGATGTTGTGTGTTAGCTGTGTGTTTGTGTATGTATGTATGTATGTTATGTTGGTCTTGGACGCATGCACGCAAAGTGTAACTAAAAATAGCAATACTAAGCTTATAACGTAGCGTATAAAAATAGGTTTGTTTTTAGAAAGACATTAAATTATTCAGAATTTGCAAAAACTAATTAGATGTTTAACTTAGATTGTGATTTTTTAGCTTTCCCATAAACATGCTTCATTTTTTTAATATTTTTATTTTATTTTTTTAATTTTTTTCTTTATCTTTACAGTTTAGATTTAAATTTTAAAAATGAGCATTTTGATAGTTTTTTGCGTGATTCTCATAAGTGATAACAGAGCAGGAAGAGGAAGAGGCATGAGTTTTAGTTGCTTTTTGTTGAGATTTAGAATTATATATTATAATAATAGTAGGTAAGCTAGTTATTAGAATTGTTTTTCGTTTTTTTAACAGCATGGAATGAACTTGATTAAAAACGAAAACAGAAATATAAAATAAATTAAAGAGCACAACTTTTGTTTTCAAGTTTTTCATGATTTTCGATATTTTGTTTTCTCTTTTTAAACTTAACAAGCAAACATAAAACGAACGAAAGAGGATTGCTTAAATGTTACAATATGCATTTTGTGTGTATTTTTGTGTGTGTTTGTTTTCTTTTTTTTTCAATGTAAATACTTGGTACTCGTAATTATGTATACATATAAAAAAAATCTTCTGGTCACTACGTTGGATAATTCGATTGTTTTTCTTTTAATTACGCTACAATGAAAATTGAATCTCTGCTTTTTTTTCTGTTTAACGTTATTTATGTATAAAACTTTATTTATCTTTTATCACTAAGGAAAAATGTTACAAAGCTTTTGCTATGGCATTTGTGTGTATGTTTATAAATGAGTGTTCGTGTGTGTGTGTGGATGTGTGTGTGTGTGGAAGGTCTTGGGATTGATGTTGGACAAACAATTGATGGGATATCTGAGGGCGGTTTGGAAACAAATCAATCGAATTAATATATAAGTGAGGCGACTGTTGCCACGACTGTTGCCAAGGCTGTTCCGAGGCCCTAGTTGTTGGCGTGGGTGTGTACAATGCTTGCAGTAGTAGCTTTAGCTAAAATTTATCCTGAAATATGAACAGATTGTTAGTCGCGGCCACAGCAATGATATTCTCCTCGGGATGCCAAGCGGTGTGCAGAATCTTCTTATTAAAGTCCAGACAATCGACGCTGATTTCATCTTTCTTTCGTTTGCCGCCAGTGCAAACTTTGCGCGGCTTAAGCACCGTTTTGGGCTTTATAATGTCCCTAGATGCCTCCAGCGTGACATCCTTTTTCGAGTTGCGATCAAAGACCCGGAAGAAGTTATTGTAACTGCCGGTCATTATGGAGCTATCTTTGCCGTTCCAACAGCACTCGAACTTATCGAAGATGCAGTCGTTTTCGTACAGCGAGCACAGCTTGGCGCGAAGGTATTCATGAACCTGTAAGAGCATACGATTACAATTGGATGAAAATAAAAGGGAAAACAATTAAAACTTACCGGATAGGTCTCAATGGGCTTTGTCTCCATGTGCAAGTCCCAGACCTTAATGCTTAAATAGTCTCTGGAGATCATGTAGCGGCCTGAGTTGCTAAGTTTGACATCACTTATGGAGCTGATTATTTCACTGAAGAAACTGCGATTCGTTGGATTTTCGGGTTCTTCGAATTGCTTGCTATGGCGATCACATAGCGCCGCCGAACGCATATCACATAATCGTATTGTGCCCTTGGAGCTGGAGTAGACAAACACATTGCATTCGGTCGGATGGAATTCCGCCGCCGTAATGACCTCCGTTAGCTCCTCCATGTTGGTTGGCTTGATGTCAACAATATTGTAACTCTGATTGACCACCTCCAGATGCCAGAGGTTGATGCGCAAATCATCGGCCGATAGGAAAGTCTCTTGATCAGAATTAACACTAATTGAATTGATGTGATAGGTGTGTGCATTGGCAAAGGTGCGACGTGGCGAGGCCTCAACCATAAGCGGTACTTGCTTCACAGAAGGAACTCGTAAGGCGGTTACATTTTGTGGATCTCTAATCAGCCCGTTCTCCTCTTTTGTGTTATAGCCCTCGAACGACTTGTCACGCTCGCTGACCTTCCACAATTTCACCGTTTTATCATTGGTGGACAGCAGAAAGTGTACGGGATTTTTTTGATGCAGCCATCGGATCTTATTGATTTTTTCCTCGATTTCCAGCGATTTAAGATAATCAAATTCTGGCTCGTGCGATTGGAATGTCGAATAGACATTATATTCACCGCGTCTTGGATTCGCAGTTTTCGAGGCGGGATCACGCTGCAAAATTGTAACGTTAATAAACAACTCTCAATCTATTAACTTGATTTATATTCACCTGAAAGATGACGACCCGACCGCCTTTGTCGCCCGTGGCAAGCAGTTCGCCATCGTGATTGAATTCCACGCAGGATATGATATCCGCATCGGTGACATCATCGTCCAAGGCGCCCTTGATCTGTGAGAAGCACCAGGACGCCTCTCCATTACCTGTCGAATGAAAAAAGTGAAATACAAAAAATTAAAACCAAAAAAGTAAAAACCCTATTACATCTCAAATACCCATCACTGCCCATCACAGCTCAAACTGAAAAGTCTTAATAATTGCTAGTTACATTTGATTTGCTCTCTCGTCCTAGACACAACCAAAAGCAGTAGCTTAAGAGCTGCCAGAGGACAACGATGACGTCTGCAGTGTTCGTCCGTCCTGTTCGCTTGATTCTCGTGCTCAAATATTTACTAATGACGCCATTTCCAGCTAGCTAGTTGTTGGTTTTCAGCTTTTGGCTTTAAATTGCTTTAAGCATTGGTCGGTCGCACGGCTTATTTATACATACATACAAACATATTCATTTTGCTTCCTTTTTAGACTGTTTGCCAGCCACTTTTTGCGATTGCTGCACGTTGTGTAAACGTTGAGCAAAGGGTTTCATTTCGTAAATGTGTTTGGCCCTTATATTCAACCAAAAGCATTTCGTTTGTCGTCCTGTTTCTGTGCACTTTTCATACATTTCAATGCCCCCCCACACAGTGCACAAAGCAACATTGAAATTCATAGATTCCGTTCACATAAAGCATGTGAAAGAAAAAAATGATTACAGCATGTGCTTCACAGATTACGGAGTATATTAAAGTCATGCATTATCATGATTTTTCCAAAGGTTTTTTTTGCATTTCCATTTTCCTGCCCATTGAGTGATTGTCTGTTGTAAAATTATTATGTATCTATATTTGTTTTCTTTTTCCCTTTTGTTCTACATTCTGTGCTTTTTTTGTTATTTCACTGTTCAAAGCTCCAATGGGGGACGTCATGATTTAATAGATTGTGCTCCAATAACGATAATTGGATCAGTCAGTCACTCATTCAGTCAGCTTGTCAGTCACTCAATTAGTCAAAATGACGTTTCATTCATTCAACGCATTCTATTTTTAACCCAAAAATAAGGAAAACTATTAATAATGAACTTTTATATTCATATCGATTGCGTTGCCAAAGATACTCTAGCTCACACACACACACACACAAGCACTCGAGTTTATGTATGTACAGTTTTGCAGTCATTGAACTCATATCTTCAACCAAAAAAGGAAAGTGCTCAAGATTTGTTTTGTTGAACAACCCAGAACAACAACAAAAACTGCAACTATGTTCTAGTATTGAATTTAAACAGGTTATATATAAATACATACATACATACATATATCTATAAGACAGCTAATAACAATAGCAACAACTTAAATTGTACACCACGCACACGACCAAAGTGGCGGCAGAGTGTTTTCCGGGTCAAGGCAACAGACCAACTCACCACTTTTTTAGACAATAATTCGTTGAAACGAGGGCGGCTCAATACAAGTTGCAATCGCAATGAACAATAAATATATAAATAAAATCATCTATACAATTAATAGTTGCCACACATGAAGTGATGTGAAATTCAAATAAAAATCATAATAATTGCTGTGAATTTTTGTATATTATATGTACTTATAGATAAGGATATTATAATTAAAAAACAAAAAACAAAAAAATTCATACGTAGTCTAGACCAATTCTAGATTTAAGTGTTTGCAAACATGCAATCACTTTAATACAAATAATTATTTAAGCCCATTAGAACTCACATGTTTACTTTTATAACCACTCTCGACCATTTGAAACTAGACAAGCCTTAAACATTTTAGCGGTTGGCAGCGGTGCTTACTGATTTTGGGGATATCTAGTGATATAATTACGCTTAAATGCGAACAGAGTGCGGCACAGATTTTCAAATTAAACTCACATTTCCCATGCCTCAGTGAACGCAAACACAAAATCTCATAAGCACTAAGCTAAATGATACTCAAATATTGGCACAATTATTTAACTCAACCACGCGATGTCGCGGCAACCAAAACCACGACAACGACACCCATGCAAACCACCCATCCAGGAACAGTGACCTTGCCTGATTGATTGCCGCTGGTCTCCAGATTCACAACAGATAGTCTCATACAGAACAAAAGCGTGAAATAGGCAATGATTTGTATAGAACATACTCTAAACATTTCGTTAGTGTGTGTCTTTGAAGGGTGTATTGGTTCATGGGGGCTGACTGCATGAACACCACATATTCGAGCTCCTTGAGAAACAATAATCGGCTTCTCAGTGACTAAATGACGGCGCAATTAAACACATTAGTCAAAAAGTTAATCAGGCAAACTATTTTTGCAACAAAATAATGACATAGGTATGAATTTCTTTGTTCAAATTAAACCTATGTACATGAATTGCTTCAGCAAATAATAAATTTATTTTATTAAAAAAATTAGTTTACTTTTCATCTACTATTAGTTCGATCTATCTGTGTTTTAGTATGTTTATTTGTAACGAAAAGTTTGTTGAAACTTTTACTTACAATCACTGCAGTCAACTAAATATTTGTTTGGACAGTTAAGAGGACGAAAAGCGTGCTAAAAGCGAACTTTATGATACAAACTTGTTTTACACAAAATGTGAGACTAGCATAACAGATAAAACAAGAAATATGCATATAGACTTTTTACACAGATACATAAACAAGCTACTGATAATTCAACTATCTTTCAGGGCAAGCGTCCATGTACTATTTACCGACGAATCTATTTGTTTTATGTTGCCGCAATTGCCCATAATTGAATTAAAGTGTTTGGCATTCTAAATAATGCAAAACTATTGAAACTATTTGTAGGCAGGTTTATGCTAGAATCAACAGAATCTTTTGGTGATCATACATAATCAATGCTTACTTTCATTCTACTATATGTTAATAAGGACATTTATCATTGAATGAACACGTTGTTGTGGGTAGTTTTTCGAGTCTTGCCCCAAGTGCAAAAATCAATGCTAACACTAGTAAACTAGATCGACAGCTATTTTGTTTGCTTGGTTTATTTATTTCATGTGCAAGTTGTTTATACGCTATTGCAAACGCAAAGATTCAAAATCAAATTCACAAAAATCAAAAAACCACATGCACACATACTACACACGCTTGTATTTACGTTCAAGCATACAGATGTACGAATGAACCTCGACAGCAAGAAGAAGAATAACGACTTACCGGCCATGACAGTTGAACAGCTTTCGTTGAACGGCGCGCGCAAGTTAAGCAGGAGGCAGCGCTTAAGAGTAACAGCAACAACAAAAACAATCGAATAAGGCCAAGGAGTTGCGGTCGCGCCCTCACTCTTTTTTAGAAAACGCTCTCTGGGCTACTGTTTCGCTGAATGTGTGTGTGTGTGTGCGTTGGGAACGTAATTTTATTGTTGTTGTTGTTGCTGCTGCGGAGGAGTGTTTCTTTTGCCAAAGGAGCTACCAAGCTTGTCAGGCAAAAGAAACGAGTCGAACAAAACGAAACCGAAAGCAAAAGACAAAACCAAAGTGCTTAACTTTCGTAGCTTTTGTTTCTGCCCTTTTTCTTTTGTTGTTGTTCTTATATGTTGTACTTTGAATTTTTTATTTTTTGTTTTTGGTCGCTTCTTAGCACACAACTTAAGCACGTATACGTATTGCTGGTGACGACAACGACGTCGACATGTGGGGAATAAACTGTAAAGTAGGGGAGGAGTTTTTTTTTTGTAAAAACGCCGACAGCAACATAGCGTTAACGGCAGCGACGGCGGCGTCAGCAGCAGAAGCAGCAGCGCCAGCAGATCTACATCTACATATATGCGAATCTATGTGTGTATTGTGCAGCCGGTGGTTGTGCCAAAAAAAGTTATCTTGAAATTACTTTGCACTATATTCTACGCGATTCTCGAGAGCGGAGCACCAGTGATAAACGAATTGCTGTAAAACGTTAATAACACGCCCGTATATTTGCCAAGCAAAGCGATTTATATTATTTATTTTGTGGCAAAACAAACACCAACAATGGCAGCAGCGTCTTCTGCTTCTTCACCTCGAACGACTTGCGCTCTGTTTTATCGTGCTTTCTTGGTATTTCCTTACAAACGCAACGGGTGGTAATCTAACCTTCAAATTTGTGTATTCCTTGTTAAGCACTAATTCTTACAGCACGAATTGCATATTCATATTTATTTTGACATTCAGCCGCAGCTTTTAGCGTGTAAAGCCGTTGAATTGTTAGAAGAGCGCGCCTGACAGCAGCTATGGCAATCAATATTACATTTTAGTGCGCCTCGTACTGAATTTTTTTATAAATTTATTTTTTTATATTTGTTTTGGCTAAACATAGCGCAGGCTAACGCGTCACGACGGAGATTATCACATCAGAATTGTACTCGCTGCTGAACTCGCTTGGCAAATATGGCAAAATGGGGGAAAAAAACCGAGATTCTAATGCTGCTGCTGGTAAGCTGCTTCTTCTTCCAGTTTTTGCCGCCTCTTTTGATGCACTGCTTCGTCGTCGCCGTCGTCGTTGCGTTGCGTCGTCGTTTTTGCAAATGCGGCAGCGGCGGACAACAATTTACGCACTTTTAAACTATGTACATCATGGCAATGATACAATTTCAATGCGGCATTAACACTTGAACGCGCCGATAACAAATTAAAATTAATTTATGACTGATTTGTTATGAAAATTTCAACATAAAATGGAAGTACAAAATCTATTGCAAATTTCGCACTTTACAATAGGAGTTTCTGGCCACTGAATTGCCGCAAACGAACGGCGTTGCGCAAGTCTGCAGTGTTGGTCAACGTGTGCTTTAAGTGCTGCACAACAATAAAAGCTACAGCTGTCTGGGTTGTCGCCTGCCGTTTTGCTATGGCGCGTTCTATTTTAAAAAAAATTTATTTATGTAAAACAGAAAAAACAACTCACTCTGTGGCTTTTTCGCACCGTTTATATTGATGGCCGTATTGAGCATATTGCCAATTTTTGTAATGCTTGACTGCCGCATAAATGTGCGCGGCGGTAAGGGCGGCGGCTGCGGATCCGGCGGCTCCAACACTGGACTTTGTCGACCCCAACGACCCATAACGTTGACGGTTGTATTTGTTTTGATTTACAGTGTTACAGTTTGCGAGCTGTAAATAAATTAAAATTATCAAACTTTTTAACTTTTACATTGAAGCGCTGTCACACTAAAGCATACACACACACACACACGTACACAATCACACGTATTGTATAATGGATATTTGTTTAAAACTTGGTCACGTTAGGCCTTAGCATATGAGCGCTTTTCGTGTTTTTCAATTTGTCAGGCAATTAACACCTGTCCCCGTCGCG
Source organism: Scaptomyza flava (assembly GCA_030179655.1). Lineage (NCBI taxonomy): Eukaryota > Metazoa > Arthropoda > Insecta > Diptera > Drosophilidae > Scaptomyza > Scaptomyza flava. The sequence continues at coordinate 22,956,856 of JARNME010000012.1, forward strand.
CATTACCCTCTTGCGATTGACCTCTTCCTCACACCCCTTCGCTAGATTTCTCCTTCTGCCTTCTTGCACTTATCACACAAATGCCTCCGACTAGATTATATCTCTCACAAATTAATTGTGCAAATGTGGCTGCCGTTTGTTTACATTAGACATTACGTTTAACTTTAGCAAAACGCCACAACAACTTGAACATCTGCCCGACTCTCTACGCCCGGCGTGCTTTATAAGTAAGGATGCAAACTAAGTCAGAACAAGTCGGTTAAGGATATTATGGTAAAGAAGGGTTATTAATTAAAATTATAGTAAATTTTGTAGATTAAATACTTGAATATAGTCTTTAATCATTAAATGCTCAACATATATATGACAACAAACTTTTCATTTTCGAGAGAATACTGTAGATTACGGAAAATTTTGTTTGATGACATAATATAAAATAACATTTCAATTAACAATTACAATTACAAAATGTGCGAAGCCAATTTGCTAATCAACTGTTCAAATGTTTGCTAAAGATGTAAAATAATTTGCCCTCAAAACGCACCAGTGTGGAAAATTTTGCATGCAGCATCAATAAACTTGTCAAAATCAATAAATAAACATATTGAAAACGTTTATTAGCTATGCATCCCGGAATTTTTAGACGACGGACATGCAACACAACATTTTATTATTCTACTACAAGTTGTGGATGCTTTGCTGACGTATGTATGAATGTTGAAATGTAAACAAATGCTTTTGAATCTGCCACATGGGTATATGCAACAAGTTGATTTGAGGCATGCGCGCTGGAGCCAAAACGATAGAACAACGTTCAAAATCGCAAAGAAACAAAGAAACAATAAATTATTGTAATCCAATTAATGGCTCAACGTCTTAATGTAATTGGGGGAAACTTGAAAAGCGCATAGTCAAAGCTTTAAATGAAAAGTAATGAATGTTTTTTTGGTTATTTTTTCTTTAAACATAAATGACAAAATCCAAACGGGAGATGTGTTAAATATATCACTGAAGCCAAGTGACAGATAAATGTGCTAAAAAAAAAATTGTTTGAGAAAGGAAATTTCAAATGTAGATGCAAAATCTCATACAGAAAGATATTAGTATGTAAATAAAATGTTTGGATTTCTGTTTTGCATAGTCGAAGTTTGAAGTCTTTTAAACATCATATTATAAGCTTGTAAGAAATGTTTTAATAATAATAATAATATTTGCTAATATCAAAAATATATCCTTTTCTAAAATATGTAAATTATGCCACAACAAAAATCATCGACGTCCCACTAACAGGTTGTTTTATAAATTTTGGCAAGGGTATTACGTGTTTCGATATGAAAGCAATAAGTTTTGAATTTTTAAAAATGTGGCAAAGTGCAAAAGACAAGAGAAAGCCAAACAGCACAAACTCAACGGAAGGAAATTCAAAACAAAAAATAAATTTTTTATTTAGACATATGCGCACATATATGTATGTATGTGTGCACATTGTACATATTTATATTTTGCTTGGCAATACTACAAACATTGAAAGGTAGTCCCACAATTCAGTTTCAGCTTGTTTATTTTTAAAAGAATGTGAAGGAAATACCAAAAAATTCATTAGCAAACACACATTAGTACAAATGTGTGCGCGGGGGCGTCACTGAAACTTGGCAGGACAACAATTTAAAAGTCAATTCGCACGTGCAGCACGAGACTAAACCCCTACTCATTCCGTTAGACTTTGATTATGTGAAATATATTTGGCTGCTACCTTAGGAGATGTCAAACCAAACGGTCGAAGTAAGAGCGTCGACTTGTTTATATTTAGATGCTTCCATTAGGATGTTTGTCAAACTGTTAGCGGGTAAGTATATTATGTGTAGTGACCTTATTTAGTTAGTTTTGACAATCACAAGATCTAAAGCCAGTGGGAATGTACCATCGTATAGATAACATAGATAACACTAGACATAGATAGCTATCTAGGCATCAGCCGATAACCCAATATTGTTCATATCATACTGTGTGCGCCGTTCGTTAATTAATGCACAAAATGAATAAATGAGCAAATCATTGGCAAATCTAATTAAACATTTGGACAGTACACAAAAAAAAAAAAAACGGCCTTTGGTTGTATTTAGTGCATATTGACAGGTCTTAAGCTAAATAAATTACATGCCAGTTATCATTAGAGTCAGATAAGTCAGAGAGATATTAAAGCGCGTGTTTTGCTTGTTTTGCCAAGCAATTTGAATGAATTTGTTGTAATTGATGCAAACAGCTTAAGCAAATATTTTTTGGCATAAAGCTCTAGCTAGTAGTGACAAAATAGACGACATTAATTGTTGTTATACAATAAATTAGCTTTTGAATTTTTATGGCAAATACAAATGTTGTTGTACTATTTGTTGTTGTTTTTAGAAAAAAACAATGTTGTTAGCCTCAAAAGCCGCCAAGAACGTCAACAACTATAACTTGGATCGCACGTACAAAAGCGTATGTATGTGTAAATGTTTGTCGCATGGTAAGAGTGAGGGGGAAGCGGTGGTTTTGGGCACTAAAACAGTATGGGGTTACATTTGTTATGTGCTATATGATATCATTAAGAGTGTGTATGCATCTACAACCATACATACAAACGGACATTTTAAAATTAATGCACAAACATATTACATAGCCGCATTTGAATTATTATGATGGGTTTACCGCTAACTTGCTACAAATAATAATTAATTATGTTACTTTTTTGGCTTTAATATACATATATATTGAAACAGCTGTATTGCCATAAAAAAAAAAACACACGCGCACAATTGCCAAATGTTAAAATAGAACTTCAAACACGGAGAGCAAACAAATTTATTTTGAATTTTTCACTAAATTTTCTTGGATATATAATTTTATTGAATTGCCCACATTTGCAAAACTACAAAAAAGTTTGATCACTGATATTTTTAAATGGCAGACTACCTGAAATAACAGCCAAAAGATTCGTTGTAATTCGTATATGGATAATTGATTTTACGTCCACTTTAGTCTTAACATTTGTTAGTTTCTATTTCTTTTTGTGTCAAGTTTTTATTGTAGTTTGTTTTGCTACAGCTGGTCAATGTTGTACGCGTAACGGTAAACAGTATGCTTCCGACTGTTGCCAATACTGTTTTCTATTGTTTATGAGCACTTGTACTTTTGATTAAAACTTGAAGATGAGAGTCAAACGCGTGTGCACAAATGCCGTGCGCTTGACAAAGGCACTGAAACTGATTTAAAATTTAATTCAACAATAACGCAACGCAAATCAAAAACCGCAAAAGCGAAACAGTCAACGCGGCGTCGTTAAAATTAGCACTGAACTCGCATGCGTTGCCCAGCGAATGTGCGGCCTAAGTTTTCTAACTAACACGCACAGTGGGTCAAAGCATCAACGCATTATAACATTTATCAAATTCATACAAAAAATTTATTTAACTTCATGCTAAGTGTTTTAATCTTAAATCTAATTAAACATTAGTTTGATAATATCTTTTTGTGAGAGAATTTCTTATTTTAGTTGTTAAGTTTGCAAATTCATTGTTTTTTTATATTTGTGCCACTATGCGTACGTGCGCTTTGTTTACTCTCTCTCTCTCTCTCTAGCTCTCTTGTTCAATGCAGCGGCTCTCAGCACCTGTTGTTCTGTGTGTGCGTGGAAGAGTAAGGGGGCCGAATAGCCGCCACTCTCTGTTTCTTCTTGTATTTCTGTGACCGTGAGGAGGTTTCTTGTGCTGTTTCTTTTTGAAGATTTTTGTAATATGTAAACAAATCTATGTGTGAGTAACTGATGTTTTATTATTGTTATATTCGTTGGTGTTAGTGTCGCTATCTTTGTCGACTTCGGCTCAACATTCTTCTGATAAACATTAATTTGCATATGATGCTGTTGAGCATATTGTATGGCATCTTTATTCTTGTGGCAGCCATTAAATTACCGCTTCTTAAATACAACAACAGCGTCTAGCGAATCGTATCTTACTGAAGTTTTACCACTTATCTCGATAATTTTTGACAAGCGTGTTTATGTCCTTATTTAAGATATTGTATTTTAAACGCAAATGATTTCTATGTGTGCTCCAGTCCTCGATGCCATGATGAAACATCACCTCCAATACCAACAATTGTGTGTACAGTTCGTACCAACCAATGTTAATGGTGGCGGCACAAGTTTCCAGCAGCCAGCGAAATGAGCAGGGGAAAAGCGATCGCAGTTTTTGCTTATCCCTAACACTTATATTTCGACCATGACCATGTAGCAACCAACAATCGAAATTGGAAATCTTTAACAAAAGTTCATTCACATGGTTCTGATCTCTATCCCCCCCACTGGGCTCTGCATTTTCAGTCTCTAGCTTTGGCTCGACTGGATCCAATGTTTCCCCAGGCAATTTCATTTGACGACGAGGAAGCTCGAGCGGCACACGCAAGGGATCCATGTTTTGCTCATTGAATATTTGTATAGCGGCCAAATTGTTGAGTGGTATCTCCTCGTTTTTCAATTTTAATAAATACGATGGCGAATTGCGTATTTTCCAAAAAGGATTGTGTGCCTCCAGTTCGGTACGACGTGCGGCTTTGTCAAGAATTACTTTTTGATATTGTTTGTTATAAAGGGCAACAGGTTGCCGAAATATCAAGTTGGCTTGTTTATTTTGCCGTCTGTGTTCCTCAATCCAGCGTTCTGTCAGCGTCTCGCAATTAGCACGAATTTCCATATGTCGGCGATGTGTTGGCCGTTCTTTAATACTAAAGATACCTATATTCTGATAGTCCTCCTGACAACTTAACTCCTCCACACGAAGTGTCTTTCCACGCACAGCCAAATGCTGACTCAATTCTGTGGTCTGATATTTAAAAGGGGCAATCTGATGCTCTGTGTGATCCACTTTCATCCAGTCTGGTATTTTTACACTCATCACACCCGACGACGCCTGGGCGGCATGCAGAAGTATACGCTGAAAGTAGCTATGCGCTGGAGTTAGGCTGGGCTGAAATTCAATGTGATCCTTGGTGGCACTTTCCGTACTGGTCTCACCATATTTTTTTTTCAACAGTGTCTCAAAAATTAGACAAACGTTATCGCGCATGCGCTGCATGGCCGGTGTCATCAACATCTCCTTGTGGTTGTAATCCTGTTCTTTCTGCTTACGCTCCTTGTTCAAATAGTCATCTATCTTGCGTCCATTTTGAGTGCAGACACCAAATTGTTTCGCAAAACTTTCGTTGTAGTGCGAAACCAACACTTTGCGCATCTCCACATACTGCATCCATTCGGTATAGACAAAGAGCGGTGCAACAGGCTTCCCACGCTCATTTCCAGTTTCAGCAAGATGTTTGTTAATGAGCACAGCCGATTCTGATATAGCGCGTTCCTTAATATCATCCAGTCCAAACATCAGCTTTAAAACGTATACGATGTATGCCATTACCCGGGCCTCATAGCGCGGGTACTTATACGGACTCCAAAACGAATTACCGTGCTCAAAGGTGGGCGGCAGCACATCTATTAAGCTGATCGCGTAACTGGCTATTAGCGGTGGTAAATCCAGTTCAAGAACATAGCGCTGGGTAAGCGCTTTTAGATTCGGCTCTTGGAATCCATTTAGGCCAATGAAACGCGCCATGTGTGAGATTTGGATACGCATATTCTAAAAGTTAATATTTATGGAATAGGTTTAAAAATTTTGAAAAAATAAAAAAGGGCTTACATTAGAGCGAATTTTGTCCCCTTTGTGACCCATTTCCATCTGTTTGAGAAGCTTTTTGCCATCTATTGCCAAGTTCTCAGGTAAATAGTTGAGCATATATCGACTGGTCAAATGCTCCTCTTCAATTAATCGCAACAGATCGGTCAACTGTATGTCATCCTCTATTAGATTGAGTGCTATGGCGAGCACAACAAAAAGTTTTGAAAAATTCAGACAGTAAACGTTGCGATCAAAAAAGTTCAGGTTATAGGCTCTGGGGTTCAGATTGTGACAATGCATGCTGCCCGAACTATCCAAGCTGTGTTTGTCCAAATGCTTGAGAGGCATATGCTTTTTCAAGGATTTGCGGGCATTGGTTGACCATTGTAGCTTTAAGCTTTGATTAGCAGTTGGCACCGTTGAGTCGGAGTTGGCGCCATTCTTTTCGCCGAAGCCCGACTCATCTAATTTGCGCTAAAAATAATCAAGAAAAAAATGCGTGTCAGTGAAGTGCAGATAACCAGGTGATTGATTAGTCTAACTTGTGTAATTTGTCAAGTCATTTGCATAAGTCTATGCTTAGGCCCCTATAAATAGCAAAGTTCGCCACCTAAATATCAGTTAAAGCTTGTTGCTTAAGCCCACCCTAACAACCAAAGTATAGCAAAATGTCTCCACGTCTGGTACTGATCTGCGTAGCACTCCTTGTGCTGGTGTACGCACCCCTGCCCACAAAAGCGGCTCCACATGACCTTAACGGGGGTAAGTCACAGTTGCTTTAAAAAAAAAAAACTAATAGAATTTAACCAATAGTATAAATTTCGTTTTACGCTTAGCTGAACTGCGGGTTGTTGATGCTGATACTGAGTTGGGTCCAAGTGCACCAGCTCCATCATCGGAACCTGGCAAACCAAAACAGCGTACATTCTTCTTGTTATTGCCTCTGCTGTTTCCCGATCAGTACTATTAGAACTTTAACTCATGACGCGGACAGTACCATCGAGCCACATTGTTAATGAACATAGTACCAACAAATATAAAAAATTTAAAAATTGAGCATGCAAATACCTTGGTTTTTCTCCATTCACGCCAGTTGGCGCGTTCATCTTCAGTTGGATTGCCTAATTTTTTATCCAGTTTTGCACGTTTTCGTTTTGTTTTTTTATGGTTATAAATGATGCGAGCATCGCTGCAAACAAATAGTAAAAACTGAAGCCAGTGATGTTAAGTTAAATAAATATCAACTCTAACTACCTGGCCAAGGCCCGCACATTTAGTTTGGGCAAACCCATCTCATCCTCCTTGTTAAAGGCCACCTCCATGCGTGCCATGTAGGCAGCCCACACCTGCAGCGTCATTAGCTTAAGTTCTGGCTTAGCACCCATTTGTAGTAGCTCCTGTGTAAAACCCCGCAGAACATGGTTGTAAAATTCCCAGGACGTTATTTCGGTATTCTCTTGTTTGACTTTTGGCTTTTTAATGGAGCGCTGCAAAGCGTGCCTAGAGGCATCGTTAAACGAGTCCTCTTCACAGATTTCAACGGCGCGAAGCTGTTCCTTTTTGGTACCGCATTCAATGCAGTAGTAAAAGCCTTCGCGCTCCTGAAACGTGCGCTCGTGGCAAACGTCGCACTCCATTTCATCGACTTCCATTATCTGCGGATCTTCCATTATGGTTTGAACTCAAGTTTTAAAATTGCACGTGCATCAGCTTTTAAAACATGTTAAGTATAAAAAATAAATAACAAACGCTTATCAATGCACACATGTCAACAGGTGTTGTATATTGTATCGCCTATCGATATCATACCGATAGTTTTGCGGGCAATTTAATTTAAACTTAATCTGAACTTTTAAGTTATGAAAATTAAAAAATAAATTCATTATTTTTATGCATTTTTCCGTATGCAAAAATAATCACTTACTTAACACTAGCCATACAAGTTGGTAGCTCGATAGTTTTAAACGCATTTCAGTGAAAACTGCCTTTTCAAAGGTAAACTGCTGACTGAGCAATGTCCAACACTAAATCCGTCAAGTACTGGCGCGTGGCGACCTATCCCAACGTTTCAAATGAGCTGAATCAGTCGTTTTCATAAATAGTTTTTGTTAATCCAATTGCGCCTTTTATATAACTATATAAATGTTCGATACGAGTACACAAGTTTACCTGCCTAATGGATAACTATATTTAGCAAGCGCCTACCAGTATTCACCAGTATTGAAATGCTTTGCCCTCTCGCAGGGCACGCAACCCGAAAGCTGAAAACACGTACGCGCCGAAAGCTTGCTACTGCAATGTTTAGTCGCTCACCGTCAGTTGATCAGTGCAAATGCAGTAGCGGACAATGTGCTCCTCCGGCGACAACAGCATCAACCAGAATTTGGTTTCAGCGTTGGATAACGATCAGGAGTCGAAGTTTGAACGGGAGCAACTCCAAGTGCAGGAGTTAAGCAATTGGTTAGACGCAAATCCACATATAAATGGCTGTAAGGCCTACGCAAATCTACATTTCTTTTTGCGCACTTGCAAGTATGATGTTGAGCGCGCCAAAATGAAAATAAAAACATTTTACCAAATGCGCGCCGAGCGTGGGGAATGGTTCGACAACTGCGATCCCATGTTGCCAGAAATACGGGAGCTGCTCGCCCTTGGCGTCTTTCTGCCCGTTGATGGCGTCGATGAGCAGCAACGTAAGGTTGTGATTATACGGATCGCCGCACACAATCCCAAACGTCACACACAGAATAATGTTTTTAAGGTATGTATTGTACATATTAGATGCATTTAATACAGGTAATGCAAATTTTCTGACCTTTGTCCTATTGTAGACAAGCAAAATGATATTGGATTTGCTACTTAAGTTGGAGCCAGAGAATTGTGCTCGTGGCATTGTTGCTATTATGGATATGCAGGGCGTTCAATTGGGGCATGCGTTGCAGCTAAATCCCAAGATCATTAAGCGTGCCGTCGAAAGCTGGACAGCATATCCGTGTCAGCCGAAGCTATTAGAGTTTACCAATGCCCCGCATCATGTCAACATGTTGTTAAATACATTTCGGTGAGTCACATTGATCTATCTGACCGATTAGCTTTGTTAATTCAAGTACCATTGATATCGTTGATTTCAGTGTTTTTATGACGCCCAAGATACGTTCCCGCATCGTAGTACGCCGCGAGGGCACAATGGTGAAGTGCAAACAGCTGCCTAGAGATTTTGGCGGACAGGGGGCCAGCTACAAAGAGCTGGCTTTTAAATGGAAACAATTGGTTGAGCAACATGGTGACTTCTATGTGGAACAAGGCAAATACAAAAGCGTTTTGAGGCGATAAGCTTTTGATTAATCAAATATGATTAAAATTGCAATCGAACTTCTAGTACTTGCTATTTACATTTCCTATGTTCGGATTAGCAGTTATCAGAAAGTGTTTTGCTTAAGGCATGGTAATTTAAAAGTATTTATGATGCGTAATTAAAGTTTCTTATCAACTAGGCTATAGCCTACTTATTATAGTAACTAGTTTTTTAGTTATCGTTAAACGGCATTCTACACAAACATGCAAATATACAAACATCGATGCTTAAGGGAAAGTTAAAGAGATGAACAGCTTAACTTTTATAATTTTAATAAATCAAATTATCTTTTTGAATTTGTTCATTTGTTAATAATTTTAACTTTAACTTTGCAAGTAGCTTGAAGCTTTTTTGCTATCAGTTCAATTAAGTTATATTCGGAATAAATCCATTAAAATTATTGGCGAGACAAAACACTTAAATGACGCTTAGCTTGTTTCATTATATTCTCTGGTTCTTTATTAGTATAAAATAGTATATCAAAAATGTTTATCAAGTCTATAATTATTATCATTTATTGGGGCTATCGAGTGTCATCTCACTTTACTAGAGGGTTTGCAATGAAAAAGATATTCCATCCATCTATCGATATTAATAATAAATACGTACATACATACAAATGAACATTAACAAATTATAAACAGTTACACAGTTTTGTGAACAGAATGTTGTTTTAAAGCGGGCTTTTTGTTAGTGTATCAATGCGTGCTGTTTGTTTTTATTTTCTTACGTTTGTTGGTTTGTTTTTTCTTTAATATACATACATACATATATAAATATAAATGTGTTTTATATCTCTTAAAAGTACGTGTCACATATAAAAAATATAGAAGATGCTTTGCCCATCATATCATTATCAGCAAACAACGCACTATTCGTATTTAGTTTTAGTGGGGCCACAAGAAGCACAGAACAAAACTTAAGAGCTATAAACGAGAAAAAAAGGAAAGGCGGTAACTAACTAAAGCGTAATTTTATATAGCGCTCAAATGCAATTGAAAGTAAAGCGCACTTGCGCCCGCCCATCACAAGTCCAATTGCAATTTAACACTATTCCCACTACTATCCATCGATTGCAGTGATTCCTATATTTGCCGTTCGTCCTTCGCTGTCAACTTATCGATGAGTTCTTGTAGCGGCGCCAGTTCGCGTCGCTCAATCAGATGGAACTCTTGCACAAAGAATATAAAATGCTTGAAGGACGTGTTTAAATGGGCCTCCTCGCCCAGCGTGACCACCTCCGAGAAATGCTGATGATATATGTGCGCATAAACGCGAAACAGGCGCTTCAGTATGGTTTTAGCGGAGGCAAGAAAGTTCTTTGGAAATGGTACACCAATTTTGGATGGGAACAGCGTCTCATCATCCAGCTGATCTTGCACCCAGGTCATTAAATAATCAATATACTTAGGTGCGCTGCATTTGATAGGTTTCTTGACGGTCAAACCATCCGCCCAATGGTATTCGTATTTCGGCCCAGCCGACATAATGCCACAGCTATCTTCCGTGCAAAATTCCGTAATTGTGCCGTACAGCATATTAATCTGATTAAAGAAATCCACGGCTGTGCGGACGTTACAAAGCGAAAAAAGTTAACTTAATTGATTTAAGGTGATAATACGACCTTTACTTACTGTTGACTGCCACCCATTCGTTGAGATCCTCGCCATCGGGCAAGGCCACTGCGTTGCGTAAATTCCCGGAACCGAGTGTGGCGGCTGCATGCTTCATGAGATCATATTGATGCGTGCCCTCCGGTATGTTCTTTTTGGGCTTGAAGGTTTTACTCGAACGTGAACCGCTGCAGGCATTAAAAAGTTTCTTTGTATTGGCATGCCACAACAAACAACCCCCCCAGGCAACAACTGCAATTGATGGAGCCATCGCCTCACACCCACAACAAACACTTGGCTGAACAAAGGGTAGTGCTCTTTGTTTGCTGTTGTTTCTGTTGTTTCAGTAGCCAGACCAACTGTGTTCTCGGCTTATATTAACAAACATTTTCGTTTGTAAAATGAACAATATACGCATACATAGAACGTGTATGTGTATGTGTTTAGTATCAACATATGAAAATACTTACAACAAAAATTCCATTGCCATGCAATTATTGGTGCCGTTCACTTCCAACAAATACAAACTTGTTCAACAACCTTCTTAGCACTAGAAATATTTTTGTACTGTGTGCTTCCCAGGCAAATCTTCGGAACGTAAAAGAAACAATATTTAATTATAAATACTTTTCAATCAAAAAATTGTTGGCAGGGCGAAGTGTAGGGCTGGCAACAAATACCGACCACATCGATATTTTGAACTGGATGACCAACATATCGATACAGGTGCTTGCGATTATTATCTTGACAGTTCTGTGCGCGTTGCCACATAGAATTAAAAGTCTCATGCGCAAGTGTGTATACACTGTTTGGTCTGTTAAACACGTGGAAAACAACGCGCTTTGGTTTCAAGTGAAATATTGGAATATTTTTTCACTTAAAGGCATATTTTCGCCTTAAGCATGGTAATTTTAATTTAATTGTAATTTTTGAGCTGTCGCTTATACTATAGAAAAGTCTCTAACGTTTACAAACTGACTACGTATAACCTATGTAATGAAAAATGTGCGGGAGCTCCAGACAACGTGGAAAATACCTAACTATTCGAAAAATCATTACAATTGCGTGTGTTAATAATGTGTATTGAACTGTCTATTTAATTACAGACAACCTTGTACGTGCTGTACGAGCATGCGGCAGGCTTCTCGCTTTTCTCCGTCAAGGAGTTCGAGGAGGTTTCCATGTTCCTGCCGCAGGTCGAATCCTCCGTGACAGACATTGGCAAGTTTAATTCAATTGTAAAACTTGCGGGATTTGCGCCGTTTAAAACGGCAATTGCTGCGCTTGAGAATATTAATGCTATATCTGAAGGCATTGTGCCTCAGGACTTATTGCATTTCCTCGACGACTTCTTTGCAAAGCTGAAGAAAAAGAAATGCACTCTTGGCATTGGCGATGCAAAGCTTGGCGCTGCTATAACCGAATCGATAGGTGTTCAGTGCAGCCACTTTGGCGTCGTTCCGGAGATTTTGCGTGGTGTGCGCTTCCATTTTGCTAAGCTGGTCAAAGGTAAGTCAACAATTTTAAATGAATTCTTATATCAGTAATTAATTATGATCATTTGCATTTCCAGGTTTTAGTGACAAGTCGGCTGGTGTAGCACAGTTGGGTCTGGGACACAGCTATTCCCGTGCTAAGGTCAAGTTCAATGTGCATCGTTCGGACAACATGATCATTCAGTCCATAGCGCTGCTGGATCAGCTTGACAAAGATGTCAATACATTCTCTATGCGGATACGTGAATGGTACTCCTATCACTTCCCAGAACTGGTCAAAATTGTGCCCGACAACTACATGTTTGCTAAAGCAGCCAAGTTTATTAAGGATCGCAAGGACCTAACGCAGGATAAACTTGAGGGTCTGGAAGAAATTGTTATGGACTCTGCCAAGGCGCAGGCTATCATCGATGCTGGTAAAATGTCCATGGGCATGGACATATCCATTGTGGATCTTGTGAACATTGAACTCTTTGCCGAGCGTGTCGTCAAACTCTCTGAATACCGCAAAAAGCTTTCCACATATTTGCACAACAAAATGAATATGGTTGCACCAAATCTTCAGTCGCTCATTGGCGATCAGGTGGGCGCACGCCTTATCTCGCACGCAGGCAGTTTGACAAATCTGGCGAAGTACCCTGCCTCTACAGTACAAATTCTGGGCGCCGAAAAAGCGCTCTTCCGTGCGCTGAAGACTCGCTCGAACACACCCAAATACGGCTTGATCTACCATTCGTCGTTTATTGGACGTGCTGGCCTCAAAAACAAGGGACGCATCTCGCGATTCTTAGCTAACAAATGTTCGATTGCTTCGCGCATTGATTGCTTCTTGGAACAGCCGACATGCGTATTTGGTGATTCACTAAAACAGCAGGTGGAGGATCGTCTTAAGTTTTACGAATCGGGTGATGTGCCACGCAAGAATATTGAGGTGATGAAGGAGGCCATTGAGGCAGCCGGCCAAGAAGCTGCCGGCCAAGAAGCTGCCAACTTACCACAGTCCGAGAAGAAAAAGAACAAGAAGAAGAAGCGTCCAGCGGAAGCCGATACAAATGGAGGTACCAATGGTGCAGCCGCAGCTGAGGTCGAGGCTGAAAATGGCAATGCCAATGTCGATGCCGAAGCTGATGGTGAGCCCAAGAAAAAGAAAAAGAAGAACAAGAATAAAAACAAGCAAGCCGTTGTGGCATAGATACCTAGGAACATCCGGTATTGCATCTTAGTTTTAAGTTTAAAGCTTATTTTTTTAATGAAAATTTCTTTTTGTATTTCATGATACCCCAAACTAAATAAACACTTTTACTACACTATATATGTACATATGTGAATTTATATACAATTCGATTTTTGGTCAAAATGCATGTTAAATTTTTATGCCAAAAAAAAGACTTGGGCATCTGTAGAATCTTTCGACTTCCATAACTTCGGCAAAACTCACCCGATTTTCGAAAGCAATACGTTGAAAGTCATGGTTTGACCCCTAGAATAAAACTGTATTTATATAAATACATTTATATACAATTCGATTTTTGGTCAATATGCATGCTAAATTTTTATGCCAAAAAAACGACTTGGGCATCTATTAAATCTTTCGACTTCCATAACTTCGGCAAAACTCACCCGATTTTCAAAAGCAATACGTCGAAAGTCATGGTTTGACCCCTAGAATAAAACTGCATTTATATAAATACATTTATATACAATTCGATTTTTGGTCAAAATGCATGTTAAATTTTTATGCCAATAAATAGACTTGGGTATCAGTAGAATCTTTCAACTTCCATAACTTCGGCAAAACTCACCCGATTTTCAAAAGCAATACGTTGAAAGTCATGGTTTGACCCCTAGAATAAAACTGTATTTATATAAATACATTTATATACAATTCGATTTTTGGTCAAAATGCATGCTAAATTTTTATGCCAAAAAAACGACTTGGGTATCAGTAGAATCTTTCAACTTCCATAACTTCGGCAAAACTCACCCGATTTTCAAAAGCAATACGTTGAAAGTCATTGTTTGACCCCTAGAATAAAACTGCATTTATATAAATACATTTATATACAATTCGATTTTTGGTCAAAATGCATGTTAAATTTTTATGCCAATAAATCGACTTGGGCATCTATTAAATCTTTCGACTTCCATAACTTCGGCAAAACTCACCCGATTTTCAAAAGCAATACGTCGAAAGTCATGGTTTGACCCCTAGAATAAAACTGCATTTATTTAAATACATTTATATACAATTCGATTTTTGGTCAAAATGCATGTTAAATTTTTATGCCAATAAATCGACTTGGGCATCTATTAAATCTTTCGACTTCCATAACTTCGGCAAAACTCACCCGATTTTCGAAAGCAATACGTTGAAAGTCATGGTTTGACCCCTAGAATAAAACTGCATTTATATAAATACATTTATATACAATTCGATTTTTGGTCAAAATGCATGTTAAATTTTTATGCCAATAAATCGACTTGGGCATCTATTAAATCTTTCGACTTCCATAACTTCGGCAAAACTCACCCGATTTTCAAAAGCAATACGTTGAAAGTCATGGTTTGACCCCTAGAATAAAACTGCATTTATATAAATACATTTATATACAATTTGATTTTGGTCAAAATGCATGTTAAATTTTTATGCCAAAAAAAAGACTTGGGCATCTATTAAATCTTTCGACTTCCATAACTTCGGCAAAACTCACCCGATTTTCAAAAGCAATACGTTGAAAGTCATTGTTTGACCCCTAGAATAAAACTGCATTTATTTAAATACATTTATATACAATTCGATTTTTGGTCAAAATGCATGTTAAATTTTTATGCCAAAAAAACGACTTGGGTATCAGTAGAATCTTTCAACTTCCATAACTTCGGCAAAACTCACCCGATTTTCAAAAGCAATACGTTGAAAGTCATGGTTTGACCCCTAGAATAAAACTGCATTTATTTAAATACATTAATATACAATTCGATTTTTGGTCAAAATGCATGTTAAATTTTTATGCCAATAAATCGACTTGGGCATCTATTAAATCTTTCGACTTCCATAACTTCGGCAAAACTCACCCGATTTTCAAAAGCAATACGTCGAAAGTCATGGTTTGACCCCTAGAATAAAACTGCATTTATATAAATGCATTTATATACATTCGATTTTTGGTCAAAATGCATGCTAAATTTTTATGCCAAAAAAACGACTTGGGTATCAGTAGAATCTTTCAACTTCCATAACTTCGGCAAAACTCACCCGATTTTCAAAAGCAATACGTTGAAAGTCATGGTTTGACCCCTAGAATAAAACTGCATTTATATAAATACATTTATATACAATTCGATTTTTGGTCAAAATGCATGCTAAATTTGTATGCCAAAAAAACGACTTGGGTATCAGTAGAATCTTTCAACTTCCATAACTTCGGCAAAACTCACCCGATTTTCAAAAGCAATACGTTGAAAGTCATGGTTTGACCCCTAGAATAAAACTGCATTTATATAAATACATTTATATACAATTCGATTTTTGGTCAAAATGCATGTTAAATTTTTATGCCAAAAAAAGACTTGGGCATCTATTAAATCTTTCGACTTCCATAACTTCGGCAAAACTCACCCGATTTTCGAAAGCAATACGTTGAAAGTCATGGTTTGACCCCTAGAATAAAACTGCATTTATATAAATACATTTATATACAATTTGATTTTTGGTCAAAATGCATGTTAAATTTTTATGCCAATAAATCGACTTGGGCATCTATTAAATCTTTCGACTTCCATAACTTCGGCAAAACTCACCCGATTTTCAAAAGCAATACGTCGAAAGTCATGGTTTGACCCCTAGAATAAAACTGCATTTATATAAATACATTTATATACAATTCGATTTTTGGTCAAAATGCATGCTAAATTTTTATGCCAAAAAAACGACTTGGGTATCAGTAGAATCTTTCAACTTCCATAACTTCGGCAAAACTCACCCGATTTTCAAAAGCAATACGTCGAAAGTCATGGTTTGACCCCTAGAATAAAACTGCATTTATATAAATACATTTATATACAATTCGATTTTTGGTCAAAATGCATGTTAAATTTTTATGCCAATAAATAGACTTGGGTATCAGTAGAATCTTTCAACTTCCATAACTTCGGCAAAACTCACCCGATTTTCAAAAGCAATACGTTGAAAGTCATGGTTTGACCCCTAGAATAAAACTGCATTTATATAAATACATTTATATACAATTCGATTTTTGGTCAAAATGCATGTTAAATTTTTATGCCAATAAATCGACTTGGGCATCTATTAAATCTTTCGACTTCCATAACTTCGGCAAAACTCACCCGATTTTCAAAAGCAATACGTCGAAAGTCATGGTTTGACCCCTAGAATAAAACTGCATTTATATAAATACATTTATATACAATTCGATTTTTGGTCAAAATGCATGTTAAATTTTTATGCCAATAAATCGACTTGGGAATCTATTAAATCTTTCGACTTCCATAACTTCGGCAAAACTCACCCGATTTTCAAAAGCAATACGTCGAAAGTCATGGTTTGACCCCTAGAATAAAACTGCATTTATATAAATACATTTATATACAATTCGATTTTTGGTCAAAATGCATGCTAAATTTTTATGCCAAAAAAACGACTTGGGTATCAGTAGAATCTTTCAACTTCCATAACTTCGGCAAAACTCACCCGATTTTCAAAAGCAATACGTTGAAAGTCATGGTTTGACCCCTAGAATAAAACTGCATTTATATAAATACATTTATATACAATTCGATTTATGGTCAAAATGCATGCTAAATTTTTATGCCAATAAATCGACTTGGGTATCAGTAGAATCTTTCAACTTCCATAACTTCGGCAAAACTCACCCGATTTTCAAAAGCAATACGTTGAAAGTCATGGTTTGACCCCTAGAATAAAACTGCATTTATATAAATACATTTATATACAATTCGATTTATGGTCAAAATGCATGTTAAATTTTTATGCCAAAAAATAGACTTGGGCATCTATTAAATCTTTCGACTTCCATAACTTCGGCAAAACTCACCCGATTTTCGAAAGCAATACGTTGAAAGTCATGGTTTGACCCCTAGAATAAAACTGCATTATATAAATACATTTATATACAATTCGATTTTGGTCGAAATGCATGTTAAATTTTTATGCCAATAAATCGACTTGGGCATCTATTAAATCTTTCGACTTCCATAACTTCGGCAAAACTCACCCGATTTTCAAAAGCAATACGTTGAAAGTCATGGTTTGACCCCTAGAATAAAACTGCATTTATATAAATACATTTATATACAATTCGATTTTTGGTCAAAATGCATGCTAAATTTTTATGCCAATAAATCGACTTGGGCATCTATTAAATCTTTCGACTTCCATAACTTCGGCAAAACTCACCCGATTTTCAAAAGCAATACGTTGAAAGTCATGGTTTGACCCCTAGAATAAAACTGCATTTATATAAATACATTTTTAAACAATTCGATTTTTGGTGAAAATGCATGTTAAATTTTTATGCTAATAAATAGACTTGGGTATCAGTAGAATCTTTCAACTTCCATAACTTCGGCAAAACTCACCCGATTTTCAAAAGCAATACGTTGAAAGTCATGGTTTGACCCCTAGAATAAAACTGCATTTATATAAATACATTTATATACAATTCGATTTTTGGTCAAAATGCATGTTAAATTTTTATGCCAATAAATAGACTTGGGTATCAGTAGAATCTTTCAACTTCCATAACTTCGGCAAAACTCACCCGATTTTCAAAAGCAATACGTCGAAAGTCATGGGTTGACCCCTAGAATAAAACTGCATTTATATAAATACATTAATATACAATTCGATTTTTGGTCAAAATGCATGTTAAATTTTTATGCCAATAAATCGACTTGGGCATCTATTAAATCTTTCGACTTCCATAACTTCGGCAAAACTCACCCGATTTTCAAAAGCAATACGTCGAAAGTCATGGTTTGACCCCTAGAATAAAACTGCATTTATATAAATACATTTATATACAATTCGATTTTTGGTCAAAATGCATGTTAAATTTTTATGCCAATAAATAGACTTGGGTATCAGTAGAATCTTTCAACTTCCATAACTTCGGCAAAACTCACCCGATTTTCAAAAGCAATACGTCGAAAGTCATGGTTTGACCCCTAGAATAAAACTGCATTTATATAAATACATTTATATACAATTCGATTTTTGGTCAAAATGCATGTTAAATTTTTATGCCAATAAATCGACTTGGGCATCTATTAAATCTTTCGACTTCCATAACTTCGGCAAAACTCACCCGATTTTCAAAAGCAATACGTCGAAAGTCATGGTTTGACCCCTAGAATAAAACTGCATTTATATAAATACATTTATATACAATTCGATTTTTGGTCAAAATGCATGTTAAATTTTTATGCAATAAATAGACTTGGGTATCAGTAGAATCTTTCAACTTCCATAACTTCGGCAAAACTCACCCGATTTTCAAAAGCAATACGTTGAAAGTCATGGTTTGACCCCTAGAATAAAACTGCATTTATATAAATACATTTATATACAATTTGATTTTGGTCAAAATGCATGTTAAATTTTTATGCCAATAAATAGACTTGGGTATCAGTAGAATCTTTCAACTTCCATAACTTCGGCAAAACTCACCCGATTTTCAAAAGCAATACGTCGAAAGTCATGGTTTGACCCCTAGAATAAAACTGCATTTATATAAATACATTATATACAATTCGATTTTTGGTCAAAATGCATGTTAAATTTTTATGCCAATAAATCGACTTGGGCATCATTAAATCTTTCGACTTCCATAACTTCGGCAAAACTCACCCGATTTTCAAAAGCAATACGTCGAAAGTCATGGTTTGACCCCTAGAATAAAACTGCATTTATATAAATACATTTATATACAATTCGATTTTTGGTCAAAATGCATGTTAAATTTTTATGCCAATAAATCGACTTGGGCATCTATTAAATCTTTCGACTTCCATAACTTCGGCAAAACTCACCCGATTTTCAAAAGCAATACGTCGAAGTCATGGTTGACCCTAGAAAAACTGCATTTATAAAACATTATATACAATTCGATTTTTGGTCAAAATGCATGTTAAATTTTTATGCCAATAAATCGACTTGGGCATCTATTAAATCTTTCGACTTCCATAACTTCGGCAAAACTCACCCGATTTTCAAAAGCAATACGTTGAAAGTCATGGTTTGACCCCTAGAATAAAACTGCATTTATATAAATACATTTATATACAATTCGATTTTTGGTCAAAATGCATGCTAAATTTGTATGCCAAAAAAACGACTTGGGTATCAGTAGAATCTTTCAACTTCCATAACTTCGGCAAAACTCACCCGATTTTCAAAAGCAATACGTTGAAAGTCATGGTTTGACCCCTAGAATAAAACTGCATTTATATAAATACATTTATATACAATTCGATTTTTGGTCAAAATGCATGCTAAATTTTTATGCCAATAAATCGACTTGGGCATCTATTAAATCTTTCGACTTCCATAACTTCGGCAAAACTCACCCGATTTTCAAAAGCAATACGTCGAAAGTCATGGTTTGACCCCTAGAATAAAACTGCATTTATATAAATACATTTATATACAATTCGATTTTTGGTCAAAATGCATGTTAAATTTTTATGCCAAAAAAACGACTTGGGCATCTATTAAATCTTTCGACTTCCATAACTTCGGCAAAACTCACCCGATTTTCAAAAGCAATACGTCGAAAGTCATGGTTTGACCCCTAGAATAAAACTGCATTTATATAAATACATTTATATACAATTCGATTTTTGGTCAAAATGCATGCTAAATTTTTATGCCAAAAAAACGACTTGGGCATCTATTAAATCTTTCGACTTCCATAACTTCGGCAAAACTCACCCGATTTTCAAAAGCAATACGTCGAAAGTCATGGTTTGACCCCTAGAATAAAACTGCATTTATATAAATACATTTATATACAATTCGATTTTTGGTCAAAATGCATGTTAAATTTTTATGCCAATAAATCGACTTGGGTATCAGTAGAATCTTTCAACTTCCATAACTTCGGCAAAACTCACCCGATTTTCAAAAGCAATACGTCGAAAGTCATGGTTTGACCCCTAGAATAAAACTGCATTTATATAAATACATTTATATACAATTCGATTTTTGGTCAAAATGCATGTTAAATTTTTATGCCAATAAATAGACTTGTGTATCAGTAGAATCTTTCAACTTCCATAACTTCGGCAAAACTCACCCGATTTTCAAAAGCAATACGTTGAAAGTCATGGTTTGACCCCTAGAATAAAACTGCATTTATATAAATACATTTATATACAATTCGATTTTTGGTCAAAATGCATGCTAAATTTTTATGCCAAAAAACGACTTGGGTATCAGTAGAATCTTTCAACTTCCATAACTTCGGCAAAACTCACCCGATTTTCAAAAGCAATACGTCGAAAGTCATGGTTTGACCCCTAGAATAAAACTGCATTTATATAAATACATTTATATACAATTCGATTTTTGGTCAAAATGCATGCTAAATTTTATGCCAATAAATCGACTTGGGCATCTATTAAATCGTTCGACTTCCATAACTTCGGCAAAACTCACCCGATTTTCAAAAGCAATACGTTGAAAGTCATGGTTTGACCCCTAGAATAAAACTGCATTTATATAAATACATTTATATACAATTCGATTTTTGGTCAAAATGCATGTTAAATTTTTATGCCAAAAAAACGACTTGGGCATCTATTAAATCTTTCGACTTCCATAACTTCGGCAAAACTCACCCGATTTTCAAAAGCAATACGTTGAAAGTCATGGTTTGACCCCTAGAATAAAACTGCATTTATATAAATACATTTATATACAATTCGATTTTTGGTCAAAATGCATGTTAAATTTTATGCCAATAAATCGACTTGGGTATCAGTAGAATCTTTCAACTTCCATAACTTCGGCAAAACTCACCCGATTTTCAAAAGCAATACGTTGAAAGTCATGGTTTGACCCCTAGAATAAAACTGCATTTATTAAATACATTTATATACAATTCGATTTTTGGTCAAAATGCATGTTAAATTTTTATGCCAATAAATCGACTTGGGTATCAGTAGAATCTTTCAACTTCCATAACTTCGGCAAAACTCACCCGATTTTCAAAAGCAATACGTCGAAAGTCATGGTTTGACCCCTAGAATAAAACTGCATTTATATAAATACATTTATATACAATTCGATTTTTGGTCAAAATGCATGTTAAATTTTTATGCCAATAAATCGACTTGGGTATCAGTAGAATCTTTCAACTTCCATAACTTCGGCAAAACTCACCCGATTTTCAAAAGCAATACGTCGAAAGTCATGGTTTGACCCCTAGAATAAAACTGCATTTATATAAATACATTTATATACAATTCGATTTTTGGTCAAAATGCATGTTAAATTTTTATGCCAATAAATCGACTTGGGCATCTATTAAATCTTTCGACTTCCATAACTTCGGCAAAACTCACCCGATTTTCAAAAGCAATACGTTGAAAGTCATGGTTTGACCCCTAGAATAAAACTGCATTTATATAAATACATTTATATACAATTCGATTTTTGGTCAAAATGCATGTTAAATTTTTATGCCAAAAATACGACTTGGGCATCAGTAGAATCTTTCAACTTCCATAACTTCGGCAAAACTCACCCGATTTTCAAAAGCAATACGTCGAAAGTCATGGTTTGACCCCTAGAATAAAACTGCATTTATATAAATACATTTATATACAATTCGATTTTTGGTCAAAATGCATGCTAAATTTTTATGCCAAAAAAACGACTTGGGCATCTATTAAATCTTTCGACTTCCATAACTTCGGCAAAACTCACCCGATTTTCAAAAGCAATACGTTGAAAGTCATGGTTTGACCCCTAGAATAAAACTGCATTTATTTAAATACATTTATATACAATTCGATTTTTGGTCAAAATGCATGCTAAATTTTTATGCCAAAAAAACGACTTGGGCCTCTGTAGAATCTTTCAACTTCCATAACTTCGGCAAAACTCACCCGATTTTCAAAAGCAATACGTTGAAAGTCATGGTTTGACCCCTAGAATAAAACTGCATTTATATAAATACATTTATATACAATTCGATTTTTGGTCAAAATGCATGCTAAATTTTTATGCCAATAAATCGACTTGGGTATCAGTAGAATCTTTCGACTTCCATAACTTCGGCAAAACTCACCCGATTTTCAAAAGCAATACGTTGAAAGTCATGGTTTGACCCCTAGAATAAAACTGCATTTATTAAATACATTTATATACAATTCGATTTTTGGTCAAAATGCATGCTAAATTTTTATGCCAAAAAAACGACTTGGGCCTCTGTAGAATCTTTCAACTTCCATAACTTCGGCAAAACTCACCCGATTTTCAAAAGCAATACGTTGAAAGTCATGGTTTGACCCCTAGAATAAAACTGCATTTATATAAATACATTTATATACAATTCGATTTTTGGTCAAAATGCATGTTAAATTTTTATGCCAATAAATCGACTTGGGTATCAGTAGAATCTTTCAACTTCCATAACTTCGGCAAAACTCACCCGATTTTCAAAAGCAATACGTCGAAAGTCATGGTTTGACCCCTAGAATAAAACTGCATTTATTTAAATACATTTATATACAATTCGATTTTTGGTCAAAATGCATGTTAAATTTTTATGCCAATAAATCGACTTGGGCATCTATTAAATCTTTCGACTTCCATAACTTCGGCAAAACTCACCCGATTTTCAAAAGCAATACGTCGAAAGTCATGGTTTGACCCCTAGAATAAAACTGCATTTATATAAATACATTTATATACAATTCGATTTTTGGTCAAAATGCATGTTAAATTTTTATGCCAAAAAAAGACTTGGGCATCTATTAAATCTTTCGACTTCCATAACTTCGGCAAAACTCACCCGATTTTCAAAAGCAATACGTCGAAAGTCATGGTTTGACCCCTAGAATAAAACTGCATTTATATAAATACATTTATATACAATTCGATTTTTGGTCAAAATGCATGTTAAATTTTTATGCCAATAAAACGACTTGGGCATCTAGTAAATCTTTCGACTTCCATAACTTCGGCAAAACTCACCCGATTTTCAAAGCAATACGTCGAAAGTCATGGTTTGACCCCTAGAATAAAACTGCATTTATATAAATACATTTATATACAATTCGATTTTTGGTCAAAATGCATGTTAAATTTTTATGCCAATAAATCGACTTGGGTATCTGTAGAATCTTTCGACTTCCATAACTTCGGCAAAACTCACCCGATTTTCAAAAGCAATACGTCGAAAGTCATGGTTTGACCCCTAGAATAAAACTGCATTTATATAAATACATTTATATACAATTCGATTTTTGGTCAAAATGCATGTTAAATTTTTATGCCAATAAATCGACTTGGGTATCAGTAGAATCTTTCAACTTCCATAACTTCGGCAAAACTCACCCGATTTTCAAAAGCAATACGTTGAAAGTCATGGTTTGACCCCTAGAATAAAACTGCATTTATATAAATACATTTATATACAATTCGATTTTTGGTCAAAATGCATGTTAAATTTTTATGCCAAAAAAAGACTTGGGCATCTATTAAATCTTTCGACTTCCATAACTTCGGCAAAACTCACCCGATTTTCAAAAGCAATACGTCGAAAGTCATGGTTTGACCCCTAGAATAAAACTGCATTTATATAAATACATTTATATACAATTCGATTTTTGGTCAAAATGCATGTTAAATTTTTATGCCAAAAAAACGACTTGGGCATCTATTAAATCTTTCGACTTCCATAACTTCGGCAAAACTCACCCGATTTTCAAAAGCAATACGTCGAAAGTCATGGTTTGACCCCTAGAATAAAACTGCATTTATATAAATACATTTATATACAATTCGATTTTTGGTCAAAATGCATGTTAAATTTTTATGCCAAAAAAACGACTTGGGCCTCTGTAGAATCTTTCAACTTCCATAACTTCGGCAAAACTCACCCGATTTTCAAAAGCAATACGTTGAAAGTCATGGTTTGACCCCTAGAATAAAACTGCATTTATATAAATACATTTATATACAATTCGATTTTTGGTCAAAATGCATGTTAAATTTTTATGCCAAAAAAACGACTTGGGCATCTATTAAATCTTTCGACTTCCATAACTTCGGCAAAACTCACCCGATTTTCAAAAGCAATACGTCGAAAGTCATGGTTTGACCCCTAGAATAAAACTGCATTTATATAAATACATTTATATACAATTCGATTTTTGGTCAAAATGCATGTTAAATTTTTATGCCAAAAAAACGACTTGGGTATCAGTAGAATCTTTCAACTTCCATAACTTCGGCAAAACTCACCCGATTTTCAAAAGCAATACGTTGAAAGTCATGGTTTGACCCCTAGAATAAAACTGCATTTATATAAATACATTTATATACAATTCGATTTTTGGTCAAAATGCATGTTAAATTTTTATGCCAATAAATCGACTTGGGTATCAGTAGAATCTTTCGACTTCCATAACTTCGGCAAAACTCACCCGATTTTCAAAAGCAATACGTCGAAAGTCATGGTTTGACCCCTAGAATAAAACTGCATTTATATAAATACATTTATATACAATTCGATTTTTGGTCAAAATGCATGCTAAATTTTTATGCCAAAAAAACGACTTGGGCATCTATTAAATCTTTCGACTTCCATAACTTCGGCAAAACTCACCCGATTTTCAAAAGCAATACGTTGAAAGTCATGGTTTGACCCCTAGAATAAAACTGCATTTATATAAATACATTTATATACAATTCGATTTTTGGTCAAAATGCATGTTAAATTTTTATGCCAATAAAACGACTTGGGCATCAGTAAATCTTTCGACTTCCATAACTTCGGCAAAACTCACCCGATTTTCAAAAGCAATACGTTGAAAGTCATGGTTTGACCCCTAGAATAAAACTGCATTTATATAAATACATTTATATACAATTTGATTTTGGTCAAAATGCATGTTAAATTTTTATGCCAATAAATCGACTTGGGCATCTATTAAATCTTTTCAAAAGCAATACGTCGAAAGTCATGGTTTGACCCCTAGAATAAAACTGCATTTATATAAATACATTTATATACAATTCGATTTTTGGTCAAAATGCATGTTAAATTTTTATGCCAAAAAAACGACTTGGGCATCTATTAAATCTTTCGACTTCCATAACTTCGGCAAAACTCACCCGATTTTCAAAAGCAATACGTCGAAAGTCATGGTTTGACCCCTAGAATAAAACTGCATTTATATAAATACATTTATATACAATTCGATTTTTGGTCAAAATGCATGTTAAATTTTTATGCCAAAAAAAGACTTGGGCATCTATTAAATCTTTCGACTTCCATAACTTCGGCAAAACTCACCCGATTTTCAAAAGCAATACGTTGAAAGTCATGGTTTGACCCCTAGAATAAAACTGCATTTATATAAATACATTTATATACAATTCGATTTTTGGTCAAAATGCATGTTAAATTTTTATGCCAAAAAATCGACTTGGGTATCAGTAGAATCTTTCAACTTCCATAACTTCGGCAAAACTCACCCGATTTTCAAAAGCAATACGTCGAAAGTCATGGTTTGACCCCTAGAATAAAACTGCATTTATATAAATACATTTATATACAATTCGATTTTTGGTCAAAATGCATGTTAAATTTTTATGCCAATAAATCGACTTGGGTATCAGTAGAATCTTTCGACTTCCATAACTTCGGCAAAACTCACCCGATTTTCAAAAGCAATACGTTGAAAGTCATGGTTTGACCCCTAGAATAAAACTGCATTTATATAAATACATTTATATACAATTCGATTTTTGGTCAAAATGCATGTTAAATTTTTATGCCAAAAAAAAGACTTGGGTATCAGTAGAATCTTTCGACTTCCATAACTTCGGCAAAACTCACCCGATTTTCAAAAGCAATACGTTGAAAGTCATGGTTTGACCCCTAGAATAAAACTGCATTTATATAAATACATTTATATACAATTCGATTTTTGGTCAAAATGCATGTTAAATTTTTATGCCAATAAATCGACTTGGGTATCTGTAGAATCTTTCAACTTCCATAACTTCGGCAAAACTCACCCGATTTTCAAAAGCAATACGTTGAAAGTCATGGTTTGACCCCTAGAATAAAACTGCATTTATATAAATACATTTATATACAATTCGATTTTTGGTCAAAATGCATGTTAAATTTTTATGCCAATAAATCGACTTGGGTATCTGTAGAATCTTTCAACTTCCATAACTTCGGCAAAACTCACCCGATTTTCAAAAGCAATACGTTGAAAGTCATGGTTTGACCCCTAGAATAAAACTGCATTTATATAAATACATTTATATACAATTCGATTTTTGGTCAAAATGCATGTTAAATTTTTATGCCAATAAATCGACTTGGGCATCTATTAAATCTTTCGACTTCCATAACTTCGGCAAAACTCACCCGATTTTCAAAAGCAATACGTCGAAAGTCATGGTTTGACCCCTAGAATAAAACTGCATTTATATAAATACATTTATATACAATTCGATTTTTGGTCAAAATGCATGTTAAATTTTTATGCCAATAAATCGACTTGGGCATCTATTAAATCTTTCGACTTCCATAACTTCGGCAAAACTCACCCGATTTTCAAAAGCAATACGTCGAAAGTCATGGTTTGACCCCTAGAATAAAACTGCATTTATATAAATACATTTATATACAATTCGATTTTTGGTCAAAATGCATGCTAAATTTTTATGCCAATAAATCGACTTGGGCATCTATTAAATCTTTCGACTTCCATAACTTCGGCAAAACTCACCCGATTTTCAAAAGCAATACGTCGAAAGTCATGGTTTGACCCCTAGAATAAAACTGCATTTATATAAATACATTTATATACAATTCGATTTTTGGTCAAAATGCATGCTAAATTTTTATGCCAATAAATCGACTTGGGCATCTAGTAAATCTTTCGACTTCCATAACTTCGGCAAAACTCACCCGATTTTCAAAAGCAATACGTTGAAAGTCATGGTTTGACCCCTAGAATAAAACTGCATTTATATAAATACATTTATATACAATTCGATTTTGGTCAAATGCATGCTAAATTTTTATGCCAATAAATCGACTTGGGCATCTATTAAATCTTCGATTCCAACTTCGGCAAAACCCGATTTCAAAGCATACGTCGAAAGTCATGGTTTGACCCCTAGAATAAAACTGCATTTATATAAATACATTTATATACAATTCGATTTTGGTCAAATGCATGCTAAATTTTTATGCCAATAAATCGACTTGGGCATCAGTAAATCTTTCGACTTCCATAACTTCGGCAAAACTCACCCGATTTTCAAAAGCAATACGTCGAAAGTCATGGTTTGACCCCTAGAATAAAACTGCATTTATATAAATACATTTATATACAATTCGATTTTTGGTCAAAATGCATGCTAAATTTTTATGCCAAAAAAACGACTTGGGCATCTATTAAATCTTTCGACTTCCATAACTTCGGCAAAACTCACCCGATTTTCAAAAGCAATACGTTGAAAGTCATGGTTTGACCCCTAGAATAAAACTGCATTTATATAAATACATTTATATACAATTCGATTTTTGGTCAAAATGCATGCTAAATTTTTATGCCAATAAATCGACTTGGGCATCTATTAAATCTTTCGACTTCCATAACTTCGGCAAAACTCACCCGATTTTCAAAAGCAATACGTCGAAAGTCATGGTTTGACCCCTAGAATAAAACTGCATTTATATAAATACATTTATATACAATTCGATTTTTGGTCAAAATGCATGTTAAATTTTTATGCCAATAAATCGACTTGGGCATCTATTAAATCTTTCGACTTCCATAACTTCGGCAAAACTCACCCGATTTTCAAAAGCAATACGTCGAAAGTCATGGTTTGACCCCTAGAATAAAACTGCATTTATATAAATACATTTATATACAATTCGATTTTTGGTCAAAATGCATGCTAAATTTTTATGCCAAAAAAACGACTTGGGCATCTATTAAATCTTTCGACTTCCATAACTTCGGCAAAACTCACCCGATTTTCAAAAGCAATACGTCGAAAGTCATGGTTTGACCCCTAGAATAAAACTGCATTTATATAAATACATTTATATACAATTCGATTTTTGGTCAAAATGCATGTTAAATTTTTATGCCAATAAATCGACTTGGGCATCTATTAAATCTTTCGACTTCCATAACTTCGGCAAAACTCACCCGATTTTCAAAAGCAATACGTCGAAAGTCATGGTTTGACCCCTAGAATAAAACTGCATTTATATAAATACATTTATATACAATTCGATTTTTGGTCAAAATGCATGTTAAATTTTTATGCCAATAAATCGACTTGGGCATCTATTAAATCTTTCGACTTCCATAACTTCGGCAAAACTCACCCGATTTTCAAAAGCAATACGTCGAAAGTCATGGTTTGACCCCTAGAATAAAACTGCATTTATATAAATACATTTATATACAATTCGATTTTTGGTCAAAATGCATGTTAAATTTTTATGCCAAAAAAACGACTTGGGCATCTATTAAATCTTTCGACTTCCATAACTTCGGCAAAACTCACCCGATTTTCAAAAGCAATACGTCGAAAGTCATGGTTTGACCCCTAGAATAAAACTGCATTTATATAAATACATTTATATACAATTCGATTTTTGGTCAAAATGCATGTTAAATTTTTATGCCAATAAAACGACTTGGGCATCTATTAAATCTTTCGACTTCCATAACTTCGGCAAAACTCACCCGATTTTCAAAAGCAATACGTCGAAAGTCATGGTTTGACCCCTAGAATAAAACTGCATTTATATAAATACATTTATATACAATTCGATTTTTGGTCAAAATGCATGTTAAATTTTTATGCCAATAAATCGACTTGGGCATCTATTAAATCTTTCGACTTCCATAACTTCGGCAAAACTCACCCGATTTTCAAAAGCAATACGTCGAAAGTCATGGTTTGACCCCTAGAATAAAACTGCATTTATATAAATACATTTATATACAATTCGATTTTTGGTCAGAATGCATGTTAAATTTTTATGCCAAAAAATCGACTTGGGCATCTATTAAATCTTTCGACTTCCATAACTTCGGCAAAACTCACCCGATTTTCAAAAGCAATACGTCGAAAGTCATGGTTTGACCCCTAGAATAAAACTGCATTTATTTAAATACATTTATATACAATTCGATTTTTGGTCAAAATGCATGTTAAATTTTTATGCCAATAAATCGACTTGGGTATCAGTAGAATCTTTCGACTTCCATAACTTCGGCAAAACTCACCCGATTTTCAAAAGCAATACGTTGAAAGTCATGGTTTGACCCCTAGAATAAAACTGCATTTATATAAATACATTTATATACAACTCGATTTTTGGTCAAAATGCATGTTAAATTTTTATGCCAATAAATCGACTTGGGTATCAGTAGAATCTTTCAACTTCCATAACTTCGGCAAAACTCACCCGATTTTCAAAAGCAATACGTCGAAAGTCATGGTTTGACCCCTAGAATAAAACTGCATTTATATAAATACATTTATATACAATTCGATTTTTGGTCAAAATGCATGCTAAATTTTTATGCCAATAAATCGACTTGGGTATCAGTAGAATCTTTCAACTTCCATAACTTCGGCAAAACTCACCCGATTTTCAAAAGCAATACGTTGAAAGTCATGGTTTGAATCCTAGAATAAAACTGCATTTATATAATTACATATATTGTATATATGCGAATAACCATCCTTTATTTTTGGAGACAGTAACTATGCAGTTTAAAGTTTTAATTTTCATTCTTTATTTTCACACATTGGTTTTATATACATACACATAACTCCTTAATTATTGCTAATTTTTTTTTTCTTTTTAATTTAATAATATTTTTTTGTAACAATTTCAATGATAAATCAGCCGTCCTTTCAAATGTTGCGCTAAAATATCGATTTAGTACAACCATTAATTTTAATTTATTGCATTTATGACAAACATTTAAACACGCAAAAGTATTTAAATTCCGAGTGGACAACAGGACGGATATGGATTTTTGTTTTGTTTCGGTAAAGGTTTTTAGGAGTTTTTGTGGGGGACAAAAAAATCAAATAGAGCTCAAAGACTACAATAAATAATACATTTGGATATTGGTAATTGTAATTTGCATATGATTAACAATCAATCAAACAACAAATAATCAATTTGCATATTTTGTATTATACAAGGAAAGATATAATAGAATACAACGGAGTCTTACTTCCGTGGGTGTGCGTGCGTGCGTGCTTTATAGTAGAACGTCATTAGGCTAACAAATATCATTGGAACAAATCAAATGCTGACGAGTTGTTATTGCTGCTGTGATGCTGTTGTGACTGCTGGAAAGCGTTAAAGTTGGCAAATGCTGCTGGCTGTGCCTGCATCTGTGGAATGGTCTGTTGTGGCGCCCCAAACATATCGGGGCTGGTAAGTGGTGAGGGCGACTGGCCCGGAAATGCGACTCCCGTTTTTACATTCAGCGGCGCCGGTGTCTTGACGGGACTTTGCGTTTTCAGTGCATTCATCGAGAGTGCTGGTGCATTCAACTTGCCCGTTTTGCTCAACAGCAGATTGTCCAAATCAATATTTAAATTGCCCGCCTTAAGATTACCCGACCAGGTGGCACCCACATTCGTGGGCTGTGTGCTGGCCGTCGTTGCGCCATTTGTATTTGTATTAATGTTGTTGTTATTGTTGCTGCTGGACACGGACATTGGCTGCAGCAGATTGTCGCCGGTGACAACAGCAATTGGTGGCAACATGTTATCTGCAATGAACGCATAAAAATGCCACGTCAATAAGGGGAAAAGGCAAATCATATTCAAAAGAACTAGTTTACGCATCGGATATGCAAGTAAGCGGATGTGAGTGTGTAAGTTTGTGTGTGATTGTGTGGATGGCTTTTTAATAAGGTGAGATGAGCGGTTGAAAGCATTGTTATCAAAACAGGCGCAGCTAACTCAATCAGCTAAGTGCAGTTACATAAAAAGGTTGTTTGTTTCATTTTTTTTTATTTTTTTAACAGCACTTGATATTTATTGTAGTTGTTCTTTTGGTTATACATAATTGTTTACCTAGTGCGTCCGTGGCTGTGGCACAATGCCCGGTATATTGAGAAATGCTTTTAGTTATTTATGAATATATTTTAGAAGTTTGAAAATAATATCCAAATTGTGCGTTTGCAATATAAAATGTTAAAGGGAAAAAAGGAATAAGAAAACGAAGTAGAAATATATTTGTTCAAATCAAATCTGTAACTGCTTGTTAGCTACATACATACATATATGCAGATCGTACTTATATACCCATATACTTGTAGGAAAAGTACTTCGCTATAAACAACACAAATGTATTAAGGAACTCAAACTTACACTTTCTAAATCTAATTTGTTCATTGTGTTTTAAATTAAGTGGAAAAGATTTGTGCGCGATTTATATCTTATTACTAAAAGTTTATATAATGCGTCCTAATTTTAGTTCTCTTGGCTCTGCTCCAGAACAGCTGTATCGTATAGTTTGTAGCATGTGCCTAAAATCTGTTCGGCGAGCTCACGGCACTCATCCGACGTTTCGCCACCGACAAGAGGTGAACGTACAAACTCTTCCAGCCAACGACGCAATTCGTTGAGAGATTCGGCAAAATGTGCGGCAAGCAAGTGAGCAGGCATTGTGACAAGAACAGTGCCCAGCAGTTGTAGTGTCGCCGCACGAACCCTTGCCTCTGCGCTGAAGCGCACAAAGGCACACAGATCGAAGATCTCACGAGTCATGGCCGGCAGCAATGGACAGTTCTGTGCACACATTACCACAACAGCCAATGTGTGCAGCATATTGATAAGCAGCAATGTGTCGATGTCATGCAAAATGTTTTCGTATTTAACGTAAAGCATTTGACGAGTCCGCTGACCGCGCACCAGGCCAAAGAAAAATGTGCCTGCAACGGCATGGAAGGGATTACTTTTTGCTAGAGCCTCTGGTGTTTTGGGTTTGCTCAGGAAGCGCTTTGTCTTGCTTCGCAGTCGTTCACGGATGATGCGCTGTGCAGCAATCAAGCGTGCTGCAGCTTCATTTTCGTCAGATTGCAGCAAAAACTTGCGACGTTGTATAGCAGCCGGTGGTACAATATCCAGAATTTCCACACTGCTTGAAGGTTGCTGCTGATCACCGGCTAGCTCTTTTGCTGCGGCAGCCAGTACCTGTAGTATAAGTATGCGTACTTTAGATGCATGCCGTGTATTATCCGAGTGGAATTCGCGACACAGTAGCTCTACACAGGCGGCAGGCTGTGCAACACAAACGGCCACACAACACTGGAACTGGGTTTGCTCAAAGTCTTCAAAATAGTACTGCATCTCTAGCGTTATAAACAGCAGCATTAACTCCTGGGCCAGCTTTACATCTTGATTGGCGAGCTGACTGCGTATTAATTGCTCAGCAGTGGCGAGTGCACTCTCAAAAATTTCACAATTGTCCACTTTGGTGCGAAGCAGATGCAGCAAATCGAGCAAAAACTTGGGTCTCTGTTCCAGGCTGCTGGAAATATCGTTAGACATCTCATAGGGCTGCAAATCATCATCGTCGAGTGGAAGTGCTGGTGTCTCATCATCATCCGAGTCCAAGTCAAGCTGCATGGTTTCAACTTTTGTTGTTTTTGCTGTAGGCTGGACTTGCTTTATTGTTGGCTGTTCCTGCTGCACTTGATCAACCATAAATTGAGCCATGTTGCGCTCAAGTCGTTGCAGCAAGTCGCGATCATGTTGCTTATTCAATTGCCTTTTGATGGGAAGCACAAGCTGTTCGAGCTCCTCCAATATGTGCCAATGTGGCGTTTTCTCCATTGATGCATAATTAAAGTGCAAATAATCCTCCTCCTTGGCGTTAGTATCAAGAAGGGAATTATATAGCAGCTCAACGGTCTTCATGCCCACATATCGTTGTACCATATCTGGCGACTCCAGATGATTACTGAGTCCATCGTGCAGTTGAGCTTTGTGCTCAGGCTGCAAGTTGTTGCCACATTTGCCAGTAAGTACAAGCATCTTGCAGAGACCAACATGTTCCTGGCTGCTCAGCTTTTGCAGTGAGATGCGACTGGACCAAATGCCAAGTAGCTGTGTGAAGAGCAACTGCAGCTGTTTGGGTGCAGCGGAATTGAGATAACTCACCAGAGTGAACAGTGCTCGATTTTCTGTGGGTGTACGTTGCAGCGGCAATTTCTGCAGCAAACAGTGCTGCCAATGAGGCGACTCCAGAGCAGCTTTTCCCAGCAGCACGTCAAGATTAAGATTCGCATTGAGAGCGCTTTGTACCAATTTAAAACAGGCTGATGGCTCCAGTTCACAAATAACTTGCTGCACAACTTTGCGTGATTTTGGTGCAACCGCTAAATCCTCTAACACGCACATCAGGCATTCTATAGTGGAAGCATCATTAAAGTTGCCGAGCACACGTGTTAGCAGCCAGCTGAATGGACTTAGATCGAAATGTTGCGTATTATTGTCGCACTGCAGCACAAAGTGAAGAGCTTTAAGCCACTGACGCAACAAAATACGTCCATAGTTGTTGGCTGCAAATATCACTGGCAATTGTCGTCCCAATTTGTTGCCCACCTGGCTGGGCAGACCAATTAGTAGTTGAATGAACTGCATGGTATGCTCATCGTGCTTTTCTAGCAGGGGCTCTGGCATTATTTTAACAGTGCGTGCGAAGCGTTGCATAAGCGCTCCTCGCTTGAGTGTCAAGTGCAGCAAACAGATGGCCAGCAGACGCTCATCTTCGAGCAGTGCTGCAAGCAAATTACTTGCTCTGGCCGGCACACGTTCAAGCTGCTTAACTAGCGTCTCAAATGACACTTGTATGAAGTCTGAGCTGTGATCCAATTTAAACATATTTAGCACATCCGCATCCGCTGTGGACTCGGGCCAATCTGGTGTAAAGAGCCTACCCAGCTGGGCTAACAATGCTGCATATTCCTCATTTGCTAACAGTGACCAGTCAACGGTCGGGCAATCAAGATCCACGAGCTGCTCTGGCGTTGTATATCCAGGCAAGGCACCATCGTTGTGTAGCTGACGCAGTGTGTTATTCACAAAGCTGACATCTGCGGCACTCTGCACGCATCTTAGCTGACTCAATTCTGCTATGGCCTTGTTAAGAGCCAGATGTGTCGATTCCGATGGCGGTGGCAGCGGTAAAAAGTACCGCGATATTTTAACAGCTGCGTTGATTGAAAAGGAAGAAAAAGAGAACGAGTGCATCCGATTGGAATATGTTGCCGTTATGTGTGGAAGCTACCTTAGCAGCTATAGATACAAAGACAGAGAGAGGAAGACTTTTGATCGGGTTTCGTTCGCGAAACGCGCTGTGATGCAAACGTTTCAATAAATACGTTAAAAGTAATCTAGGCTAAATCAAATCCTAATTCTATTCCTAAACTATTGTTGAAATTTAACTAGCTTAAGATACTCACCCATTGGCATGCTCTGATGAATCGACAAATCACCTAACCCGGCCAGCAGATCAGTGGCTGTTGTTGATGTCGCTGTCGCAGCTGGTGTTGCGGCATTGAACAAGTCGAAGTCATCATTAGCTGACGTCGTTGACGGCAGTAGCTGTCCATCCGACGCCGGTATTGAGCCCTTAAATGCACCAAAATCTGCAAATTCATCATTGCTGGCCGCTGCCAATATGCCAGTCGATGGTGGTGCTGAACCGCCTCCAAAAGCAGCTGCAAAATCACCAAATTCTTGCGTTGGCGCTTCGTCTGCAGCACGAGGATTGAAGTCATCATCGTTATCAACAATAACTGCTGCGCTGTTTAGCGTCTTTATGCTTTCCGGCTGTGGTGCTCCCGGTGCACAGGTCTTGAAAAGATCATCCAACAAATCATTGTTGTTACTCGGTGTACTGCTCTTATTGTTATTGTTGCTGGGCGAAGCGCCGCCCATTAGATCAACGCTGTTTGTGGTGGGAGTGTCACGATGCGTGGGCGAATGAATGCCGGCCGCGCTTGGCGTTTTGCCAAAATTGGCAGCAGCACCCAAATTGATTTTCTTTTGCGTTGGTGGCGGCTTTGTTGAGGCGCCTGTTAATGTTGGCTGCTTGGACACTGGCGAGCGTATGTTCATATTGAGGCTCGGCGCTTTGCTTTCGGTGGCCACCTCAGCGGGACTAGCACGATCGTTGTATCGATAGTTGCGTCTACAATAAGATTTAGTTGATTATTTTGTGAAAGGCATGTTTAAAAGTGTAATTTACTTACCTGGGACTTGGTGAATCACTGTCAGAGCCCTCGCGCTCGCCATCGTAATGAGTATCCTCGTCTTCGTAACGGTCAGCGGAGCTCTTATCAGAATCTAAAGTTAAAAGTGGAAACATTTTTTTAATTTGATGTTCTGTAGCAAAAGTAAGCATTTGACATTTATTACTTACACCAATTGTCGCCGCGATTGTTGCGCCAGTCGCCGTCGTTGTAGCTATTGCCACTACCACCGCCACCACCACCACTGTATCCACTATAGCCACCGCTTCGAGAGCCGCCCATTGCGTCGCTGCTCATGCCAATGTACTTGTCCTTATTCTTTTTGGCCTTTTTCCGCTCCTCGCGCAAACGATCATCGTCCTGAATGAAGTCTATAAGCTCTCGTACCTTATGCCTAACGTTAATACCCTGATCCTTGCCACCCTCGTCCGTAAACGTGTAATTCTCCAAAGAGCGCAGATCATAGATATGTTCCCGTGACGAAGTAACAACGCGCTCCGAGCCATTTCGCACCAAATAGTTAAGCAGCAGCAGGCTCTAAAAAAGTTATAAGGATAAGTACATAGAAATTTAGATGTATTTACTAACAATACTTACTTTATAGGTCCTCCGCCAGTTGGTTTTATTGTCCTGCAGCATGCGTTTCCAAAGCATGGACATCACCTCCGGAAATGTCTCGTAAGAGAATGTGGCATGCGCCAACTCTTGCATTAGTGGACCAGTCGGACCCCACGGATCATCGTTGGTCGCCTCGCGCACCTTTCCCTCAATTTCTGTGTAGTTCATTACGACATTGGTGCTGCAAAAATACAAAAATAATATAGAAAATTTGGATAAAATAAACAATAAAAGGTATAAATAGCAAGCTTCTTGAAAGCAGGCAGATCAATCGATTACTCATTGATGACAAAAATTATGTGGGTTGAGAAGACAAAGACAAGAAAAAATTTTGGCAAACACAGGTATGAAATACTTCAAAAAGAATAGTATAAAAAGAGTATTGATGTAAATGCACATAGGAATATTCAAAAGCAAACATTTTTTTGTGTAGTATATCTTAATATTCAACATTGTTGTATGATTAAATAGAGTTTCTTGATGTTCTTTAGAATTTTTCATATGCTTGAGTCAAAACGGCACTGACATAATTATTGATAGTAACTTTCTTGATAGTATACTTTAGTTTGACATGATTGTTGATGGACTTTCAAACGTGCTATAATATGTGTGAATTGTCACAACTGACTCTTATCAGAATTAAGATAAGCAATCCCAACAACAGACTTAAAGAACACACCACCGGATTTACAACCGCCTTAATTACACGTTTTTAATTGCGGACTAAAGTATTTGGGACACCTAATCAAAAAAAAAGCGGATGTGGAAGCAACTTTAATGAAAAAACTTGCAAACACACACACACATTGAATAGTCAAATGTGTCCAATTGTAAAATATGATAAAAATAATAATTAACAGTCGCTCGCAGTTAGAAATCGAAATTTCACTGGAAAGTCTCAACAGCAGCAAAAATGTGAGCACAGCTGGAATGTATATAATTTATTTTGGGGGCAAACGTTAAGCAAACAAAATGTTTTCTTGATAAAATTTGTGTGAATATCCATTTGTATGTTAGTATGCATGTGTGAATCGGAATTTTTTGTGAAATGAGCTTATACGTTACTACATTCAAATCCCAACAAAATGAACAACCTTGAAAGCAACAGAAGCGACCAACGGCAAACAAAGCACAGCGTTAATCGCACTCTTCCATAAACGAGCAGAATAAGCAAAACTATATCACGTTTGGCACGACTGCATTTGTAGCACCTGTATATTGACAGGGGCAGGTGCTTGATGGTGGGGGTGAGTTTTTGGTGAAGGGCGTGGGAGTACTCATAGCCGAATCAACTCGAGAGTGGTATTTTCTGTTGCAGATATTTTTAATTAAAAATATTTTTTTGTTGCACAACTTACACTTTGTCCGCCAATTCGCGCACCTTCCACATGCTGATAAATTTATCAACCATTTTAGCTTAATTTTCTGCTTTGGAATTTTTCACTGGCAGGCAAAACTCGTTTTTATTTTTTGGTATATATATGTGTTACGTATGCATATATATATATTGAAGTGTGAAGCTCGTTAAGACGAGTAACATGTAGCTATATGCGAATTAGTTTTTTAGCCAAATAAAAAGTATAAAATTTAAACGAAAATGCAAAATAAAATCACTGCACTACATACAGGCAGAATTTTGGTGAGCTGTCTCTCGTTAGTGTTGCAAATAGTTTCGTGTATAATGCTGCTGTTGTGCAGTGCTGTAAACTAATCATCTTATGCATATCGATAATCTTGATCAATCGATGATTTTCCATATCGATTAATGAAAATGTGATAACCTAACAGCACTAGAACCAGCTGCCGTTGCCGTCATCTGTGGAATTCTGCTATTAGGAAAGTTTATATATTTTGTAAATAAAAAGAAATTATGAATCATACTGCATATGTATAACAGTACTCTGCAAAAGCACTAACTATAATCATTGTTTTGGCAAAGAACTATCAGCGATATTCATGCATTAAAATGTAAACAAAAAGGTTATGTAAACTTCATTGGTCTTACAGCGTGAAGATTTGCCGCCAGCGCTTAACGGAAACACTAGGAACATAAGTTAAAATGTTGGGGCTACAACGTTTCGCCGGCAGTATTGTCACACAGCTCTATCGACGAGCCACATACAGTAGCAACGCGCGTGCGGCGAGTGCTGCACTCGCAACGGCGGCAAGTAATGGCCAAGGACAAGGATCAGGCGTGCCAGTTGACCACGAACCTAAAACGGTGGCAGGGGAGGCGAATGCCCGGAAAACGAAAAATTCAGGTGCGTAGCGTAATTGAACTATAAAATTTCTTAAACCTTTTTTAAAATTCAATCAATTACAGGTAACATGGTCGCAGCGGCATTTGAATCACTGCGGAACGAAAACGAACCCAGTGAGAAAACAGCAGCATCTGCTGCCAACAACATTGATGAGAGAATTGTCAACGCTAAGACTGTAAACGGTCTGTTGGCCATAGCAGAGAACAACAACGGATTTTCTCGTAAACATGCTCTGAAGATTGTTTCAATATTAGCAGAATGGAGCACCATTAACCGTGTTAAAATATCAGAGTTTGAAAATGATTCGAGGTTCCTGCGGGTTTGTCGAATGTTGGGTCGCACTGTGCCTAAGGACGGAGCCAACGGTAAAAACGGCCCAAACAATAACAATTCGAAACGCATTTCTGGTTTTCGTACCGATGACTTAAATACGGTTCTTGGTGTGGCGGGTGACGATGAGGCGGCTAAGTTAATAGCAAGCATTAGCCTGCCACAGATGGTTAAGGTGATGAGCACCTTGGCGCAGCGCAAGCGTCGCAGCACACCATTGCTCCGGTCACTAGCGTTTAACATAAGTAGCGCGGCGGAGCAGCTGGATTTGAAGCAATCAGCCGATGTGCTGTTTGCAATGTCGACGCTCAACTTTCAGGACTCGGTGCTTGGTGCTAAAGTGTGTGCAGATGTGCAAGCTGCACTGCCAAAGAACTCTGAAAAATCCGCGGTTGTAGGCTCTGTACTTACAAGTCTAGGCATACTGCGTTATCGGGATCTCGGTATGTATAAGACAACTCATATTAAGTGTTATTTTAAATTCACTAAATTGCAGATATATTGGAATCGCTGACTCAGTGGCTTCTAAGCAATACTGAAATCTGTCGACCCCAGGATCTGAGCGCTTACTTTTTAACATCGGCGCTGCTTAATTTCAAGAGTGCTCATTTAGAGGATGTGAGCAAAAAACTGGCGAAATCTATTATTCGAGCGGATTTCACAAAGAATTCGGACTGGCTGAACTATGTTTGGTCGCTGACAATGCTGGGTATTGTTGAGCACAGTCAACTAGAGTCGGTGCTAAGGTTGTTTTCCTAAGCTTTTTGCTAAAAATAGACTAAACCAAATAGTATCCTCTTATAGTGCGGAATTCCTGACACAATTGGAGAGTGATAAAGCCGGCCTGACGGCAACATCTAAAATGAGGCTCTTAAATTTAAACAGTTATGCGCAACTCTGTGTTACCGACTACAAGGGCGTCTTGCTGGCTGCCGATAGTCCTGCCTACCAGGTGCAAATGGCTCACCCCAAGACTAAGAACATTCTTGTGAATGGTATGCTGGACGCGCTTAAGAGTCTGCTGCCGGCCAGTAATCATGTACAAGAATCGGTGGACAGTAAAATGGGTTTTCCAATTGGTAAGTGTGA
The DNA here is from genome assembly GCA_030179655.1 of Scaptomyza flava. NCBI lineage: Eukaryota > Metazoa > Arthropoda > Insecta > Diptera > Drosophilidae > Scaptomyza > Scaptomyza flava. The sequence continues at coordinate 22,996,882 of JARNME010000012.1, forward strand.
CTCCAAATAACACGCAATGAAACATTTTAAAACAGTTTTAATTACAGATGCGGTATGTCAGTTCGATTCTAAAAGAAATCCACTTCCTCTAGATACGAGGAGTTCAGATGCCATCAGGTGGTTTCCTTATATATTTTCAAATTGCGCTTCTAATTTAATAACATTCTAATTTTATTGTAGAGTTGCACTGATGGTGGTAGATTTTCATGACATATGCCATGGAACGCATCGTAGTGCCAGCGGCATAACGAATTTAGCGTTCGATCTGTTAGAGAAGAGTGGTTATCAAGTAATACCTGTGCCGTACAATGAATTCAGCACCGGTGACAAGTTACTGAAGCGTGTTCAGTATTTGGAGGCGAAGTTTAAGGCCGTTGTTCGTAGCAAATAATTTCAATTGTAGAGTTGTACTGTTTTCATCCAAATTTGAAAATTTCATTATTTTAATTTGTCTAATTCTATTAGGCGCTGAATCAAAGTAAACTATTCAAATCTTATATATAAAGAATGTTCGCCTGTAATAAACTAAATTGCTAAATTAGTATAAGTAATCCCCAAAGTATAGTTTGTTGTGCAGATAAAACTTTTAATTTAATGTAACATTTAATCTGTTATTGAATTGACTAACTTTTGATTGCTGGCATCTATTGAGCATCCAATTTGCTGCTGCGCTGCTTATTCATGCCCACCTTCCACCATTGCCCCGTCTCCTGGAATTCGGTGGCAACAGCTGCCAGTGTGTGGAACAAATTGCGTGCCAACATATGACAATTGCTCACATGCAATATAAACTTGGGATCATAAACCTTTTCCATATCCTCAATCTTGTAATGATTACGTGTCTCACGCTCTGTGAGGCACACACAGTTCCATGGTGACCAATCGTCACTCTTATTCCAACGTGGCAAGCTAAAAAAACAGTCGAGGAATTTGGTAATATATAAAAACATGTACTCCTAATGACTCACCGTAATTCGTTAAGATTTTCACACTTGCTCAGCGCTGAATGACCATGCCAGATTTTGTCAATGATATGACGCACGTCGTCCTGTTGAATGACAAAGGCAAAGGAAGTGGCGCACTTCCGTTTACGCTCGTCCCGCTGAATTGACCGTAAAATCGACTGGTACACATTGTTCTCTGTGGCTACTAACTGCAAGGGAGATTCGGGTCAGTAAAATAAAGTCTTGTGGAAGCTATTAGCTCACCTTAAGGTAATAGCAATGCTTGCAAGTATCTACGTGACTCTGGCGTGTTCTTATCGCAAACTGAGAGAAAGGCTTAACTTTTTTGCAGACAATGCACATGCGCGATTGAACCTCTATGTAAGAATAAAGGATTTGTAAAATGTATTAAGCAAACACTACATTTGGAGCTACGTACTTTCCTGATGATCCCGCTTTTGAAACTTAATCAGATCGAAGAATAATATGTTTTGACGCTTTCGCAGAATTTCTACATCGCAAGACTTGGTATATAAAAGCAGATTCTTTTCGCGATCGAACAGATCAAACAGCTAAAAATTTAGAAGGTATTAAGCAAGTGTTTTAGAAGTGTATCAAGTTTACCTCAGGAAAGTTTGGAAAACATGTCTCATCCATAAGCACTTCCATGACACGTTTGATCAGCTCAAGACGCTTCTCCTTATCCACCGTCTTGCGCAAATCTTTGTAGATTTCCGTTAAGAAACGTACGCGTTGCGTACGCAACAAATCCAAATGTATTTTGGTATCCTTGTAGCCAATCCATTCGATAGGCTTGCCCATCTCCTTGAGCAGTTGATCGTTGCGAAAGTCTTCCATGGCCATGTAAACTAAACGACGCTGCCGCTCCACACCGTTTAGCAAACGAATTTCCTTGTCCAGCAAAATGTTGACTTCCGATATACGTGCAGGACCCTCAAAGTTTGCAGCAATGCGTTTAAGTTCAGCTCGTTTCCAGCGCGAGATTTCCGCGAAGAGCAAGTCAAAGTCATCATTGGAGCGAGGAAATTGTTTGATACGCTCATTGCGCTCAATCCGTTTCTCTATGACCTGCTCATAGCGTTGATCTTCATCTATGCGATTTTTCAACAGGCGTCTGACAAGGATTATGTACATATAATCAAAATGTTGTCAAATTTGTATGTGTCTTCCTACCTATAATCCTTGGCACGCAGATGAATGTACTTCCATAGAATCCAGCGTCGCCAGTTGCGCTGTATGAGAAGAATCTTTTCTAGCCTGCGTTCGGCACGTTCTTTTTGCGCATAGGTTTGATATTTGCCGGGTACAATAACGAAATCTGTAGCCGTTGAAACATATCTTATGTTGATGTCATCCAAAAAGCATTGCACGGATTGCTCATGAGCCGTGTTCTAGATATTCTTTGTTGGTTACAAATAAATTGAAATGAATTCAAGTAAGAATATTTACCAAAGTCTTCTCCTTGTGCTGCCAAGTTTGGGTATCACGAGAGCGATATCGTTTATACTTCAATTTATCAAAATACGGTCCAGTTTGTGTAAAGGCATCTAAAAATAATTTGCCACTTATTTTATCCTTGTAGCCGCACAAAAAGGGCTTAGTAATTGCTGCATTCTCTATCTCAACGATAACGCTCTTGGGCTGACCATCCTCCGTATCCTCGCCGGATATATGCACCGTTAAGTAGTCAGGCAAACGATATTTGCTACATTATATCAATTATAGTAAATAGTTAAAACTGAATCTAATTGTTACTTACTCGTAGTAAACACTTAGGCTCAGTTTGGGCATTGCATTTTTTGCATCATGGCTTTGTGGCGCCTTGAGTTCCAGCTGCAACTTATGTATGCCAAACTCATCAACAACGGTCGAATAGATTGGCATGGTATTGCATAGCACGCGATCTTCCTGCTTAACAATCAGCTGCTCTGGATCTACCTCAAAGCGCCGCGATATGTCCTGCTTGACCTCGCCTATGGTCATGCAATTGGGATAGACTTGGGCAATAAATTTGCCCTCCGATATACAAAACTTGACCGTAACATTCTGAACAACCACACAGCACTCCTCCATCGGTTCGGATTCCGAGCTACGTTCCTCAAATGTGGGTACACATAATTCTCGAACTTTTGGGCGCTCTGGAGATGCCACATTTAGTTGCAAGTTGCATGCATAGGATGGTGGGCGCGGAGATTCTTTGTCGCTCATTTTTGTATGTATTTATTTTCCTTAAGTTCTTTATGTAAATTTATTTAATATTTTTATTGGATCATTCACTTAATCGAAACGGACTGCTGTGTTAAACTTGTTTGAGACCCTTTATTGTGACTGTTTAGGGTCAGGGGAGGGTATGGGAATTCATTTGTTCAATAAATCTGTTGCTTGGCGCCCTGTTGTGGCAACGTGTTCGGTGGCCATGCCACATTTTCCATTTAACAAACTGTCTTACTGTTTATTACCTAATTGGGTGGCACTGAGTTTTCTCACGCATATTTATTCTAACATTTGTTCTTGTACTTTAATTAAATTTATTTACACGCGTTTTAACTATTAAAAGACAGTTAGATTTTGTGGCGCTATAAATTAACGAGCGAATTTTTGGCTAATTACCACAATTTGGTAATGAGTTTCGAGGGCACAAGAAAATGCTTCGTTATCAAACAATATAATTTTTTGATTGAAAACTTCGTTGTTCGGAAGATCGTTAAAGAGAACTTTACTATTATATGATGCGTAGGGTGTGCTGTTTTTTGTAGCTTCCCTTCGACAAGTAGTTTCTCTGAATCCGTCACCCTTCTCAGTACATTGTGTCCCAAGTTGTCTTCGCTTCATTATTTATTGCACAGCTCAAAAGTTGATGCTAAGTGTAGACGCCGACAGTAATTGTTTTGACTAAATGGTTTGAAAGATATGATAGTTTGCTTTTCTCTCATCGGATGTAGGCATGATTACATGTTTATTTGTATGTATGTACGTATTTAAAGCATGCCGCACGTGATTATAATTGGCTGCAATGCCAAAAGCTGTGAAATAATGATGTCGATTAACTGCAATTTGTGGCTGGTTTATACTTAGAGTCTAAAGACTTACTAAGTATGTAAAGAAGACTGTTTGTTCGGTTCTATAAGAGTTATATAAGGCATTGAAGTGTTTAAAAATTATAGTTATTTATTGGTTACATTTACATTTCATCGGGACTAATTGCTTTAGCTGATTTTTCATATTTCTTGACAATTGCAAGAACCGTACAAAAAGGCAATATAAGCGAGAACAGCTCCTATCAATTCGTTACATACGTTTACTTCAAGTTAAGTTTTTAGCAAAACAATAATGTAATATTCGAGCGTGAAGAAATGCAAAATTAGATCCACAAACATATTTTGTTTGCTCTGTCGAATCTAATGTAATAACACTTTAGAGCTTAACTGTCGAAAAGGTAAGTGAAATTAAGCCATTAAAACACATTTTGTTAATTTAAATAATTTAAAATATTTAATAAATAATGTCTTTATTGTAATAGAACTTGGACCTTAGATTGAGGGGCGTCAGAGAGGATTTGCGACCGGCATGCGCCACCTGCAATCGAAAGGGGCGTCCATTAAAAAAGTAATCCTTGTGATGCTGAACGCGCAATAATTTATTTTGCGCCGGTTGTTGCACAGTCGAAGATGTCCCTGTTGCTGGGCGGAGGGGGCTATCACTTGAGGGCTTGGGTGCAGATGTCGTTAAACTCGGTGTTTCCGGGGTGATGGGTTTGATTTTCATGGGCTGATAATCGTAACCGATGCCGGGTATATAACGATATGGTAGCGGCGGTATGGGTATAAAATAGATTTTCGAATCCTTTTTAGTTTTCTTCGTTTTGCCGCCATTCTTGTTGTACTTGCGCAGTTGAAGCGGCTTCGACGTGACCAAGTAGTCCATATAAATGTTGTCCAGTGATGGAGATTGCACCAATAGTTGACTTGTCAGTTTTGGGGGCTTGCCAGAGCCGGCAAAAGCCGAACTGCTCGGCAAGCGCATGCTGTACGAGTAGGCGTTGCTCCGATAGGGTGTGGCCAGGGCAAGCAGTATTAGAAGTGCTGCTCCAGCGTGCGACAGCGAAAGCATGCTGCAAGGAAAGAGCATTAAATGTGTCAAGGCAAGTTTTGTAAAAGTTCGCACATTTGGCTGATTTGGTGCCCACGCCCTGCATTCAAAATTGCGATTGTTTAAAGATTTGATTGATGGAATTAATGGGCTGCCAGTGAATTAACCAAAGTCGAGCAAAGCAATGTTCGTTTATTATTTCTTTCTTTCTTTTACTGTTTTTTTGTTGTTGTTTGCAAGTCACAGTTGCCGAATAATTCAATAATAAATAAATAAATCGCCTGTGCGCATCAAAGCGTTTAATGTTTTTTTTGTTTATTTCTTTCATAAAATGCTTGCCACTTTATTGTAAAGTTTCTCACGTTCCAGACACAGACAAAACGAAAAAGCAAAAATTATAATAGATTTCAAGACTCTCGATTTGATTTACTTAAATGAAAGCATTTAATGCACGCTAATCAAAACGCAGAAGCAGACGTCAACGTCGCTGCCGCTGCCGCTGTCGACGCCTGCTGCGTGGCCAGTTGAGCAATTACGCTAATGAGCGTGGCGAGCGCCATCTGGCGGCGCATTTCAACGCCTGAGTGATTAATGAGCAAGTTAAAAAATAAATTGATCAACGAAAAATCCACAACAAAAAAAAGTTGAAAACGAAAAAAAAACGGAGACAATGGCAGACTAAACGGCTTCAATTTAAAATCGATATAAGAGCAATAAAGTTAACATGATTTGGGCAGAAAGAAGGGCGTAAGCGTCTGCTTGATTATGCAAATTACATACATTAAAAAAAAAACATACAACCAAACTACTAAAATACTAAATGGCGATTTAAAAGTGTATGTATTTAAGATTTGATTCTAATGAAATTTGCCGCAAGGCAAGTCTTTGGGACTTGGCGTGTGGCGCCCTCTATTGACCTTTCTTAGCCAAGAAAACTGATTGAAAAAATGAAACAGTTGGAAATTGATAAATTGCAGAAAGTTCGCTTTTAAGTAGCTAGCAACATGGACTGCTGTCGAGTTAACTGTGCCAAGTATTACTGCAACCCGCATGAAATATGATCGGGCAGGGCTAAGATATAATAAAATGGCAACAACGACTTTTTAACTTTCTTACCTAGCATTTGCCAAGTTGTAGGTGTGTTCACCATTCAATCTATGTTATTTGATATCAAAAATTATTGATCGATTGAAGAGTTGATAAAGAAAAAAAACAAATGTTTTCGGCATTGTTGGCGAACAGCTAAGAACTAATAATTTGGAAATTAATTGCTTGCTTAATTAAAGAATATCAATTTGTTTGACATTTTAAATGAGGCTTGTTTTTTTGTGTAAATCTATCTTGTTTGGTAAATTGCTTCTTTTTTTTTACTTTCATACACGCCAAGGTCGTCTTTGTTTTATGCCTATAATTTAATAAATCGAAACGACTAATTAAGTCACTGAACGAAAGACTTAGGCAACAAACTTGCTAGCAACTTATGAATATGCGCTGTGATTAATAAATTCTCTATTACTAGCTGTCTGTCAATTGCACAAATAATGTGTTTGTCTATGCAAATTGACGATTATCATTTTATGGGCATTCATTTAAATTGCACTCACTTTGAAAACGTTTCTGACTGCAGCTGCAGCTCTTTGTTTTTAGTTGTTTAGTTAATGATAAGCGTATTTAATGCGCAGTAAATTACTCTGCGAAAGTCCTTTTGTCGTTAATGTGTACTTAAAAAGCGCATAAATTCCAAAATCATGCACATAAATATTTATATTTAAATTCTTAATAAATTATGTGCTGAATTTGCATTAGAAAACTTGATGTTGTTTTTGATTATCACGATATAAATGTACTCCTGGAACTTTTTCTATTTTTCCCGACGCCGCGACGAATAAAATAAGTTTTTCGATCTTTCACGCAGAGCGCGTTTTTAGTCTGACGTTGTGGACGCCTCGAAGAGCGGCTAATAAATGAGATCTGCGGACTATGTGTAATTCGTTTTTTTTTTTTTTTTTTTCTGTCTCAAAACCAAAATCACTTTGCTGCCGCAGTCGGCATCTACGACGTCGTCGTCGTCGTCGTTGGTGCTACGTCATCAACTTGGAGTCGATTGTGAAAAAAGTGGAAAGAGTGAGCGTAGATTCAGTTTGCCGGCTCAACTCGTATCGATGTGTGTGAGGTCCGAAGTAGCAACAGCAGCAGCAACAGCCAGCCGACAATGATCTTGATGATGAGACAAACAACGAGGCGAATGAGGCGAGCGAGTGAAGTGCATCAATTTGCCATTTTATTGTTTGCCCCGCTTACTGTTACAGTTTGCCATTGCACTTTGCAGGTTTTGCATTTGCCACTTGCTTGACAAATTCAACACACACAGATAGTAGAAGCAAGTAGTTCTGCCGCCACTACTGCGAAAGTGTTGGCCGAGAGCTGGAAACTTTATATCATCATCTGCTTGGGCATTTTGATTAAATTACAACGGTTGCCCGGTGGCACGGTTCTGCCTTTGGGCATCTCTATTTGCTTTGGCTCTTTTGTCTTTCCGATTTGTGCACAAATTAGTTACAAACGAACCTACCACAACAAAGGCAACATCATAAAAAATCAGGTTGTCTCATCGACATGCCACACAAGGGTGCTTTAAGGGTTTTTTTTTGCTGTGTTTTTTGTGTATTTTAATGGCATTGCGTGATGTTTTGTGTGGTTTGTGTTTTGGCCAGATTAGGGGGCCCTCTTTGACTTGACCTTTGTCGTTGTGGAAGTTGGCTTTCAAGCTTTGACCCAGTGTGCTTGAATTTTCGTCGTGTGTTATTAGCCAAATTAGCCAACTTCCATTTCTTTTGGCGTTGCAAAATTTAAATAAGTTCAAAATGTTGTCTTATACAACATTTGTCATACTTTCTCATCTTTCACCACATTAATTGCCCATCAATGAAACATAATTTATGTGTCTGTGAAAAAGTCTTTTTTTTTCTTTTTGTTTCTAAGCACCCATCTAAATTGGCGATCTGTACAAACAAATGACATAACCGCAAATATATCATTTGCCATTTGTTTGCCTCCAAGTCCTAAGTACTTCAGGCCAAGCCAAGCCAAGCTCAATTGGATGGCAATCAAAACACCTTTAAATATTAATTAGCCATGCCAGGCAGCAACAGCTTCCCCTCTTTTTTTTATTTCTTAGCAATTACGACAACTGTGGCTGTGTGTACACAAAAGTGTGTGTTGAAGTGCGTAAAATCTCTCGCATCTAGAGACATCAGCAGAAGCATTAGCCGAAGCAACAGCAACAAGTACCAGAAGCTGTGTGCCGTGTCAGATTTGTAACTGATAGATAGATAGTCTAGCACGCATATAGTTGTTGTTGAGAATAGTACAACTAGTTCTCTCTCTCTCTTTCTTTCGACTGGCGCTGGCGCATAATTGTTAACGATTAGACAACACAAATCACGAACGAGAGCTGTAAATGCCTGCCAGTAGTCGGAGCAATCGTCGTATGCTGCATTCGTGTAAGCAAAGCTGGGAATTACCAAGAGTAATGCTGTTTAATGCTGACGGAAGCAATATACATAGAATAGGCACAAGCACGAGACACAATGCCATTGCCAGCTAACTTCCAAAAGGGGCTAAGATAACTAATCAAGACGAGGCATAATCGCGTCGTCTATCTAAAGCAACGAATTTTTGTTGTTTCAGCTTTTTGCAATATAAAATAAATGACAGACATGAATGAGGCTTGCGTGTTTTTTAACAACTGTCTTCTTGCTATGGCAGACCAGTTAGTTGTCTAACGTTTTCATTAGCTAGAATTATAACTGAATGATGGCGAGAACACCCACAACTACAGCTAACGCTAGCGCCAGCGCCACAAACACGTCACAAACTCTTAAGCCGGCCGCTTAGTTTTGATATGATTTATGTTCATAAATTGTATGTGGGCCTAATTATGAGTAGATTTCACATTTATTTTATTGTCGCTGAAAATTCGCAAGTTCATTAAACTGACTTCAAGCTTTGTCTTTGGTGCATTTGAGGCATTTGTTTGTTTTTGCAGCATGTGGATATTGCCAATTTAATTGTCCACCCGACGACTTTCGGATTGAAGTTGTCATCTCGCTTTGCTTGGCTTATGCAATGCTAAAAATCTTGATTCGTCTTATTTTGTTTGGCTTTTCTGAGTAATTTTGTATGTGTATATGTATGTGCTACACGCGGATTGAGGTCAGCGATGGACGTCAATTACACAGCCACTGACTTTCATTGAAAGTTAAATATTTGTGGAGCAGACGAAAGGAAATGTGCAACGAATGGAAAAGATCAGCGCTTAATCTGCAGCAGCAGCAACAGCAGCAGCAGCAACAGCTTCAGAGCTGTTTAAGCTACAAATTCAATATTTGCCCATCGCATTTGTCGATTATCTGGCAATCTGGTTTCTGAACTGCCAAATCAAAGGTATGCTTTGTCCTTACAAATATATTAGTTCTAAAACTCTTACTTATTTCTAACAAAAGCAACAACAATAATTTATACCTTGTTAGCAGTTTTCATGGATATAATACAAAACGAAATTTGATTTTGTGTTTAGAAAGTTATAAAATCGTTTTTTCTATAAGTAAGCATTTTTAACATTTTTGACAATATTTAAAAACGTAGAAATTTACAGGGTATTAAAGAATTTAGCAAACAATGGCAACTTGTGTATGTATATTTTTATTTACTATTTTATTTTGAGTTGTCTTTTTATATATTTTTTTTTTTGTGAAAGTGGCAACAAGTGACCGCAAGTAAAAAGGTTAAACTGGGCGCCGAAGCGTGCCCCTGCACTAAATAATCTCTGGGCTGTGAGTTGGCCAGTGAAACTGGGCTGCTTTGGCATTAAGTTAACTTAAATTTGTGCCACCGTACAAGTGCAATAATAACAATTTGTACGCATGCAGCTTGGGTTAAGAGAAACATTAAAACAAAAAGGGGTCGAGTTAAGCTTCGATTTACGTACATATATGCCAATACATTATTGAAAACACATTTGCACCTCCCACATGTGGCGCCACCATTAACATTTCGATACACTTTAGCTTAATAACATAATATCCGCACTATAAACAGACACAAAACTTTCCAATTTCCTGACAATTGGAGCAAACGATTGATAATAAACTTTTATGAACGCTACTGATTTATAGTTAGCAGGAAAAATGAAGCCACACAAATTCTTTGCTCTCTTCTTTTTCCCCCAATTAGTAAGCGAAAAATATATATACGTACATATGTTTTATTGCCCAAAGACAAGATGGCAAAAAATATATAAGTTTGAAGTCCCAGTTATAGTATAATGGATTAATTAGTCGCCGCAAATGGATAAAAAAGAAATCAGTTGATATGAAGCTAATTGCTGTAGCGCTTTTAACTGTTGGAAGCCGCAACAGCAGCACTAATTATATCAATTGGCTTTTCTATTTTGTTATTGTTCATTGTTTGTTTGGCTTGAATACCTCTGCGCCTACGACACCAAAATATTTGTCGCAATTATTGTGTGGATTCCAGCTTGCCGACCTTGACGCTTAAGCAGCATCTTGGCGACCATTTCACGGTCAATGACAATGATTTGAAATTCTGGCGAATCTATCCTCCAAGCAACATTTCTCAACACCAAACGAAGCACATTTGCTTGTCGTCATCATCATCGACACTTAACTTGTTATCAATGTATCTATTTTCATTTCGTTTATATTACGACCTGAGTCGGTAATTAAATGTTACCCGCAGCGCTCCAGCTGCGGCAATGGTCGTTAAATCTTTAGATTCAATTGAAACGGGATAAACATCTCGGCCTTAAAAGCAAAGTTAGGATAGTTTGGCGGCTCTGCTGGTTTATGGTATTAAGTTATTGCTTTTATTTTCTAGTTGGGTAATAAATAAATTAAAAATTTCCTCAGATATAACAGAATTTAAAATTAAGAAAAACATAAAAAAGATTCGACGAGGATGGGATTCGAACCCACGCGTGCAGAGCACATTGGATTAGCAGTCCAACGCCTTAACCACTCGGCCACCTCGTCATATGGCAAGGGTGGTCCTAAGTTATTATTTGATATGATGCCAGCAGCGCACTAAGTAAGCATGACAAAGCAGTTCAAAAACATTAAAGCAGTTCAATTTCGTTAGCATACCAAGCAAGCAGTGCGACGCATCTTCAAATGTATTCTCTTTTTTTTGGAATGTTAATTAAACATAGAATTTGAAAATGGCGATTTTTCGTAACTATAATTTCGCACTGCTTGTTCGGACATAGCGGTGCATCAAACTATGAACTGGTGCCCAAGGTCGACCGTGACGAGGTGGCCGAGAGGTTAAGGCGTTGGACTGCTAATCCAATGTGCTCTGCACGCGTGGGTTCGAATCCCATCCTCGTCGAGACTAATTTTTTTAATTAGTGAGACAAAAAATTAATTAAATTTAAGAAACACGGCTTAATTAAATATATAAATAATGAATGATTTGAATTAATGGAGGCAAAAAATCCACATTGCGACGAGGATGGGATTCGAACCCACGCGTGCAGAGCACATTGGATTAGCAGTCCAACGCCTTAACCACTCGGCCACCTCGTCATGTTGCCAGGCGCCAGCCCAATGATGGTTCTGAACTCATCTAGAGCGCTTCAACTATTATTTGCAATACATTCTGGTTTGCCCAGTAAAGAAACAATAATTATGTCAATGAAAAAAGCGTAAATAATGAAATGCAATAACAACAATTTTGCTTTTTTTGCCTTAAAAAAAAATAATAGAATCATCACCTGTTGGCCTGGCCTGGCAGTTAAAGAAAGTAGCCAAGTGCTGGCGCGTGTTTTGTATATTCTGGAGTGTTATCTAAGTGCTTTAATTATTTGTCAATATCATTAAACTTCTGTTGTTACATATACTCTAAGTTAAGGAGAGGCATGTGCGTTTTGTCATCTCATAAGCATTTTGATCAAGAAAAGTAGCTACAAAATTTGATAATATTTCATACAAGTAAACCTATTATATCAGTTTCAATTTATTATGGTCAAAAAGATTTACTTTATTAGTGTATTTGTCAAAAGACGCAAATTGAATTCCGACTTTTTGCAAATAGTATTTCTTAAAATCAATTTATTTGCCTACGCGCTTCTTAAAAGGGTTTTTTTTATATCTATCATAATTCAGATATTGAAGCGATCGTGCCGCTATCTGACCCAGTTTTGTTCCTCTTATTATTGATCTGCGGCTCTCATACTTGAAAATGTCTAAAGTTTTGCATAAAAACCCAAAGTAGCTTACTTTAAATGAGATTAACGATTGCTGCCAAACTGTTTGCCAGATGGTATGTTAAGTAGTACCAATGCAAGTACTGTGTAAGTTGTTGGTATTGTTTTTTCCAGTAGTCAACTGTCAACGCGGTGTTAATGAACCCTTGTGTGTGCCCGAGATAGCTTATGTTTTTGTTGTTGTTGTTTATGTTTGGCGTTTACATTTATGTACGTTCAACACCTTCGGACTGCGACACCATATCGGCTTCGTTAGGAAAGTGTGCCCAAGTTTGATGTTGTGCAGGCACGCGCGTTTATATTTAGCATTTCGTAGTGTCCACTACGACAACTGCCAGCCACTGTCCAAAAAGCAACAGCCAACACCATACATACATATTGAGAAGGCCCGGTGATTGTCACGTGCACAAGGACATTCCAAGGCTAATTACGTTGGCGCGCGCTCGTTTGCCAGTTGGTAGTATTCTTGGCCAGAACTTAACTTGACTTGGCTATATTATGGCACCATGCGTTCAGACTCTCTTGTCGTTCCTCTTCCACAAGCAGTGCAATCTGTGGCATCCAACTACATACACACACACACATTCGTGTACATATACGCAATGCAAGGTATTTTATATCTGTATCTGTATATCTTTTGCATCTGCGTGGTTCTCCTCCAATTGCAGTTACACAGCCAGTTTGCCAGTCGCCGCTTAATTAGCCACGTAATTTATTATTGCTTTAATCTCTCTTTAAAGGAACAGCGCCGGCGCCAACGCCAACGCCAACGCCGCTGGCATTGACAAATACAAAAATTATTTATACATACGTATTAGAATATGAATATTGCGAGCAGGCAAATTCAGGGAGCGCCCATCTCACAATCTGCATATCTATGTTTATCTGCGTCGTCTATAAAATCAACATAATTATGCAAGACGCGGATTCCCCTTCTTTTCTCCAGCATCAAACCCAGAGGCTTGGCCCATGACAAGCAGCTGATTATGCAGCTTGGAATTATGCATACCATAAAGAATGGAAATTGGCACTTTGCAAAAAAGACGAATGCTTTAAACTTTGTCAAATAACGAAGAAAACTTAATGCAAGATAATTCTTTTATTTGTAATATTTCAAGACTATTTATATACGTGAAAGCTTCCGACTGTTAAGGTACCATTGCTGGGAACAAAATATTTTGGATATTAAAAATCTGTTTTCCCTTCTGTTAACTTGTTATCATTGCCATTCGGAAGGGTCTTTAAAGCAAATTATATTATGATAACTATAAGATTATACTTAAGCTCCCTTTAAGTTTATTTTTCTGAGTGTACAGAGGTGGATGTTTGTATTATGTCTGTATGAATGTATGTTGATGTAATCGTACAATTATCCCCAATTATGCAACAGCTGATTGTTAATGGGGCGGCTGTTGGAGATGAAGCTGCATTTACGAAAAAACAGGTGCTTAAGCACGTTGCTTAGCAGAATGCTCATTGACTAATGAGCTTTCTATTACCCATTATACTACCACTTCCTAGTCGCAAGATCTACAAATTAAAATATATAAAATCGTGGGCGTTTTTGCTCGGCGCTAGATTACATGCCATGCAATCAAAGTGGCTTGCGTTTTCTGTTTCGCTTTTTTGTTAACTAATAATTAATTCTGGTTAGTTTTTTTGTTGTGGCAATTACATGATAAGGGTCAAATATGCGATGTTGCCACTTGCAGTTGGGGGCCATTGACATTTGTTGGTGTAATCATTATTATGTTTACTATGCGTGTACATACGTTTGTGGTGGCAGCAATTAGCCGTTTTATCACTGGGAAGCCAATTGCAGCAATCTAAGCAAATCGCACAATCAGTTGCAGCAATCTAAACTGTTTTAAGCAATGCAAACAGTTAACGACAAGCAGAAGCGGCAATAGCAGCAGCCAATGCTTTTTTGCCCGCTTCTTTGCTCTCTAAGGTACTTGGGCACTTTTGCACAGCTTGGTTCTTGGCCAGTTCTGAGCATGCGCAACGGCGACAGAGACAGCGACGTCGTCTTAGCCATGATATAAAGCGCAGCTTCTTAACGCGCTCACACCCATTGGCAGTTCAACGCGCCAGCTGTGCAGTTCATCTTTCTGTTCTTTGTTGGATTAACAATACTTATATTTGAATCTTATGCATTTTGCGTAGAATTGTGTTAAAAACAAGTGTAAAATCAGTGAGTTGATTAAATATGTATGAATATCCTTATTAACCCCACGAGAACAAAAACTTTCAATGAACTTTTCATATAATTATTTACTTAAAATAATAAAGTGATAATGTTTTAAAAGTTTGGCAAAGTCAATTGATTCTTTTAATATTTATGTTAATCTAAATTAACTGAGTACAAATTTTGTGTTAAAAATCATAAACGAAATTATAAAGATATAAAACATATCCCACAATATTAGCTCAAACAAAAGTTTAACTCTCAGCCGATTTATAATTTGGTGAATCGATTGATGTAAATTTGAGCTTACATAAATAAAGAACAGATTAAGTTATGAGATTAGAGAATTTGCAATAAGTCCTTAGCCAATTCAACAGCTTAAAATAATCAAAGTGCAATTCATATACTCAACTCAATAACAACCATTTGCAGTTGAACTAAAGCGTTTACAATCGAACAAGATGTGGACAAGATATCTGAGCATTCTGGTGTCATTGCTGCTGATCTACTCGTCGCATGCCACAAATTTATCTCAACTTGTTAAGAAGCAAACGTCTGCGAAGCAGCCGCAGCTAACGCAACAGCAACAACATCAAGCAGCAACCGGACAGCAGTATGACTCGGATATGGCCACCGAACAGCAGGATATTAAAGGCGAGGAGGAAGATGATCCGTATCAAATGATGCAAGATTTCAAGCAGGATTCACGATTGCCCGCATCAGCCAATAACTATGCATGGAATCCCTATACAGCAGCAGCAGCTGCCGCCGCCAATCCGTTCGAGACTATGCCAACGCCAGCGCCAGCAATGCCCATGGCCAAGATGCTGCCATTTATTGGCTATGCCCAGCCGGTGCTTATACCCTTTCCGCTCTACATAGCACCAGATATGTTCTATCCCACGTATACGGGTGGCAGCAATGATCTGGAAGATGTGGTCATGTCACGTGCAGCCGGCGAACGTCGTCATCCTTCACCTCATCCCGCATCCCGCAATTCACCCATTTACTATGTACGCCTGCCGCCCACTCCGTACATGTTTGTGCCAACCAATTTGGCACCAGCTCCGTTTGGTAATAGCTTCTCGCCATTGCTCACATATCAGCCCATGCCCACATTCTCCACATTCGGCTCTGTCTTCAATTTGCCCGTCAACTTTTTGGCCAACGGCAAACCAACAAACATTTATCAAATGAATGCGCCACCCAATGATTTGGCTTCCTTTACGGCTGGCTACGGCAGCGGTTTCAATGTGCGTCCACCAACGCCAAGCAATCCCTTTAGACCAATGCCGTCAGCATCAAATGCTGGCTACGGCGGACATGCCCAACAGAGCTTTGGCCTTGCCGCAATGCCTGCACCGCAACAGGACTCCAAGTTGACATCGCTGAAGCGTCCATTTGTGTTTAATGGACGTCCCGAGGATATTTACATATTGCCCAACAATCTAAATTCTCTCTATAATTACAATGAGCCCAACTACTATTGATTGCCACAATTTCGAGGCGTGGCAGAAACTAAAAGTATTACTAAATGCATTTAAAAACAAACAAAATCAACAAATACTATTAAAATTGCATACAATAATTAAGTATTTTAGACAAAGATATTTAGAGAAACTGTGTTTTTTTTTATAATCTACATAATAAAAACCTAACAATCTTTAAATTGCTTATCTACTTTTGAAAAGAATATATTTTGCTTATCATTTGAGTTGATTACTTGATAAAATCTACACAAAACTAGAAACTTGACAAAAATGTTATAAATTAAATGTAGTTCTTTTATTACTAACAAAATATGTTTAACACATAAGAGAAATGTTCTGTTTTCATATATGATTCAAACGCAAATTGTTGTCTTTAATCGCCAATGCCAGCCACTTTTTTAGTCATTTTTTCAATGTACTTGACATCTCCCAGATATTTGCAGTCGCCTACAAGTTCACCAGTTTTCGTATTGAACTCATAAACAATTGGCACACTGTTGGGTATATTGACTTTCTCAATCTGTTCCTCACTCAGTCCTAAAATGATGATGAAAACTTTAAAGAGACTTTAAACAGAGACTTTGAATGTAACTAACCTTGGATGTGCTTAACCAGCGCTCTGGCCACAGTTCCATGAACGACAATCAAGACGCGTACGCCTTTCATTATTTCCGCTTTAATCTCTGCCCAAACGGGGCTGACACGATCAACGCACATGCGCATGGATTCGGTTAGTGGAAATTGATCGATGGGCACATCTTGAAAGGCAGGATTGTTGCAGATCTGAAAGTAGTAGATGTTGCTCGTCTCGATTGGGGGTGGCAGGCCGTCATAGTTGCGTCGCCAGCACTGTACCTGCTCCTCGCCATATCGATTGGCCATATCCCGCTTGTTTGCGCCGGTTAAATTGCCGTAGTGACGTTCATTGAATCGCCAATCGGAGACAGTTGGCAAAAAGGAACATTTCATTTCGCTTAAGATCACCTCGGCGGAATGTCTGGAGCGATTCAAAGTCGAACAATAGACCTTGTCGAATTCCAACTTGGCTTCAATCAAAGTAGCTGCAGCAATGGTGCGCGCCTGTTCCAAGCCTATATAAATCAAAATAATATATAGTTTACTTCAATGTTGAAAGAGTAATCAATGAGCTTACTTACCACAAGCACTGAGCGGTGCATCGTGCCAGCCGCAAAAGAGATTCTTCAAATTAAATTCGCTCTCACCATGGCGCAATAGTACAAGACGATTCGTTTTCATCGTTAAGTTGGAACTGAAATGTAAAAAAAAAAAAACAGGTCTTGCTATAGAATTTGTTTTGAATAACAAATTCAATAAGAATAATAATATTTTACACATTCAATTAATATATTGTATGTGTGTATGTATATTGTCAATTATTATTCGCCAGAAATTCGCTACAACAACGGACTTCAGACTGTCAAAAGACACCGTTTGCAATTGTCTTGCTTGAAAACGTTTATCGATGGGCCACAAGACTCGAAAATGATACTTTTTGAAACGCGCATAACGCACATATTTCTGGCTAACATATCCAAAAGATACAGCACAAGAATCCGCGCTCACATTCCAAACCTAACACAACGAAATATAACAATTAAATATCCATGCCCATGGACATCACAGCACAACACGCTTTGACTTCGCGCTTTATTCTGTGCTTTCGGTCTCTGTGTTTTGCTCAACACATTCGCCGTTTTCGAGGTATCGTATCAAATTTTTTTGTTTATTATTTCGCGCTTCCTACTCTCGCTTGCTGTTGTTAGTGTGTTCGTTACTGTTGCTCTTGTTGTAGTTTGTGTTGCTTTGCTGCCCATTGCATGCCATATAAGCATAGTTTCCGCTCTCTCTCTCTCTCTCTCTCTCTGTCTCAGCCTTACATATATGTATACATATGCAGGTAAATATATTTTGTTATTATTGTATATCGTTGTTTGTTTTCACGCTTTATTCTTTAAGCCATACACTGAATGAAATAGCGCGCCAAAGCGTTGCTCGTCTATGAAGCGTCATTTTCTAACCGTTCACCCTCTCTCACACCGTCGCCTTCTCTCTGTTTCTCTCTCTGCTATAAATTTTAGTACTTACGCCTGACGCTGTCGCTGCTCCCTAAGTTCTCGCATTTTGTTTTACGAGTATTTGTTTGTGTGCTTTGATAAATTTTGTTGGTTTTTGCGTTGGATTTAGTAATTAGTTATTTTTAATTTTAGTACGTTACAGTTTCTGTTTTAGTGTCTTGAACATAACGTGCTGCGTGCTCCCAACACTCTCACTCTCTTTGCTACTCCGTCTGGCGTTTCAATGCGTTTTGTTTATCATAACTTCTGCGTGCAACAGCGACGTTTGTTTAGCTATTGGCTGTGACCGAGAACTGCGCACAACTCTTATTGACGAAGTGTACGCTGCTATTTCACATCGCAGTCGCCGTCGCAGCCGCAGTCACCGTTGCCGTAACTATTGTTGATGTCTGAGGCATAACAGCTGATGCTGAGCCGGTTACTGTTGTTGTTTAGTTCGGCAAAACGGTGAGAGCCCAAGCGAAAAATCAATACAAGTTCTATTGCACACAAACTCAAAATTTGAAATAATTACAAAACGTATTTTTGTAATTATTTTTTAGGTGATGGCTTACCAATGGTATACTTAGTTTCGTTTACTTCGAGCAATATCGTTTTTAGATTAATTGAGGTACAAAATAAAGCCTTTAAGAAAGATTACTAAAAATTGCTTTCTACATCGTTGGTTATTTTCAAACATTAACAAAGGAAGTGTTTTACAAAATTTGCTTTGGCAAAGAGCAACAAAAGCTACACAAAAACTTGTACATATATAAATTTATTTATAAGTTTGTTTGAAAACCATTGCATTGCATATTCTATAGGAAAGAGTCAACTCTGCCAGCTGATCGGCAATTAGTATATATACAAACACATTTGTAGATATGTTTAATTAAACGGCTGGCTTTCGACTTTGACATTGATCCTTGACCGCTCTCCTGGCACTTTCCCAATAAATGCACGATTATTGGCATTAGAAGCTGTCAATTAACAGTGGAAAATATTAACTAAAGACTGATTGATCAAGAGTTAAGGTACAATAAAATGAAAGTTCCAAGACACTTATTGCTTACCAAATAAATTTCTAAATTTGTACTTGCATATCTCAAGGGCAAAAGATACAGCATTCAGCCTCATACCTTGAATTGACTCAATACCAAAGAAAACGATGTTCTCTTAAATTTCAAATGAAAACTTATTTATTCATTCGAATCCTAGGCCTCATCTATACTAACAGAATATCTGCAAGGGTTATAAATTCATATTTAATTAATGTTTCTTTCCTTACCTTTCGCTACATATTTTTTTTAACATTTTGTTGGTTCGTTGTAATCTGTTCGTTTATTAAAAGGCAATATGCATTTTTTTATGTAAGTACTGTTATAAATATTTTATACTATTTTTATCAATCTTAAAGCTCAATTTGCAAATATTTTTTCTCTAAAATTTAAAGAATTTAGTTGATACTATATATAAATTTGTTAAGCCAAGAAAAAAAGAGTTTCTCTTATATACTTTTTATGACCTAGTCAAACAATTTTGCCTATCACTGCTGAATTCTAAAAATGCATAACATTCAATAAGTATTTAAAAGAAAATAGCAACAATTTTCGAAAAATTTCAGTAATCGGCTTATAATTAACTTTTTTTTAATGCTTGGAGCTACTATTATCTCTGTGTTGAGTATATCTTGAAAACGTTTCCAGACTAATAGATCTTTTTGCTGTTTGCGTCACGACGCATGACGCTGACGAAGGGCTGTCGAAGTCACCGTTACCAGTGGGTCCGTATAAAATATAAAGCCAGACGTGAGCTTAGCTCAGTTTGCAGAGCAACGTGCGTGAGCTTCTTTGTCGTTTGTGCGTGGGTTAACAAATTGTATGCAACTATAAATGTATGTATGTGTATGTGTGGATGCAAGTACATAAACATACCTACATACATATGTACATACTATAGTATTGTTTATTTTGTTTGTGTGTAGAGAATGCATTTTCCGGCAATTGGCAATTTCTATCAGCAATTGCTTATTCTGCTGCCATTTTCCGCAAGTGGGTATTATTTTTATTATTGACAACTTTATTTACAAATCAACCAAGTGTAACCAAAGAATATCAACAATTGTCAATCAATCTTATGAAGTTGTTTCCTAGATAAAAATAATTATTATGTATTCGGGTCTAACGACTACGCGTCTTATGACGATCTTCAACGGTACATGACCAATATGTGCTATTACGCCGCACTCAGTGTTTAGTTCGCAAATTAATGAGACATCTGTAATCGAAACTCCCGCATATGCCATCCTATCGGATTATAAAACTGTCAAATTGTTGCGGCAGAGGGGAAAACGCATCATCTTTAATAAAAAGCAAACAAAGCAGAGGCTTTTAATATAATAACAATAATTAAAATTGCATGCACAAATCACAAATGCTTTGCACAATAAAATAGTCGCATGGGATATGTCACAGAGTAAAGCTTATTGTTTACAGAGGTTATATAAGATGGCACAGATATCTTAGCATTTTTGGCGATCTTTGCTCAAATTGGACAATTATGGTTCGCTTAATGGGCTTGGGGTAGGCAATTGACGTCGTCTGTTTGGGAATTGAGTCAAATCAATTAGCCATTGTGGTGCGGTACTTAAAGTTTGACCAACAACTGTGCGAACATCTTAATAATGCAGATACATATTCAAATTCAATTCGGCATGCGAAGCTTACTTGATTTGCATACCAAAATCCTTTAATGGCAGCTTTATTTTATAGTTGTCCAAACTAGCCGACTTTGACAAATGATCTAACTGCAACAAAACGGAGACCTTAACCAAAGCTTAGCCATGTCGACTCAGCTCACGTTGCTGATCAAGAGTATTTCAACTTTATATGCTCCCTTCTTTACATTACACATATCTAGACAAAAATAATATAAACTTTTTAAGTGAATAAAACAAATTTCCAAAGAGTTTTAAGCTAATCCATGGCCGTAAAATCAAAAAGTATTCTTTTTAATCTCTTTTTCCCCATTTAAGATTTATTGCCAGACGATTTACGCTTCAGCTACGATGATCCCCAAAAATGGAAATACACTTATCCACAGTGTGGCGGTCGAGCTCAATCACCCATAGCACTTAATCAACGAAAAGTCATACCCATTAACTTGCCGCAATTATACTTTGGTCTTTACGAGGAACCCTTCGATGAGCTCTTGAGCGTCAGAAACAATGGACATACAAGTAAGTAAATATTCAATGAAAATATTCATTCCGTACTCATGTCTAAGCCCGTATACAGTTGAATTTTACGTGCCCACAACCGTGTATGGAATACGTCCCTATATAACTGGCGGCCTTCTGGATGACTTTTATGAGGCGATGAGCGTGCACTTCCATTGGGGCTCATCACAACGTAAGGGCTCAGAGCATGTGATAAACGGTCGACGCTACGATCTGGAAATGCATATAGTTCACCGCAATACAAGGTATCAGAGTGACGAAGAGGCAAGAAATCACACTGATGGCTTGGCCGTTATCGCTGTACTCTTCAAGGTGGTACGGGTAAGTGATTTCTGAATTCAAACCAAAGGAAACGCTTTTCTAATTCAGCTACATACACTTACTGTTGGAAGGCAAACAACCTGCGCTACCAGCTTGGCCTAAATGACATCTTTGGTTCGCTGATTCATTTGGGAGAGTTCAATAGGAGCTACACGCCAGCCGCATTCCTAACACTTGGATCACTGCTGGGTAATTTGGACAGGGATAATTTTTATGCTTACAAAGGATCTTTGACAACGCCGCCCTGTTCGCCAGCTGTGCTCTGGCATGTTTTTGCGGAGGTTCAGCCCATTTCGCATCGGGAGCTTGCAAAGTTCTGGCAGCTACGGGATCGCCTTAAACGACCACTGATAAACAACTTTCGACCATTGCAGTCTTTGGAGACGCGACAGGTGTTTCAACGTCGACCAGTTGAGCAATATATTTGGTCTTAATAAATATTAGAAACCTTTTTGTACAAGTTTATTGCCAAATGTAGTAAGTCGGTGTCAATTGAATACAAAATCAAATGGAAATTATTTGCATCCGCCCTTGTAACGTGCCAATAGAGTGGCGAAAATGCCTAGTTCTACCGCCAATACGGAGGAGCGCATCATGAATTGGGGCATCCTGACAACAGGACAAGGAAATTTTGCAACGCCCTGTGCGCGCACTTGCTTAGCATGGTACGTTACCACATTTCGTTTGAGCGGCAGAGAAGCCATGCGCATTAGATCGGGTGGCTGACGATAGTTCAAAGTGTGGTATTCACGATCACGGACATCAAAGGGGGGTTGGGGTCTGCGCACACGAGGATTAAGAGGTGGATAGAATGGTTTACTCATGACCTTTTGCTTTTTAATGCTATTTTCCGATCTCTTTGGTAGAATAGTTGCATCTTTAATATAGGGATCAGTGCCATGGTAATCTACTAGACGGTCCTTTTGTTGCTTATTTGATATAAATTTACGAAGACTTGTTTTGTTTGTTCTTTTATCCAGTTTTGCGGGTGGTTCTTTGCTGTCTTCAGCATCGATATCTTCTTCTTGAGCTTCTGGCTTTTTATATTTTAGTTTCCAACGACTTTCCTGCTCGTCTGGATTTTCAGCACTCGTTTGTGTTACTTGCTTCACTTCTTTCCTCGCTTCAGGATTAGATGGTCCTACTACCTTCGAAAAGAAGGAGCTTTGCTTTGCCTTATTTTTGGATGACATTTTTTCTTCCGATTCAAATTTCTTTGACGGATTTGCGTCCGCTTCATCATTGGACATTAAAGCATTAAATACTTGAGCCGACGTTGAGTGATCAGCAGCATTTCTCTTGAACTTTTTAGGTTTTTTTATGTCTTTCGTATGCTTTGATTTTATTTTGTTTGTGTTTAGATAAAGAGATTTTGGTTTAGATTTATGCTGGGGCTCCTCCTGCTCATCTTGCAATTTTTCTGAACTATGAGTGGGCTTCTCTACTTTGCTGATGGTTTGATACACTTTGGAAGCCTTTTCCTTTAATTTTTTCTGAAATTCTTCAAGAGTTTCATCGAATTTTTCATTATCCAACAACCAATTCCATTCTGAAGGATGCTTCTTGTTCCTTTGGTGTGAATTGTCTTTGGTGTTTGAGTATTGAACTTCGTCGGGACTGATTGTTCTATTTTTGCCTTCATCATTAATACTCTTCCAACTTTTTGTCACAGGATCGTTGTCTTCCGGATCAATGATGGACCTTTTAAACATTTTTCTTTTCTTATTTCTTGGTAGTTCGTTGCTCTGATGGCCCTCTTTCGTTTCCCTTTCCCTATTTCGTCGTAATTCAACAGTAGGGTGTTTTTTTCTTAATGGCGATTCACGATTTTCCTCGTCGGCGTTGAACCCTTTTAATTTCTCCTCGTTCCGTTTTTCCATCTCACTGTGTTCATACTGGAAACTGGATGAGTCGTTGTTGCCAGTGTTGTACTTCTTTTCAAAATGTTTAGTAGTTGACGGGTCTTGACTGCTGCTCTTAAACGTTGTTATTTTTTGGGTGGACTTTTCCGAATGTTGTGCGGTACTTTGAGAATCCTTGTTGATGCTTGCATGAGTTATGGATTCTTTTTCCACTGTAGGTTCGAAGGACATTTTACTCTCCTTTATTAATACTTCCGGTGGCATTTTCACACGTTTCAAGTCTTTGAGAGTATACACAGGATCCAGTACTTTTAAAGTGTCATTTTCCTTGGCACGAGAATCGGCCATTTTTTTATCTTTATCCAAAATTTGTTTGTCATTTTCAGGAGATTTAGCCGAGTCTTTGCTTTTGCAGACAGGGCATGTAGTTCCCTGTTTTAAAGTATTGTGCGAGTCATTACTGTTGTTACCGAATGCTGCTGATTCCAGTATAGCCTCTAGGTTCATCTGAAGATGCTTTAGATCTTTTTCATCACGAGGGCCTGCTATCTTTGAATGTATGTCCAAAAATGATTTCTCATCAAGCGTAAATTTTGCCGGCTCCTTGTTTTTGCACACAGGGCATGTAGATCCCTTTTTAAATGTCTTGTCCGAAAAAGTTTGCGGTTTTTTCGGTTCATTGCTGTTGCTACCGAATTTGTTTTTGCACACAGGGCACGTAGATCCCTTTATAAATGCCTTGTTCGAAACAGTTTGCGGTTTTTCTGAGTTACTTATGTTGCTACCGGATTTGTTTTTGCAGACCGGGCACGTGGATCCCTTTTTGAATGTCTTGTCCGAAATAGTTTGTGGTTTTTTCGATTCATTACTGTTGCTACCGAATAAAACTTTATTCTCCCCCTTCTTGGATTCCGATTTTATATTTAAATGTTTGAGATCTTCCTGTGTATATTCTGGATCAAATACCGAATAAATGTAATAGTTGTCCACAGGAGAGTCTGTCACATTTGGATCTTTGTCTAAAAATGGTTTCTTTTCCGGAAATTTAGCCGAGTCTTTGTTTTTGCAGACAGGGGATGTGAATCCCTTTTGAAAAGACTTGACCGAAACATTATCGGTTTTATTGGAGTCATTACTGTTGCTTGCGAAAGCTATTGGTTGCATTACAATTTGATTCTGCTCCTCTAGTAAGCCCGATTTTATTTTCAAATGCTTGAGATCATCCTGTGTATATACTGGATCCAATACCGCATTAATGTCATCTGTTTCAACACGAGAACTTGCCAATTTAGGATCATTGTTCAATATTTGTTTGTCATTTTGGGGTAATTCGTTTTTGCTGACAAGGAATCCCATTTGAGAAGACTTGGCACAATCATTATCGGGATTTTTCGATTCGTTGCTGTTGCTTGCGAATGCTGTTGGTTCAGTTAAAACATGATTCAGCTCTCTCAGAACGTCTGATTTCATATTCACATTATTTTTATCTTTGTAGTTATATACTGGGTCCAGTACCGAAAAGATTTCATTTTTCTTTGAATATCTGAAATTTGGGTTTTTGTCTGCAAGTGGTTGTTCATTGTCTTTGCAACTTGCAATGGGATTGGACAGTTTTTTGTCCGGAACAACAACGGATTCTTTCGAGTCTTTGTTGTTGCTTGCACCAGCAGTTGGCTCTAATAAGATTTGGTTCTGTTCGCCTAGTGATTGCGATTGCACGTTCAGCTCGCCTGCGTTTTGGCAGTTATCCCAAACCTTGAGCCCAGATTTGCTAATTTCGAATGCATTTTCGGTTTTCGTACCATAAGAAATCTCTTCATTTTTAGGCTTATTTTCATTTGCCAACAGTTTCCAGTCCTCCATCCCATTCCTTATTAGTTCTTGAGTTGAATAGGTGTTAAGTTTGTTACTTTCACTGTTTTTAGCAGTGTTACTTAATGCATTTTTATTTAGAGAATCATTTTTCAACTCCTCGCTTTTCTCTTGCCGCATTAAATCTAAAAACTTGTACACAGCAGGCTCGTCCTCAAACAGACGTATTTGAATCGATGGTTCCTCTTCGTAGAGTATCTGTTCGCCTAAGAAACTTGCATCAGCTTTTTCCAAATGCGATTCTTCAGTCGATTTCTTGTGTTGTAGCTCATCGATTTTAGAAACCTTACAGGATTCGGTGCCTAGCTTATCACCTGATTCCAACTTATTATATTCTGCTGCTGTTTTGTTTGATTGTTGATCCTTGTTATCCTTTAATGATTTTGCACAATCAGCAAGGTTTTTATCCTTTGCCTTTTGATCTTTACTCTTTACCGTCACCCTTAATGCTTTAAACTTAAAATTAATGGGCTTGACATGACGTTCACTTATTTCAGAATGCTCTTTTTCTTCAACTTCTTTACTTGCCTTGTCAAATGAAAATTCTTTTGGATTGATTGATTTAGCCGTTTCAATATAGTCAGTAAACTGCATATTTCCATCACATGCTCCATTTGTAGATACACTTGAAAGTTCATTAAGTTCTGAAGAATTGTTGGAAAGACCAAAATATGTTACATATGGTTTCCAAAACCCATCCTGATCATCTAACCCAGAAATTATTGTATTTGCCGAACTTGGCATATGTTCGGGTATTGTATCAGCCACGTTTTCAGAAACAACGTCAGCATAAGAAGTTTTTTGCATTAAGTATTCATCGTTTTGCATTTGGCTAATAGAGTAACTTCTGATGGATAATAGATTATTTTTATAAATAATTATGTGAAGAAATTTAAATTATCAATTTTTGTGTACATACCTCATGTCCGGGTGGTTTCGTAGGGTTTCAACAATAGCAGTTGGAGGAATCTCTTTCTGGCAAATACGATGTATTACAGAAAATATGGGATACCTTTTTGGAAAAATGCATTAAGCGGTTTACTTTATTAATGTTTAAATTCAATGAAAAAACTTACATTTCCTGCAATTTGTTCTTTTCCAAGTATGCATACATCTGCTCAGCTAAAACTGGACCGAGCAACTTGTGACCATTCTGAAGATTGACTTCAATTTCTTGTATAGTTTTTCGTGAAGTAACAAAGTTGTTTCCCAATGTAACATTTTTATCAGCTAAAAGAACAAAAATTTGCATAAATAAGTCGGCAAGAAGGAATTTAACTTACCAAAAGAGGAAGCCACTGAGTTGGCTATGCCACAGCTTTCGAAAAATGTTGACATCTTGGTGCTTGGATTAAAATTTGTAATAAATCGAATCATTTCTTTCAATCCTAAATGAAGGCAAGCGACCCGAGTGTTTTCACCTAGTCGCAAGCCATCAATAAATCCGGTACTTAGTGCAACAAGGTCCTTTAAAGTATTACACAGTTCGACTCCATCAACATCATCTATACTGAACACCATGCAGTTGTCAGTCTGAAGCAGGTTCGTTAATTGTTTCGCATGAGCATCGTTATTGCAGCCAATAGTTATTTCGCACAGTTTGCCCTGGGCCATCTCCATAGCACTGTTGGCATTCATCATTGAATAGCATGGAATCTTCAACTGCTTGGCAATCGTATGCGAATAAAGATCGATTTCGCCATCTCTAATATTGTCGAGTCCTTTAAGTAATGACACCGCATAAGCAGTGCTTTTCAGATTGCCCGCCAACATATTGCAATACGGCTTAATGAAGCTTTGGGGCGTTGCAAATATTAAAATGTCGGCATCTTGGGCAGCTTCTAGCAAATCATTGACTGCAATCTGAATAGAGTTGTTTATTTAAATTATTGTCTAATACTCGTCATGGTCAACGCATCTTACCAAGTTTTTGGGCAGCCTGATTCCAGGCAGGTATTTAATATTTTCATGATGCTCATTGATCAGCTCAGAAAGATATTTGCTTTTGACAAGCTCATCGTGTACATAGATATGTACTCGCGAATCGAATTCACCGTTAAGCACATTTTTACAAACAGCAGTGGAAATCGCAGAACCCCTAAAGAGTTATAAGACGGCAGTAGTCACAAGGACCGTTCATTTCAGGGACAACTTACCAGCTCTCTGCTCCAACAATGCACACCTTTGGGCCTTTTGGCATAATAAGACTTGAATAATTTTGGGTCGAAAAAAAAGTGTTTTCCAAAATATTGTGAAAGTTTAATTTTAAAAATTTTGTTAGGTTTTACATTCCAAAGTGTGTCAAGACATGATAGTTTTGTGTTTTTGTGTGCGACGGAAAATTCAAAGATAACTGAGTTAAGAATACGCTTGGAATTCGTAAACAATTCCAGATGTGGGATCAACTACCGGCTCGCTAGATACTCTCATGGTATTAGCAATTTCCTGCTTTTCCTTTGCCTGTTGAGCTTCTTGTTCTGAAATAGCACGCAACTCAAATTCGGTAATGATTTGAGAAATGCGACTCTTGGCTTCAGCCGCTAACTTTGGTGGCAAACTTTTAATACTGACGCAAGCACTTTCAAAAAACAAATCATAGCTGTCGCGTTGTTGCCCTAATCCACTTTTGCGTGTACGAATATTTGAAGATTCATTGCGATCTAATAATTGTGAGTCTCTTGCTGCAATGTTTTCAAAATACGCGTTCAACAACGCTCGATCTCGCACTATGCTCTGCAGAAGTTCCTCGCGATTCAGCACTGGTTTTGCTTTTATGGCATGACGCCTTGGTGACATGTTTCGCAACTGAAAAATATATTTAATTTTACATTTATTTTCGTTTATTGCTTTAAACTTTTAGGAAACACTTATTAATTTGTTTGTTTACTCCGTGCAATGGGGATGCACAATATAAACTCAACGCATATCGATTAATATGCTTTTCTGCATCCGATGTATCGTATTCGTTGCATTGTTTTCAAAAAAAAACTATATACGGCTTGTAAAATTTATACTCATTTTATTAAATGTATTTACAATTTTTGTTAAGTATTTTAACATAATCTTAAACTAATTCAATTTATTTGCGGTTATTGTATCAGCTTACAATTTAATGCCATAGTGCGGATGATGTGACATGTTATTTTGCCCGTTGCCCTGTGGTGTCGCAATTTGCATTTCTATGCCGCCGTTGTCTCCATTGGCACTATCTTTTAAAGCGCGCAGCTCCAGTTCGCAAATGAGCTGCGACACACGCATCTTGGCCTCTGCAACAAGCTTTGGCGAAAGCGCTTTAACACTCGAGCTGACGCTGTCAAAGAACAGATCTACATGGTTCTTTTCTCTTTGGGGCGGGTGCGGTAGCTGAACTCCAATTAGCTCTCGAAATGACTCCATAAGCTCGTTCTTATCTTGTTGGATTTGCATGAGAAGTTTAAGTCCTTCTTTGTTAGACGAAGAGTTGGCGCTGCGATTGGTTGTTGAATTGGATACCGGATGGCCGTTTTTATTCGGGCTTCTTTTATGATTTGGTACCGTAAGTGTCGCCTGAATGGTTTCAACGGGATGAAATGTACTTTGTTTCTCTCCCTGTGGTGTTCCGTCAGAAGCTTCTAAGTTGCGTAAGCTGCAAAAAAACATTACTTAAAAAAATATACAGCTTATGTTAGAACAATTGCACCTTTCTTCGATAACGCTATCCGTAGTAATTAGTGTAGTAGTCGACGACTCCAAACGGTTATTTTCCTTAACTATGGCCACAGGTTCGGACTTAACCGTCTTAAGTGCGCGCTTTCGCTGATGATAGTATTTACTTCGCTCCTGACGGACGCTTAACTCCTTGCGAACAGCACCTTCCCCTTTGGTCATAAGCGATTCCAGATTTCGTTTGTGTTTAGTTGTTCGCTCATGCCGCACTAAATGACAGCGATTGCAATCCAGGCGGCATTGACAGGCTCGGCAGAAAGGCTTATTTGGATCATCGGCCGATCGCCTAAGCCATGGATCGAAGAGACTGAGCCACTTCTCACAAAACTTTTGGCTGTATTTCTGCTTTCCAGATCCACTACTACTTAGTTTCACTTTTGACTTTGCTTCTTTCCTGAATGCATTGAATTGTTTTTAAAAAGGCTTATAATTATTTATAATTCGCTCTTACCAATCGGAATCTGACGTATTTTCAGAAAAACTCATCTTGTTTACGATTTGCTTCCTTATTTTAAGTTATTTTTATTCCTTTATTTATTCACGAATAGCAGCGATAACTGTTGCTCGATAAGCGAGTACGATATATCGGCTGCAACGTTCTTTTCATCGTATTAAATCAAGATGAGACTGCCTGCGCAAAGATACATTTTGAAGATACAGTTACTTATAAACTAGAAATTTAAATGGTTTAATACCTTAATAATTATAAGACTAAATAACTAAATGTTAAAAATAAAACGCATATTTTAAATATTCAAGAAAAATGTATTTGCACAAAATATCACAAAGAATTACGCTAAGGGTACAGATAAAGAACGGCATTGTGTCAGATTTATGTTTTTTTTAAATGCTGTTTACAGTATTCCCAAATAAATAATGATCCTGTTACGTGCACATTTAAAGAACGTACCACTCCAAACTGTGGTATTTCTACAGCAAAGTCCAATAATGCTATTAAGTCCACTGGAATTCCATGCTTCTCATGTCTACAACATAATTCAAGTTAAGCAACAGTAAAAGAACTATAGTTGAGAATGTAAATACTTACCCTAACAGCAAAATACACTTTTTAGGAAATTTAAAATTTGCAAAGCTTATACTATGCGCTGTTTGTTCAGCGCCAACAATTTTATATCCGATAGATTGTTTTTCAATTAAAAAGTCAGCAAGCGCAGCCGGTTTGACTTCGACGATGTTAAGGGTCTTCTCGGCGGTCATACTGAAAGAGATGGTATTTACAATACAATTCGTTAAAATATATTCTTTACATTTACCTTAAATTCGTGAAATCGCTTTTCTCTGCTTGAGACTTGGCACCCAAAATCAATGATTGAACGCCCAATACCTCACAGGTGCGTGCCAAACCTCCAAGGTTTGGTAACTTATCTATAAGAGAAGCTACCACTATCATCGCATGCTCATGACTTTGTCTTTTAGTTTTAGCAAATTCCATATCGTAAAATATATCGTTGATAGGATTCATTTTTCGCTGAACATTCAAATTTTCGTTGTCTGCGAGCACTTCAGGTATAGGCGTTGATTGATTCTTTTTCAATTTAAAGCCAGCTCTCGTAAGTTCAATACTGGCCTGTAGCTCATCATTTATATGTATATGTTTAAAATATTCATCGAATGGCGTATTTGTCATATACAGGATAACGTCAGCTGGATACTCATACTGGGTTATTATTGCAGGTAACAAAAGTCGAGTTTCGTTTTGTAACTCATGCAACTTAGAACCCAAAGTAAGTTCAATGCTGGCATTTACAGCGTTAAGTATAGGAATTTCAATGCTAGAAATATTTAAATAAATTGTAGGTTAATTAAATTAGTGCTAAGTATGTATTTACATACCTGCTTTCTTTACAGTTTACTGCAAGCCTATGTAGAACCAACTGAGCAAGAAGACGAGTTTGAAAATGTGCTCCCATTGTATGTGGCAAAAGTAGGCTGACGATTTCTTGCAAATGTTGAAATTTGAGAGTTTTCCAGTTGCGCATGCAATAAATGTGAGCAACAGAAATGATGGATACCTGCTGACTGGATTTAAGAGAAGCCAGCAACTGCATTCGATCCAATAGTGAATCCACACTAGGCAACAGCTCAGCAACGAGACACTCATACATGAAGCTGATGTTTAGCTGATCATTGAGTGCCAGCACCGCTGTCCACAATTCGTCTGCCCATCTAATTTTATCTTTCATCATTAACAACGCTCTGGCAATGCGTATTTTGATTCTATGCTCCTTGCAATTTTCAAAATACCGCGGCTTCTTTGCTGTTAGTTCACTGTTGATGCGTTGCAACTCGGTACATATTGCACTCACTGTATCCTCTGATTCACCCAACACAAAAAATATATATCTATTTCGTAACTCTGCATCGCCGAATGCCGTGCTGATAATCCTGTCAATATAAGCTTTTTCGATGCTGTGGCGGGTAGTACAAAATATATATGAGCCATTACTTTATGTTCTGCGAAAGCTTACATACCGCGCATCTCCTGTGCTGACCTCGCCATCAAGAATGCCTTGAACCACGGTAGAGATTGGAACTTTCCTCGCATGAATTAAAATATCAGTCAGTCCCCAATCATTCCTTATATTTAGTATGTCAGATAAAAGTTTCACATTTTCTTCATCACTTAGGTTCTTGGCAGCGTATTTAATAATGGCCAGAGCGCTAAACAATTAAATGCAAACCAACAATGATATTATTAGTAATATTTATTTGTAGGATAAATTGTATGTTTCTTACGTGCATTCTTCCTGTTGATGTCTTTTTAGTAAACCTACAAATGCTGCAAGCACATTTGTATTGTCTTGGAGTCGTGTGTCAGTTTCTTCCAATAGTTCCGCTAGACGCTTAAACGTTGCTTTTGTGCCACGTTCCAGCAGATCAATTGGCTGCAAGTCCAACTCTTCCAGGTGAGACCAGCTTTTTAGGAAACTGAGAACAAACCAATCTACAGAGTTTTCTAACACGAACGATTTCTCATCTTTGGTTTTACAGTTAAGTTGTTGCAGCAAATGTTGTTGTAGTTCGGCAATTTTGCCTTTTTCAAAATATTCATTATTTACATTATACTGCGTAGAATAAAAATCCATGCATAGGCGCCGTAAAGCTTCATCCATTTTGTATAGATTACCCAGTGGAAAAAGGCGCCACCAACCATGTTTGGCTTTTGGCAATTTGCTCAATTGTTTGATAAGTTCATGTCCCAAATTCTCATCTAATGAATCGGATATAATTATTTCATAGCAACGTTTGCTAAAGTTCAGAATTTCATCCTCAATGTGTTTGCAATTATGCACCTTTTTAATCAAACGTTCGTGGTCCATGTAATAATAATCATCGCTAACGTTAAAAAGTGTTTCAATGAAAACCATATAATCACCCAGAGTCAAACTGGTTATGGTAGCCTGCAATAAAACGATTGCATAATATCTATATAACCAATTTTGTGAGCAAACTTACCTCAAAGAACTTAAATATGCGATGGTTAGCTTCTTTTCTTAACTTTGGATTTCTTAAGGTCCGAACTCGTGAGCTGAGTTTTAACAACAGGTTTTTGTTAGTCAACCCATTTTGCTCAGGTTCCAATTTACACAGCCAAAAGTGCAGTGGAACCGATTGCCATGGCACCGTAACCAAAGCTTCCAAAAACACCTGTAACTCTTCCCGCGACATAAATTCCTCCATTTTTAGATCGGGTAGAAAATTACATTCGACATTGAACAGCTGTGTTCGATTTGTAGCCACAAGGAATTCGGCCAACAGATTGAGTCGACACAATTTGTTCACATTAAAATGTGCTAAAAAATAGGATAGTGTCCAGCGAAGCACCAATATGTTATTATCCTGCAATAGTCGTGCATACAAAATTCGCAACCAGACTAGCCATTCCTTATCCTGATTACTGGAAATTATACGAGGCACCAGGGTGTCTAGCGTGGGAAGCACCAAATGCGATTGTTGCTCCTCTAGGGTCTCCATAATGATGATATAAGCAGACCAGCATTTTTCACTGCATTTTAAAGTCTCGAGCACGCGTGTACTTAACTGATTTGTGTCATCTCCCTTTGCCATCTGCATTATCAATTGAAGTTTTTTCATGAGAAAGTGTGCCGACTTGCGATACTCTCGGACCTCCGACTGCAGCAGTGTTTGTATTACGGTGTATAGTTCACTGGAGCAGGCACACTCTGCACCCATTTCACGTACAAAATCATCGAATAGCTGCACGAGAATTTGAGCGGCATGCGGCTGATTTTCACTGCTCAGACTTAGCGACCAGAGCTGGCGCAGCAAGAATTTGCCATCAATGCGAGGGAATTTGCGTGCGTGGATTTGTACACAGATCAGCACATTGGCCACCAGCTGGGAGCGCAGGCTATGTGGACTGCCATCGACATCATCATCTTTGCTGTCGGCGATAACAACTGAAATTAGCTTGTGAAATACCTTCGATCCGAATTTCACGTTCCACTTATTGTTGCCCTGCAGCAGGTTGTGGATACACTGCAGCACGCGTTTAAGAGCCAATTTATTATCCTTATGCAAATCAATCAGATCATATAGAAGTTCATCCAGTTCGGCTATTTCACCCAATAAATTTTGATTTTGAATATATGTTTCGACTGCCTGCACAACGGCGTGCGTTGCAGTCGCTGTTGTTGCTTTTGTATATGGCAATGACATTTTTAGGTTTGCATGCTTTTACTTTATTAATAGATAAATAATAAGTCTTTCTCTTATGTTTAGTTTTTATTCAAACGTGTTGCATGCGCTATTTCACAAATCATCACAATACATACTGACTTATCGACATTCAGCTTAGTCAGCATCGATAGTTTTACAGCTGATCTCAATCTTGCAGTCTGGCAACATTTTTTTTACAAATTGACCAAATTAGAGTCAATTTTGAAACGGTTCTCATTATGTAAAAAAAAAAATTGAAACAGAAGCGTCGTTAAATATTTTAAAATTTAAATTTAATTAAATCATAAACATATATTCGAGGTACAGATTATTCCATATTATCTATGATAAAGGGGTTAAACGTCACCAAGTTTACTCATGAAATGATTTATGTATTGGATCAATCGGAACTCATCTTTATTTTATTTTCTTCGATTTGATTTAATCAGGCTTCTTTTTCGCTGACTCGATAACATTCTTGGCCCGTGTCTGCTCAACTTCTTTGCATATTGTTTCTTGAGACTTTTGCCTTGTGTGTAAGAGACGGAATGATATCTTTTTTGCTTCTAAGGCATTAACTGTCATAAGTGCAATCGCCTGATCCGTATTTATTAGCTTCATTGTGGCCATTTGTGGTAAGCCTACTGTCAGAATACGCTCAAAACTGTTGCAGCCATTTACCATTTCATTGGAAACAAGTGGGTAGATACCGCGATATAGAACCGATTCTCGAGCAGCTTGTTGATTTCCCGTTAGAAAGATAATCGGACATCTTGGGCGAAATTGGCTTATCAGCTGAGCCATTATTGGACAATTACTGGCCACAACAATGGCAGTCGCTTGACTCAAAGATGCGATTTCAGTGATGCCGGAAGTTATTGCCGACAGAGTATCTGACGTGTTTGACTTCATGACGCTCTTTATTTCATTTTGCAAATGCTCGTACCATAGGACAGATTCCACCTTTGCACAGATTTCGGACATGCACTTGACGCATTCAACAGGATACTTGCCCTTTGCCGTTTCGCCGGACAGCATTACACAGTCGGCGCCATCGAATACGGCATTGGCTACATCTGAAGCCTCGGCCCGTGTTGGTCGCGGCTTACTAATCATAGACTCCAGCATTTGGGTAGCACAGACAACAGGTTTGCCTGCCTTGTTGCATTTTGCAATAATGGATTTTTGCGCCAGTACGACTTCCTGGGTAAGAATCTCGATTCCAAGATCACCACGAGCCACCATTATGCCGTCTGAAGCGGCGATGATGCTATCAATATTTTGAAGACCCTGTTGATTTTCAATCTTTGATATAATCTTTATATTTTTTCCCTTAGTTCCTAGAACTTTGCGAATATCATCGATGGCCTTGGCATCACGGATGAAAGACGCAAAAACCATATCCACATCGTGATTTACACCAAATTGTAGATCTGATTTATCCTTCTCTGAAACGCTGGGCAAGTCAACAGGAATACCGGGCAAATTTACACCTTTCCGGGATCCCAGCTTTCCTCCATTAACCACCTCGCAAACAATCTCCTTATCACTTACTTGCTTCACCCTCAAAGAGATTAGTCCGTCATCAATAAATATTATATTTTGAGGTACGACAATCTTGGGTAATTTTTCATAGTCTACATAAATTATGCTGTTGTTGCCTTTGCTCTCCAAACTCTTATCGGTGGATAGCTTAATTGTATCGCCCTGTTTCAGTGAAACTTCAGCTGTATCGCTGCCCTCAATCTGTCCCGTACGTATCTCCGGCCCCTTGGTGTCCAAGGCTATTGCCACCGGCTTGTACACCCCCTTTGTTTTTGCATAGCAATCGATAGCCTGACGAGCCGCTTTTATTGTATTGCTGTGGTACTCGTGCGTTCCGTGCGAAAAATTTAAACGTACAACTCGCATACCAGCATCGATGAGCTTTACCATGACCTCCGGTTTATTTGTAGCAGGTCCAATTGTGCAAATGATACCGGTCAGCGCATAATTAAAGCTGGGCGCATTAAACTGCAAACGTGATTTGTAATCCAATTGTGAGTTAAATGGACCACGATCTAACTTCACTTTCGGTTTCATCTGCTGTATGTTTAAGAGAATAACACTTGTATACTAATAGATAGGATACGTACTGTTGTCTCCTTGGTGTCCTTGGAGTAGCTTGCGCAATTTGAGGTGTCCATGGTGACCCGCGACATGCGCGTCGCGCTATATGTGACAGGAATAGCGAAATTTTGACAGCTTATATTGAAAATGGGTAAAATAATATATAATTTTGTGTTTTAAATTGCCTAATTTGAACAGAGAAGCAACGCTATCAATTTTGAAAACGAATAGATCAACTTGTATAACTTGTAAAGGCTTAGATTTGATACATGAATATATATATTTTATTATTCCTTGTTACTATATCGAACGCTAGTTTTAACAATGATAAATTATGTATATCTGTATGTGTATTTGTGTGTGTGTGTGTGTGAGTGTGCTCCACGGCTGGAAACTCAAACTGTGGCGCTTTGGCAGCGGTTACATGTATCCAATTTCGATTACCGATAATCCGTACGCAATTTTTTAGTTTGTTGAGAATTTTGTAATAAATTAACTTGGTTAATAACAGTTATTGATGCAGGTAGAAAGTGCTTAGAACGCTTCACTGCATTGCATCGATCGCCAGCCAAAGCGAACAGATTTATTCGACGGTACTGTGAAAGAATATGCAAGATTAATTTAAGCTAATGTACATAAATACTCTGGAGTCAAAACTGTACTTACACAATACGAATGGTGTTGGTAAAGCCGGAACCCTGTTTCCATCCAGTGACAATGACGACAGAGTCGCCGGTTTTGATGAATCCATTCTTCTTGCCCACTTGCAAACCGAACTGCACACGGAGATCCACATCCTTAAGCCAATCGCTCTGTGGGGCTTCTGCAAAAATGTTTATAACTTATTAGATAGCTGAATAGTAACAATGGGGATGCGACTTACCCTTGTAAATCAGTGGCACCAGGCCACGGTAGAGATGAGACTGACGAGCAGTTTGTGCAAAACGCGTAACGGCAATGATGGGACAACGTGGACGATACTTGCTCACAAGGAAGGCGGACTTGCCGCTGGTTGTGATCACTACAATGGCAGCTGCCTTGGCTTTGTGGGCAGCCTCGACGGCAGCAATTGCCGCCGCGTGAGAGGCATCAAGCGTCTTTGAAGATGCACTGCGAACTAAATCGGCAAACAGATTCTGATGCCAAAGAGCAGCTTCAGCCTCCTTGCACGTTTTGGCCATGGTCAACACACACTCCAATGGGTATTCGCCCTTGGCTGTCTCGCCAGACAACATGACACAGTCGGCGCCATCGAGCACTGCGTTGGCCACATCCGAGATTTCGGCACGCGTGGGACGTGGTTTCTTAACCATGGACTCCAGCATTTGGGTGGCGCAAATGACCGGTTTACCAGCCTTGTTGCAGCGAGCAATCATGGCCTTCTGTGCAAGGAACACCTTCTCAGCAGGTATCTCAATGCCCAAATCACCACGGGCAACCATGATGCCATCTCCGGCCTCAATAATCTCATCCAGATTGTGCATGCCCTGCTGGTTCTCTATTTTGGAGATGATCTTGATGTTCTTGCCCTTCTCTCCCAAAACTTGGCGAATCTCCGTCAGAGCAGCAGCATTGCGAATGAAGGATGCAAATATCATGTCCACTTCTTGCTCTACGCCGAAAAGCAAGTCGGACTTATCCTTTTCGGAAACAGCGGGCAAATCGACGGGCACGCCAGGCAGATTAACACCCTTGCGAGAGCCCAGTGTGCCGCCGTTCTCCACCTCGCAGACAACGCTGTCCTTGGTAACTTCACGCACCACCAACGAGATAAGTCCATCGTCGACAAAAATGTGATTGCCCGGCTTCACAACTTTAACAATATTCTCGTAATCCACATAGATCACCTCGAGGGAGCCCTTCTCAAGGAAATCCTTGTTGGTGGACAACTTAATGGTATCGCCCTTTTTCAGCTCAATCTCAGCCGTTCCGCTGCCGCCAATAAGACCGGTACG
This sequence comes from Scaptomyza flava, assembly GCA_030179655.1. Classification (NCBI taxonomy): domain Eukaryota; kingdom Metazoa; phylum Arthropoda; class Insecta; order Diptera; family Drosophilidae; genus Scaptomyza; species Scaptomyza flava. The sequence continues at coordinate 23,034,737 of JARNME010000012.1, forward strand.
GATCTCAGGACCCTTAGTATCCAAAGCAATAGCAACGGGATGCTCATAGCCCAGCTTGGCCGAATAGTTCTTCACAGCCTGACGCACATTGGCCACCGTCGCAGCGTGGTATTCGTGCGAGCCGTGCGAGAAGTTCATGCGTGCCACATTCATGCCGGTTGCGATCATCTTCTCCAGCATCTCAACACTGCTCGATGCAGGTCCGATGGTGCACACAATGCCGGACAGACGGACATGGGGAATGGGTGAGTCAAACTGCAGGCGGCACATATGCTCCAATTGGGTGTCAGCTTCAGCAGCCATGTTTTGCGGTACTTCGTTGGGCTGCGAAAAAATTGAATAGATTATTATGACATATGATTGCCAATAAGTTGGGCAATAAAACAAAGCAAAAAGTGTTTCAAGAGCTCAACGAGGTTTAGATTTAGGGTTCGTTAATCGATACCATAATATGTATTAACATAATACAAGCAAACCTACGCCCACACGCCCGACAGAGAAAAAGATAGAGAGAGGGAGAGAGAGAGCGAGAGAATGAGAACGATGAGAGACTGATAGACGGAAAAGATTTTTGCATCGCCAACTACGCTACAACGGCGAAGGTCAAAGCACTTGCATATGCAACAAAATGAAAAGAAAAAAAAACCGTTGCATAATTTCAATTTACGCGATAGTTGAAAGCTATTAAAACTTTAACGGTTTTTATATGGACTAATAAGAGGCAAATTAATGTACATATTCATATCTTTATGGATACCGCAGCGATTAACTTAACTTTGACTATAACAATGGATTCTGTACATGGCTGGTTTGGGTTACCTTTAGCTTTGGTGCCTCATCATAAATTGATACGTTAACCATTTTGTTGCTTAACTGATTGACGCTATACAAATTACGAAAAATGTATTTAGAATATTGACCGACACGGTTGTTACGCACAAAACACAGAGTTACGACTTGTTGTACGGCGAAAATGTTTGCGTTAAAAATCGAAGAGCACTAGGGTTTTTCACACAATGGCACAAAATGCTCGACTGCCGTTTGCTGTGAGTTTTGGTGGAAAATTTTGGCAAAGCATTTAGGATGTCTGTAATGCAATGAGAAAAGAGCGCAAGACCACGAGACTCTGGTGAAAAAAGCCAACCTTAGGCACAACGGGCTGCAACAAAGAGAGAAATGAGACAGAGAGAGAGCTCAAGCGGCAACAGGCCACCCCTAAAGGCCTCAAAAGCACGATAATGAGACACATTACGACAAAAAGTTTATCGAAATAAGTGTGGAAAGCTTAGGAGTTAGCTACGATAAGTCAGCCGGTTTCACGCATAAGCTTAACAAAACTTTGGGGATCGGTGTGAGTGTAAACAAAAAAGTCCGATCGTCAGCTGTTTGTTGCCGGCTATACACACATACGCAGGCCTACATTTTCTTATTATCAGCTTCTTGTTATCGAAAACACACAAAAAGACGCCTCTGACGTATTTAGTGTGTGGAACCTTGAAATGACTCAAATAATACAAACATATGTACATATATTGCTAGTATGTTAACGGGTGCCGAAGTTAAAATACCCTTGCAAGCAAAAAGATAATTTACAATAATTCTAGTCTTAATAATTTGTCGTTTAGTTTTTGCTAAATAATTTTTTATATCTTCAAGTTTTATTCAACTAATATGCTTGGTCAAAAATCATGAAACTAGAATGTTAGGATTTATTCATAAATTTGTCGTCGCTTAATCATAATAACCTCAACAAGGGCATATAAATCTCTTTTCCGTAAAAAGAAACATATAGGACGACGCATGCTCACTTGCTCACATGAAGCGAGTGCGTGTTAGGCGTCAAATGTGGGGGTGCTTGACTCGTTATACACGCTATGTGGCAGCAAAGCTTTTGCCTTAAGCGCTTTTACGAACTGGAATCTCAACTCAACACATTGAAGTAAAGTGGTAACGTTTTTATACATTTACAAAGACTTTTGGCCTCTGCCCTTGAACCTGGTTGCGAAGGACATTGTCACAGTATTGTAAAATACAATTAAAAAATAAACAAATTATAAATCAGAATAGCCGGCAGTTTTTATAATCAGTGCTTAATTACTCATCAACGCATCGTGGGATTTCTACATGGCATGAATAAAATATTCGCGTACATACATATGTACATTGTATGTCATTGTTTCTATTAAGTATGTAATTGAGATAGTGACAATCAATTTAATATTTTAATAAATTAGCCACTTGTTGATTACTGGTGCATTTTCTTATGGCGTGTTTTTCTATATAAACATACATATGATTGTATTTGCAAGCGGGAGTATGTGTGTGTGTGCTTTGGAATGACTTCTATTTCACCTTTACATATTTTTTACCCGCGCATTAACCGGCCGCCTTAGTGTGTGTGCCGCTACGTTCAAATGTATTAGTGTGACTGGATCATATTACTCTCATAGAGCGGGTAAATCGTTGCATCATCCACAAACAAAACAACAATGTTGTCTGCAGCAATTTAATCAATTTTGGAGAAACATAAGTAACACAGTTACGCAGTCAAATAACTGTTGTTCTTTTATGCATACAATAATGCGGTATGCAAATATGTATTGAAAATAAATATACTTACTATTAATATACAAAACAAAATTTACCTTTGTTCAATAAAAAGGTAACGATTGGGTATAGATGTTTTGTTAATCCTGTTTTGGAATATATTTACTTTAAATGCACAGGCAAAAATACACCAAATACAAGTTGCGAGTTGCGGGCGATCTGTTTTGCGACTAAGAACATTTCGATGCACCGCAATAGAAAGCTTAAAAAGTTCGATATCGAAATACATGTATCGGTATGTTGTAGTAGCTCGTTTTACCTATCGATATCAAATGAACAACACCACAATTGACACCTTTTTAAATCAGTAAGTATTAATTTGTAATTTATTTTGTTAAAGATTTCTTTTGATTTATTTAAAAATAAACATGTACAAATGAGAAATTGAAATTGTAAGATGGAGTTATTTTTTGTTTAAATATTGTGTAATACACTGCGACATTAGTCACAAATTAATTTATTTTTTAAATTTAAATGCTTTAAGGCCACTTCGTTGTAACAATTCGTTAAAATGTGTTTACAATTTTAATTACAATTTCATGAGTTCATCTAATAAGATCTTGCATTTAACAAAGGCCATGTCATAATTATATTGAACACTATCGACGTGCAGATGGCTGTGCAATTGCAGCTTATCTTGCAAAAAGTTAATCTGCTCCTTAGAAGGCTTGTGTGGGAAACCTGACAAGTATATTAAATTATAAATTAATAATGTGTATTATATTTGCTACTAAACACAACTCACCCTCAAGCAGGCAAACGTTCGTGTGGCACGGCACTGTCAAGTCAGCTGGATAACGGCGAATATCCTTCACGGTAACAGTGCCAACTTTGGCAAATTCCAAATACATGACGTTGTATTCTAAATCGTGCTGATTTTGTTTTATATCCACTACTTTGGCACGAAACCAACCATTTTCGAATTTGGCAATAACGTATTCCTTGACACTTTAATAGGCATAGAATATAGGACATAGACAAAATACGCATATAGTTTAGCAACTTACACTGGAGTGTACGGCTGCGAATCTTTAAATTCAGATAAGTAAGTATGTACTTTGGAGAAATCGGCTGCATAAGACATATCAAAGGCGCCAAATATGCCTCGTGAAACGTTTGATTTATCCACAATAAAAATATCGAGACCCCCATCAGCATTGCTGCTAAGGCGCTTCATTTCGAAGGGCTGTAAAGTATTTTAAAATTATTTAAACAATTTAATACAAATTATACTACTTACAGAAACTAGCACAGGCTCCACACTAGGTTCACTCATATTATTTTTGGCAATTGCAGTTTGGTTGATTTTAATTGGCGAATCAGTTTTAGAAACCGATGCTTGCACTGGCTGTTCCACGGTTGTTTTAAATGGATTTTTCTTGGCAGCAATTTCATTTTTGAGAGCTTCTATTGTTGCCTCCATGGGATTTTCACATGTTTTTTTCTCGGCCAGATCTTCATTACAAATAACTTCTTTCGAAGCTTCATTGAATGTGTTTTGCTTTGATTCAGAGCTTGTTGACTTGATTTGTGTGGAATCAAAGAGAGCTATTTTTGGAGCACTCATCATCTCATCAATTTGGTCTTCTTTGGTTATGGAATATGCCGTATTTTTAAACTGATTTACTAATACTTCGTTGGCATTTTCAGACGTTTTGCGCTCTTCAATGATCTTGCCTGGTTGTGGACGTGTTGTAGAATTGTTATCAAATACTTGCATGTTCAAACAAAACTCGCGAATTAGTTCATTCATCGACTTTCGCGTCTCCACGTTTAGCAGTTCAACATTTGAATTGCTGACATAGCTTAATATAAATTTTCCACCAATAAACTGCTTCAGAAACTGATTAATTCTATCGTTCAACGCATAATTGGCTACATTCATAATCTGAACCTCTAAGATGTGGCAAGGCAGCTGTAGGAGCTCGAGGCTTATCTCGCGCAATTCAGCGCCATTTCGAGCACACAAAAAGCCCAAATCTATGAAATGAAGTAGTTGTCCAATATTTTTTTTTTTAGCATTTACAACTTTAACGCGCTGAATCAGCCCATTGTGGTCGGCCAAGGCGTAGCCAAAATTGATCGGTTTTCGTGTTGCAGACTGCTTCTTGCCTAACAAATTCACCTAGAAAAATAATTATATTATTTAATTTTTTTTAAACTGCATTTGACTATACATTAGAAAAAGTATGAGCAAATAATAAGTCACACTAAAAAGTATGTACATTGTACATACCATTTCGCAAACGTGAGAATATGCTTTGTCAGCAGTTAAGCTGGCGTCGCGTATAAAGCAGCGATTTGGAGTCCGGAATCCGACGACATAAACTGCGCTGTTCTTGGAAGGCATGTCCGCTTCGGAAGGTCGAATTGTAAGTAAATGTATGGGTATTTTTTGAAAGATAGCGTTATTTGAGATGCTGTCGTTATTGTGGTCAGTTTGTGGCTTAGCGGCAGCTATGTTGTTCAGTGTTCTAATTGAGTAGTGGCGTGTATCGCACTCTTTCATTTTTCCGTTCAAGATAGGCGTGGCTGCTTTGGTTTCTTGAGCTAGCTGCGCATTTATTTCAGGCTTGATATTTGTGGCAGCAGCAGACACGCAGCTTTTGGCAGCTTCAGATATGACATCTTTGGTGCTGGCAGCGAAGCAATTATTTGCAGTTGTTAAGGTAGAAATTTCAGCAGTTTCTGTTTCTGGTGTTGTATTATCCTCGCAATAAACAGAGCACTCCATGGGACGCACCAGAGGCGGAATGGAAAAGCATATGTAGCGATGACTTTGCCAATCTTTTAGCTGACATTTTTTTGTGCAGTAAAAGTCGCCGCAACGATGGCAAGCGAGACTGGCTTTAGACGAGCAAAGCACGCAGTAGCCGCTGGCTTTTGGAACTAAGTTGTTAATACTTGCCATTTTAGGAGCAATACTCAAATTTCTTTCCAAACTTGAGATGTAAGTATCGACTACTGATAGCAACACTTACAATATCGATATATATATATAACGATATATCGTTAAATTAATCAGCAATGCTGAAAACGCAGTTTTATTAAACCGCGCGGAATTGCCATTTAAATTTTTTTGTTTAAATATTGTGTAATACACTGCGACATTAGTCACAAATTAATTTATTTTTTTTTAAATTTAAATGCTTTAAGGCCACTTCGTTGTAACAATTCGTTAAAATGTGTTTACAATTTTAATTACAATTTCATGAGTTCATCTAATAAGATCTTGCATTTAACAAAGGCCATGTCATAATTATATTGAACACTATCGACGTGCAGATGGCTGTGCAATTGCAGCTTATCTTGCAAAAAGTTAATCTGCTCCTTAGAAGGCTTGTGTGGGAAACCTGACAAGTATATTAAATTATAAATTAATAATGTGTATTATATTTGCTACTAAACACAACTCACCCTCAAGCAGGCAAACGTTCGTGTGGCACGGCACTGTCAAGTCAGCTGGATAACGGCGAATATCCTTCACGGTAACAGTGCCAACTTTGGCAAATTCCAAATACATGACGTTGTATTCTAAATCGTGCTGATTTTGTTTTATATCCACTACTTTGGCACGAAACCAACCATTTTCGAATTTGGCAATAACGTATTCCTTGACACTTTAATAGGCATAGAATATAGGACATAGACAAAATACGCATATAGTTTAGCAACTTACACTGGAGTGTACGGCTGCGAATCTTTAAATTCAGATAAGTAAGTATGTACTTTGGAGAAATCGGCTGCATAAGACATATCAAAGGCGCCAAATATGCCTCGTGAAACGTTTGATTTATCCACAATAAAAATATCGAGACCCCCATCAGCATTGCTGCTAAGGCGCTTCATTTCGAAGGGCTGTAAAGTATTTTAAAATTATTTAAACAATTTAATACAAATTATACTACTTACAGAAACTAGCACAGGCTCCACACTAGGTTCACTCATATTATTTTTGGCAATTGCAGTTTGGTTGATTTTAATTGGCGAATCAGTTTTAGAAACCGATGCTTGCACTGGCTGTTCCACGGTTGTTTTAAATGGATTTTTCTTGGCAGCAATTTCATTTTTGAGAGCTTCTATTGTTGCCTCCATGGGATTTTCACATGTTTTTTTCTCGGCCAGATCTTCATTACAAATAACTTCTTTCGAAGCTTTATTGAATGTTTTTTGCTTTGATTCAGAGCTTGTTGACTTGATTTGTGTGGAATCAAAGAGAGCTATTTTTGTAGCACTCATCATCTCATCAATTTGGTCTTCTTTGGTTTTGGAATTTGCCGTATTTTTAAACTGATTTACTAATACTTCGTTGGCATTTTCAGACGTTTTGCGCTCTTCAATGATCTTGCCTGGTTGTGGACGTGTTGTAGAATTGTTATCAAATACTTGCATGTTCAAACAAAACTCGCGAATTAGTTCATTCATCGACTTTCGCGTCTCCACGTTTAGCAGTTCAACATTTGAATTGCTGACATAGCTTAATATAAATTTTCCACCAATAAACTGCTTCAGAAACTGATTAATTCTATCGTTCAACGCATAATTGGCTACATTCATAATCTGAACCTCTAAGATGTGGCAAGGCAGCTGTAGGAGCTCGAGGCTTATCTCGCGCAATTCAGCGCCATTTCGAGCACACAAAAAGCCCAAATCTATGAAATGAAGTCGTTGTACAATATTTTTTTTTTGAGCATTTACAACTTTAACACGCTGAATCAGCCCATTGTGCTCGGCCAAGGCGTAGCCAAAATTGATCGGTTTTCGTGTTGCAGACTGCTTCTTGCCTAACAAATTCACCTAGAAAAATAATTATATTATTAAATTTTTTTTAAAACTGCATTTGACTATACATTATGCAAAAAAGTATGAGAAAATAATAAGTCACACTAAAAAGTATGTACATTGTACATACCATTTCGCAAACGTGAGAATATGCTTTGTCAGCAGTTGGGCTGGCGTCGCGTATAAAGCAGCGATTTGGAGTCCGGAATCCGACGACATAAACTGCGCTGTTCTTGGAAGGCATGTCCGCTTCGGAAGGTCGAATTGTAAGTAAATGTATGGGTATTTTTTGAAAGATAGCGTTATTTGAGATGCTGTCGTTATTGTGGTCAGTTTGTGGCTTAGCGGCAGCTATGTTGTTCAGTGTTCTTATTGAGTAGTGGCGTGTATCGCACTCTTTCATTTTTCCGTTCAAGATAGGCGTGGCTGCTTTGGTTTCTTGAGCTAGCTGCGCATTTATTTCAGGCTTGATATTTGTGGCAGCAGCAGACACGCAGCTTTTGGCAGCTTCAGATATGACATCTTTGGTGCTGGCAGCGAAGCAATTATTTGCAGTTGTTAAGGTAGAAATTTCAGCAGTTTCTGTTTCTGGTGTTGTATTATCCTCGCAATAAACAGAGCACTCCATGGGACGCACCAGAGGCGGAATGGAAAAGCATATGTAGCGATGACTTTGCCAATCTTTTAGCTGACATTTTTTTGTGCAGTAAAAGTCGCCGCAACGATGGCAAGCGAGACTGGCTTTAGACGAGCAAAGCACGCAGTAGCCGCTGGCTTTTGGAACTAAGTTGTTAATACTTGCCATTTTTGGAGCAATACTTTATTTGATCGCTTCCGCACTGAACGCCGCTTCGATTTGATTCAAAAGCCCAAATTTCTTTTCAAACTTGAGATGTAAGTATCGACTAGTGATAGCAACACTTGCAATATCGATATATATAACGATATATCGTTAAATTAATCAGTAATGCTTAAAACGCAGTTTTAATAAACCGCGCGGAATTGCCATTTGCTCTATTTCGTAAAATGGCATCTAATATTATTTTTATATATTTTGAACGCAACTCTGCTACTTGAAAGGGACATGAAATTTAATGTAATCAATTCTGAATCAATTATACATCAATTTCAATAAGTAATCTTATGTATATATTTCATTAAATTTAAAATAAGAAATTTTTTTGTTTCGATTGTTTAGTCAATTGTTTTTACAAATTAAAAGCATTACAATGGTTACCTTTCCTCTCGTAAAACTAGGAATGTTAGCCGTCAAGCAAATAAGTAAACCCATTACCAAAGTTATTCGGCAAACTGCGCAAACCAATCAACCATTTAGAACATATCTAGTTAACCCGGTGGCGCAAAGTGAGTCGAAAGAAACTTTTTTAATATTATGATAACTTGAACAGGAACAAGGCTTAAACCTTAGCTTACCATTGGATTGGGGTAAGAGCAAAAATGTGGATGATAGGCATGAATCAACCCAAGTACGTGCCACCATTAAACAAGACCATGGCTATTGAAACTGGAAGTAACCTAATCGGTGAGATACTCTTATTTACAATTGGTGTTGGCCTGGTTTTGATGGAGTTTTTACGGTTAGTTAGCCTTACTTACATACATATGTATGTTTTTGAAGAGATAAAAAATAATATATTTGTTCATTTAGGCAAGCGCGTAATGATCAAATTAAACATGATAAGCACAAGGAACAGAAGGAAAAGCTAAGAACGAATATTGAAGTTCTGAATGAACGCGTAATGAGTCAGACACATGAAATAAAATCTCTTAAGGCGAAGCTCATCCGGTTAGGTATCAGTCCTAATTAAACTGGTCAAAACTTCAAATAATATTTAAGTGAGTACATATATAATTATTTTTTTACATGTAGCTCCACTGCATCAAGCCAAAATGCTCTTTAGAAATCACAATTTCACATCACATTAATTATAAGTATATTTTAAATTCGATAAAAATTAACTTTGTATTAATTGTCAAAAACAATGTTCAGTAGCTCAAAAAATTTCTGGTTAGCCAAAATATGGTAATAGGCGCATTTCCTCTTGGAAAAGTAGCCATTTTGGGCCTTAAACAAATAACAAATCCAGTTGGTGAAGTTCTGAAGAGCTTTGCAAAACACAATTTCATATTTAAAAAGTTCATCTGCGCACCGGCCGGCCAAATGATCAACTGTGTGGAAGCAAGATGTAAAATGCGCATGTTGAGACTTCCTCAGCCCAAACGGATTCCACGACTTCCGGAAAATATGGCCACTGACATGGGTGCAAACATTTTAAGCGAGGTTTTTGTAATTGTTTTGGGCATATATCTTATATACTTCGAGGTTTCCAGGTAAGTACACTGAATTGCATGATAAAAAAAATTTAATAGCTATGTGCTTTTAAGGCAAGCACTCAAGGATAAGAAAAAGCACGATAGTCATAAATATAGTCGAGAAAAACTAAAATCGCAAATTTGTGAGCTAAACAAACTACTTGACTGGCAGGAAAATGAAATTCGAACAATGCACCAGCAAATAAGTGATTACAATAGACGAGATCTAAGGCCTATTTAAATTGTGATGAGTTTTTATTAATCGAAAACTAAGCGAGATGTCTAAAACAAAAAAATTTATTGTATATTAAGAAACAATGACTAGTACAATTAATAGGGTTCTAGTCAAGATAATTTCAAAGAAAAAAGCAGCTTCAAAACTGCTGTATTGGAACTTAACCGCTCATCGGTTGCGACTTAATTAAGAGCTCGTTAACATCAACATCCGTCTTTATGTTACTTGGTCTGTGGTTTTGATTTTCATAAATTACCAATAGTTTCAAGCAGTGCAAATATCGTCTTTCGCCAATCGCTACAAAACAGCTGTTCTTATGCTTATTTTTTATCAGCCCTGGTTCTTAGTTATTTTTGTGCTAAGATTTTATAACACAAAGCACCGTAAGAGATGGTTATTGGAGTATTTCCCGCCGCCAAACTTGGTGTGCTGGCTATTAAACAGGTTAGCAAGCCCATTGCTAATGTACTAAAATCGAATGCCAAGTCGAGTCCATTCTTCAGAAAATACATATGCATGCCGCCGGCGCAGTGTAAGTTAAATTCCGTTAGATTATGCGATTTAAGTGAACCCCGATTATCTCGACACAGTTTACAATTGGGTGGAGGTGAAGACAAAGATGTGGGCGCTAAATCTTGGACGCCCGGTCACTGTGCCGCCCTTGACTGAAGCCATGGCCATTGAGCTGGGCGCTAATCTGTTGGGAGAATTTATTATATTTTCCATTGGTGCTGGCCTTTTAATATTCGAGTATTCTCGGCAAGTCATGAAGGAAAACAAAAAAAATGAGGCTATGCAAATGGAGAAAATGCAGCTAACAAACACGCTAACGGAAATTAACTTTCGTCTAGAGCGCCAGGATGCGCAAATACGTGAAATGACGCGCGTTCTGGCGGAAGTAGGTATGTTGGTATACAGATCTTGAAATTTTCATAAGCTAACAAAATTAATGTGATTAGATTCACGGAATATATTCCGATGGCACAAAGAACCACTGCCAGAATATGTACCATTTGATCCCAGTACGCCAGATCAAAGCGCCAGCTCTAGAAAAACCAAAACCTATGAGGGTTTCTATGATCCCGCCGGCGGCATGGCCTTCCGCGCTCTCAACTTTCTGCAGACACAAATATTTATCGATGGCCGCGATCGAAAGGGTAAACAGGCGCAACAGCACTTGGAGGAAGTGGCCGTCGAACTGGAAAGATCGCTTGGCGAGGCAGTCAGCACAGCTGAGGCGCCAGCAGCAACGGTAGCAGGAATGCAATGACCAATTCTTCGTCAGTTGGAACAGGATGTTGCGCTGCTGATATACGAGTTGGGATTGGAGAAGCAATAGGCTGACAATTGGAATAACGAATCACTGCTTGAAAATAACTAAATGTGTGTAGCAATTATTATACATACCATAAATAATTAGGTAAAAAGTTATTAAGTGTATATACCCTGCATATGTACATGATCTTATTGTATTTATTAATTTGTATTGTTACCGGAAAAAATAACTAAAGAAAGATGCTTAACAATTTAGCTTACAGATCGTTTAACAAATGATTATTTCGGATTGACAAAGGCCTTTAGCTGACGCCGAACATCTTCATCGGCTACCACATTTTTCAGATATGGATAGAACGATATGCAGATGCCATACAGACTGCGATAAATAGGTTTGCGCACAATATTGAAGCTCTTATGGGTGTGGCGCAAGCTGGGTATCGCATTATTTAATTTGTCCAATTCGTTTTTGAGATGGAGTATTGTCGTCATAATATCCTGTAAGTCATCCTGAACGACGCCATAACGATCCTCTGTTAATGAAGCAACGCATAGACGCGACAGCCCCATTGTCATCCAGATCACAGGCTGTGCGTTCTCCAGCAGGAACAACGTCTTGGCGCCATCCGGCTCTTGAAAGAAATACACGACACCTGGTATGCGTGGCAGCAGTTCCAGGATGCACTTCTCTAGTTTTTTAGATGTACGCTCGCAAATATTTGGCTCAGGGCGCACGCTTTCCTTGGTTTCCCACGAATTTATAGGGTTTTTGACCACTGGACGAATGCCATGCAGCCGGTTGTAGTGGCGGTTCTGTAGCTTTTCGGACAGCAAAGAACCGTTCTTCACTATATGAGCAGCTGCAATTTGTTGTTCGTCACCTTTGATAGAACTTATCTGTTGCATGGATGTGGTTAGCTCTTCGGTAAAACTGCGCAAGATGCTAAGACACTGGTCACAAAGGGTACGCCAGTTGGCTGGACGATTACCGGGCTCAGTTAGTTGAAAGAATTCAAGGCGCACCGTTGGATCTTTGCATACTGATTTCTCATATAAGTATTTGGCGGCCAGACATCGCGCTAAGTGGAGATTAAAGGGACTCAAACTGGTTACCACAGTTAGATCCTGTTCACTTGAATCTGCCATCCGATTTTGGGAAACACTTAGCGGTAGCTGTTCTGTCAGCAGAATAATATGCAATCCTTCCATGACATTCATGTTGCTAACGATCTGAGCGGTTAGCAGCCACGCATAGAACAACAATTGCCCATTGCTTGCCACATTTAAAATGCCCAACAGCCGATCGTCTGTCTCCACACTTATGAGATGGCTCAGCTTGTGCCGTAATAAGCCACCGAAAAGCCAAAAGACAATCGCATAGGACAAAGTCAGCAACAATGGTTTGACTAGAGCTTGCAGCAGCGTTGATTGCAGCAGCTCGAGAATTTCCCTTATGCGCTTCTGTTTACAATTGGGAAATCCATGCTAACCTCGAACCGCATGTGGACAGTGACAAAATAATAGCAGCCGGCGACAGTGCCCATGCCCAGCAAAAAGACATGGTAACTGTTCAGACAGTCTTGCCCATTATATTTTTGCACTAGATGCCTGGTAGGGGTAAGCAAAATGTTTAAGTTTTATATGTGGTTAAGTAGACGACAGTAACAATACCGATAATCTGTGTGCATATAAGAGGTATACAGCCAGGCAGTCAAATAGCTTACGAGCAGATGAGCAATGAAAAACAAAAGCTTACGCGGCCCATACTGAATCAACCGGAGATAGCGTGTTGGGCAGTAGATACGTTCCGAGAGATGCTGTTTGGAGAGTAAAATTCCGTAAAAGCCTACGGCGACAATAAGCGGTATGCTGGTAAACCACGGATAGAAACTAAACAGCTGTCGTAACGAACTAATTATCCATTCCAGTGGATGCAATAGTTGAAAGTTAACAACGAATATAAATACAAATAGCATAATATATTGAAGACCCACGCTAAGCAGACCGGCGCGCACGCAGCGGGTAAACAGCAACTGACTACAAATGGATATATCTCCTGTTGACATTTTAGCAGCTTTTTAACACACTGAATTGTTTTTCATTTAACTTTATACTTAATTTAATGTGAGTTTGTTCTTATATGTTTGTAAAATAGATTTTGTGCTGAAATAGCCGGCTCCGCGCGCATTGTTGCTGTATATATCAGGGATGAAACGACAAAACCTATCGATAGACTTTTTATTCTGATTAACTCAAAACAGTAGAAACCAACTGTTTAATTCCCATGAGATATAAAAATCTAATTTCTTGTCTCACAAATTTTTGAATTCCAAAAAGAGTCCAATCAGAGCACATAGACGGTTTTTCTATATAAATCGAGTTTAGGTTTTGAATTATTTATTATTACTGTTTTAAAATTCGAAAAATATAGAAAATGTGACTAAATGGTTGAACTGCATTTATAATGTTTCGATGAGGACAGTGTATAAATTCAAAACTGTAGCTACGTAAACATGAAATGAAGATTGCGTAACGTAAGCGCATAATGAGTAACGTATCGTTAATGTAACATCGATAGTATACGCAGAAATGATTTGAGTTTAGTCGTGGCGATAGAATCGATATGCAATATTAGGATATGTTGATGCTTTTCGCATCTCTAGTTTCTACTAGTGAATGGAATTTTGGGCAGTCGAAAAATTCCAAAAACAAATGCGCGCATAGGCAAAAGTGAAATAATTAGCATAAATACGATTCGTGAGTGTTTGTAAAATCAAAGCTTATGTATTCATATTAAAGCACTTGGTACTTCAAGGTGAACAACAACAAAAAAATCCATAGTTATTGAGTAAAAATTTCGTGTACGCGTACGAGAGTCGAGTGTTGAATCGTCGTTCGTTCGGTTTGTCGAATGTTGCGTGAATGAAGTCAACGATTGAAATCGCTGTAATTAATTTCCATTTAATTGGTGTTTGTGCATAATACAAATTAAATCAGCGTTGTGTCATAAATGTTTCAAATGCTCATAAATTGCTGGTTTATATTGATTAACAATTGGACGTATGCATGTGTGTGTGTTGGTGTATATGTGCATGAAGTAAGTGCAGCAGCTGCCAAAAAAAGCGCATGTTAAATGCAGATAAGCATTTGAGGTCACTCTTCGTATTAAATTTGTGCGCGAGTGAATATGTGTGAGTGTGTGTGTGTGTGTACGCTTGTTTCTCTTTGCTGTATTCTTATTATGATCATTAGAGCATAACCCGAGGGCAGGTGGTGTCCACACATGAGCAGATAGACGAACAGACAGACAGACAGTCGCACGCATTAATTATATGCATGCATACATGCACAAAATAGATATGCAGGAATTTGTGTACATACACACACATGCAAGCTATTAAAAAGTGACAACAACAACAAGAGTCGCGTCTGGCATATTGTTCTGCTTTACGCGCATAATAAGTATTTAGGCAGAACAACATTTCTTTTCATAAAACAAAACGTTTCGTTGAGTTGAACGTCACTCTGCTCACCCCAACCCAACCCAACCCACCTCACCTACTCTACTCTGCTCTTCAGCCTTTGTCGTTGTTGTCTACTGGCGACTGCGACGTCGGCGGCTGCTTCATGCTCCATTCACCTACATTTATGCGTTGCGCGCTCTTCGCTCTCTGTTTCAGTTTGTGCTTCTGCCAGCGAGCGACGTTCGTTTTCTGAATTCCAAATGAAGTCATGAGCAGCAGATTGTATTAAAACCAACAACGGCAACACTAACAACAACAAGAAAAGCAACAGCAAGACAACAATACAAAAGTCGTTGTCGCATTATTGCAACAAAAAAAAAAGAAGTTAAAAAAAAAGTGAAATTAAGTGCTTAAAAACGCGAGACAACAGAGTAGCGGCAGCAGCAGCAGCAGCAGAAGCAACAATATGACATGGTCGCGTCTCGTTTACACAATAACTCAAATTAATTGAATATGTTGGCAAATGGGCAAAACGTATATTACGCTAAAAGGTGAGCAACAGCAGCAAATCCTACTAAAAATAATGAAACATTGAATACCCTTGCAGCAGATTGGTAGCAATAAAAGTTGTGATATTAAATACATATATGAACTCGCTGAGTTGAGTTATGAACTGTTTGGAATTAAAAATTACGTTATTCAATAAACAATTAGTTAAATGTTTCAATCATTTGTTTCAGGGGTCAAAACTTTCTAAGATATTTCCAAAATTTGCAGGGTATACAAAAAAACGAACGATACACAATTCAAGTTGTACACATGGTAAATTATGAGTCAGCCCAAAAAGATGTATTTACATATGTATCTATAGATGCTTTTGCCTAAAAGGCGCTTTGCTCTACCTTTAAATTTGTATATGTTATTTGTATTAACATAATGTTTTCTGTCTTTACGGCTATTTATTTGCAGGCCACATATTGAGCGTTACTTTTTAAACGGCTGCTGTTATTAACATGGCTGCCGCATCTGCTGGCCAACAGCTGCAACAGCAGCAGCAGCAGCAACAGCAGCAGCAGCACCACCACCACCACAAATTAAATATTGTTAGTGTTGGCAATGCGGATACGGTTGCTGGCGTGTTGCAGGTTAATGAGTTGCAGCAGCAACAGCTCAACATGTACAAGCAGCAGCAGCAAATGTTGCAGCAACAACAGCAGCAATGCTATCAGCAGCAAACGAAATTTGTACCGCGGGTCGTTACAAATGCAGCCACAATGCAACCACTACAACAACAGCAGCAACAAATATTACCAGCTGGTTTGGTAAATGGCACCGCCAACATGATGCAAGCCACAAATAATGCTCTACAGCAACAACAACAACAACAACAGCAGCAGCAACAACAACTGCGACACAGTCAACATATTTTTGTGTGTCCAGCTATAGGCACGCAGCTACAACAACAGCAACACCAGCAACATCAACTACAACATCAACAACAACAACAACAGCAGCAGCAGCAACAACTTCAACAACAGCAGCAGCAGCAAACCAAACAGCGTTTAGCGCAAATTAAGTTGCCTGTTAAGTCAGCAGGAGCCGCAGCATCAGCAGTTGCTACAACAGCAACTGTTACTGCCCCACACGGTATGCCAGCAAGAATTGGAACGCGTCAAATGAATCAAAACCAGCAGCAGCAGCAGCAGCTCTATGCTAAGAATGTGGCCAAAAACAATAATGCTAGCAACATCAACAAAATCAGCAGCATCAACAACAACAACAACAACAATGCAAATTTGGCCCCAGGCTGGCGTCGACTAACCAACAACAATGAAGTGGCCTACATCAGGTGAGTCTCTGTCTCCGTTGCTGTCGCTGTCGCTTACATGACATTTACACAACAGCCCCAGCTAAAAGTCAATCTGTGTATTTTGTTTGGCAAATGCATATTGGAAGCCATAAAAATGTTTTCTTGCTCAACAGGAAATGCCAGCAAAAAAGGGGGTAGTAGCTCAGCAGATGGGCATTTTCACTTTTGAGTGGGTGGCTGGGTTTGGTTTACTTAGATTGTACAAGCTTTGTATCCGATTTATTCTTACTTACATATATCTTTAGCTGGACATGCAGGCAATACTTTATAAGAAATTGAATAATTGTTTATGTTAAATCATATTCAACAATATCAATATGCCTTGTTTTGTGCATGTTTGACACTGGGTATAATGACAACATAAGTCAAACAGTTAAAAGTCGAGTGGCTGGCATTATTGTCTGTTCTCTCTTTGCCAGCGAGTTGTACACACAGCGCGTATTTACCTGGGCATTATCTGCGAGTTATCATCAAGCCGACATAATTACGAACACAAATACAATATTTACACAAATATATGTTGAAAAACAAGCCACAGACTGTCTGCTGCTGTTGTGCCCCATTGCCCAAGTGCTTTTAATTGTTCTGCAGCTACGCAGCTACTGTCCAACAGACAAACGAAAAAGCGGAAAGGGGCACTGAGGCACAGGGGTGCCCTGAGGCTAGAGTCATTGGCGCTGTGCAAATAGTTTAGGGCTTTGTTGCTGCCTGCCTGCCTCGTTGTTGTCATCAGAGCTGGATAATCGTTGATTCTATAAGTGCCTGCCTGTAGCTCAGAACTTGACTGGGCTGACTAGCATGGCATGGCATGGCATGGCATGGCTTGGCTTTGCCTTTGGCATTAGACTTGTTATTGGCTTTAGCGTGTCTTAGCAAAGTATCTTTAACGATAAAGATGCTCGCTTGAAAAGAAGACCCTGAATTCTGTTCATGTACGCACAAAAATGTTGGTTTTAAATAAAACAAATTCAATCATCTAAACATGTTAAAATGTTGAAGTGTGTTGTGCTTGACTAAAAGATGCCTTGTTTGTTGCGAGTATGTATTTATCAAGATTAGAGCAAGCTTATACTTCTGTAAATAATAACGTTGTTAAAACTTTTATTGTACCATTCAAAAAGTAATAAAGTTATTTTATCGATTGTCTTTAGCCAATTCGCTTTGTAAAAGTTTTGTTTGTCATTTTGCAACTGTGACATATTTTCTATAACATAATTGTTTTATCTGTTACTAGCCATTGCCCATTCAGGACACATCGGGCATTGTTTAATATTAAACTGAATCGTTGTTGTTGCGTGTCAAGCGTTTGTCATTGTTCGTATCAACAGCGGTGGCAGCAACAATTGCAGCTGCTCATTTCCACATTGCATGTTGCTGCTCACTGTCTTTGCTTAAAGTTATTTTATTTTATTGTTTATTTTTTCTTTGTAAATTTCGCCCCTTGCAAAAAAATGTCAGCTTTCGTCCATTTGGACAGCAAAGATAAGCCGCATTTGCTGAGTTTCCAACCGACAAGGGTTGGGTTAACAGCAAACGAAAAAGAATAAAAAAAAAATGAATAAAATTTGTTGTTTAGCTGCAGTTGCGCAATTTAGTTTGCCTTCTATTTCTTGGAATTAAAATGCAATCAGTTCGCCTGGCACTCAAAGCCACGGTAGATGGTCAGAGGATGTGCGAGAGGGTTTAGGTAAATCAATAATTGTTGCGCAAGCAGCATTTTCAAATTGTTGACTTCGCAACGTGACATCAGAGGAGGACGACACACAAATGTGGCACATGCACATATCCAGGTCAAAACGTTGGCCCACACACTGTGCCGCGCCAGCAAAGCCAAAAAGGCGGCGAGCATACATAAATCATAAATTAGAACCGGCAGCTGGTATATGGAGGCGACTCAAAAGTGATTCTGTACGTCCCGCAAGGCCGCTGTTAGCCTTGCCACAGGAGGCAACTTGGCTGCTAAAGAATGCGGAATAGTTTGTCACAGTCAAAAGGCCGTAGAATTTTTCAGTATTTTTGCCTTACGTGCGACAAGCCCAGTTGTAGCCATACAGTCTTTCTGTTTCCGCCTGTTAGACATGTGCAGATGTGGGTTGTTTAGAACGCGTAGGTTGCATCAACAGTCGGCGGTCCGTTTGTCGTCAATTTATTCGTCAACCGCCTGGAGTTTGCTTTTCCTATTGCTGCAATCCGCCGTTGCGACCTGTGCAATATGTGTTTGCCACTTGTGCACCTTCTAAACATTTGTTGCAGGTATTGCGTTGATTTTTTGGGCAACGCTACGTCGCTAATCAAAACGTGAAAACAATTGTCAGTTTAATTCAACTTGCTTGTTAAATGAATTTTAACAATTTCCAGCAGTTTGTTTGTTGTTTTAAAGATTCCTTTATGCAAAAACTATTGCTTCTGGGCAATTGTATGATTAAGTTTGAAACACTAAAGAAGACTTAACCATTCATGAAATTTAACTTTTATGCTAGCTAATTTGAGAGCAGTTTTAGAGGTCTTAGGTACTTCCTGGTACAAGGTTAACTTTAAACAATTTAATTAGAAAAGGGGGCCATTGCAGATTTAATAGTCGACTGCTTTTATTTAACGTTGCCACCGGAACAACAACAACGAAGCCGTGTCCGTGTCCTGCCCCAACTGCTTATTGCGAGTTTGTGGCTAAATGTATTACAGTTTGGTTCCTTTCCCTTAGATCCCAGGTTTTTGCTTGTTGTTTTTGCTGTTAAATTTTTGTATGTTTGCGCTGTTTGGGTTTATTAATTTAGTAACAGGCACAGCAAGCTCAGCCCTCTTGTGTGTCTGTAGCAGCTGTGTGGCAGCCCGGCCCATTGAAGGCTGGCTCGAGGGTGCACTCAAGGTCACAGAGGCGTAAAACTTATTCCACCTTCAGACAGTGGCGCACTTGGCCACTTGACGCTCTCTTTTCGTGTTTTTGTGTGTGTGTTGATGTGTAAATTATAAAATTATTTTAACTCGTTAGCCCAACGCCTTTCATGAGAAATCGTCCAACCAAGCAGCAACCACTCTGATTATTAGCGCATTTTGTGTAAATAAAATATTTAATGAGCCAGCGCAGCTCAGCTTGAAAGTCTGCAATCCACAACGGCTTGCTTTGTGGTCGTTGTTGTTGGACCCTTAAGCCAACCTGCCACGCCAGCTGCATACAAATTGAGCTATAAGCTTTGACGTTGATGACTCTCATTGTCGGCCCTTGCCAACCAGCTTGGACATTGCTCTCAGTCAGTCTCTTTAACTTGGTCGGCAGGCAATTGACTTGCCATCGATTTTAAGCTTTATGCAACTAGTTGAAAATAATTAATAAAATCGAAACCAGTTTCAGTTTTCAGTTGGTCAATTTTCTGTAGGGCCTTCATTGATGAGAACTAAAATGCGCGACGCTGCAAATTGCAGCAGCTCAATGACCATGGAACACACTTAAACTTCTCATCCTCATCCTTCTGCTCATGGGCAATCTCATCCTGTGTTGCCGTTCCAAAAGGGGGCTACTCAATTGACAATTCTCGCATACTCGTTTAACCCGTAACACGATTGTTGTTTCTGTTGTTATTGTTGTCGCTCAATTATGTATATTGTCGTCTCTGTTTGCAGTTGTTGCTCCTGCTGCTGCTGCTGTGCTGTCGTTTCGTTTCGTTTCGTTTAGTGCCCTTGCCGCTTTCACACTTTATGCATTATTCAGATTTCCCACACGAGAGTTGCAAAAGAAGCGGCCTGAAGTTCTGTTGCTACCGCTGATCCCTGCTTGCCCCTCGGCTTGCCTGTATCTACACCTCGCATTCTACACGCTGCCAAAACATTTGATATTCAACGTTTCTCGATGCTCAAAAATTCTCTCATGTTGCTCAAGTGCTGCTCGACATCGTCATCAGCAGCGCCCTTGATTCCTTCAACATGCTCACACTTTATAATTAATAAGCAGCGTCGATTTTCTCATCATTTCTGTTTTTTGTTCGCTTTTTTTTTTAGTTTTTTTATGCCATATTTTTAACCCCAAAACAATATTATGCCGAGCGCAAGTTTTCAACATTTGCGGTCATGCGTGGCCCGACTCAAAGGGGCTCGACAGCAACCAAAGTTGTGCCCAAATATATAAAAAAAAAAAAAATAAAAACTGGATTCGCTGGTTTCGGTTTATAAGTTCTGCGCATATATGTATATATATTTTGGTGAACGCTGTTCGAAATTTAAATACATTTTTTTCTTACCTTTTCATAAACCTTTATTGTTATTAAAATGAGATGAACGCAAAATGGATTGCAAATGTGGTTTATTTCTTTTGTTTTGGATGGGATAAAACATTGAATACCCTTAAAAAAAGATAGCTGAAAATGTTGCAAATCGGGTTGGACTTCATTGAAGCTAGCGCATGACAAAAGAAGGGCATCTTTGTTGACTCAGTTAGGGAAAAACATCAGACAGACTGTCCAAAACATATTTTATATATATAAAAAAGGTCTAGAACGTAATTTAAATATTTGCTTTGCTTACGTTTTAAAAATTTTATTATAGATATAAAGGTTTGTGGTTAAGGCCTAAATCGCCAAAGAGTATTTGATTTTCTACGAAAAATCGCAGGTAACATTTAAGGAATTTCTTGATTCTTCATAACTTTAAAAGCTATAAAAGTTCTTAACGTTAATTTGCAACTAGTCGGCGCTTATGTATATCGTAGGTGTTTGAACTCTCATAAAACGCTGATTACAATCAGAATATATTAATTTTCCAGCCCTTAAGAACCCATTAATTGATTTGTACAGCCGTTATTAGGCAAGCCGGATCATCAAATCACGCCAGTCAATGCAACAAACACGAGGTAAAGTGAGCTCTGCAAACCAAGTCAGCAGCAACTACTCACGTGGAGAACGAAATCCGTGCTCGTAAAAAATATATGTATGTGTATACACGAAACATATAAAAACCAGTTTGAATTATGCGCAAAGCGACGCGCACTTATTTGACATGCGATCAAAACGAGCAGCGAGCAATTCTGATTGGTATTAATTTATGTATGTACAAATACATACACACACACGCATTTGCACAGGTACAAATGTATGTGTGTGCGAGCGACTGTCGTTTAACATTGTCATGTTAATGCGAATGAACGCTTCATTTGCCCATTATGTTAATGAGCTGTTAGTTAAAGAGCAGCGTGTTGTTCGTGCAACTTTTTTTAGAATACTTGTTAGCTGTTAGCATCATGGTTTGGGTTAATTGCTTGCTCGTTGAATGGGGGATTAGGGGGGTATGTGGTGCACACTTAGGCTATTGTTGACGACTTTGTAATTGACATTAGCATACGAGTAACTAATAAATAATGAATAGTATTAATTGCAATGTACACTCAATTATTGATTCTATATCTCTCTCTCTCTCTCTCTCAATTATTTCTCATTGCAGTCCAACGGGCAAAACATTGCGCACACAATTTCAAATTAAGGACTATTTGCTAACACAGGGTACCTGCAAGTGCGGCCTGCCATGTCCATTGAGGCCGGAATACTTTTTTGATTTTAATGCACAGGTAAGTTAGTCGCAATTCCAAGCTGTTTGTCTCATAATTGGCTGTAAATACCAGTGCTGAATAGCTGAGTTAGCTGAGTTAGCTGAAAGCTCCAGCTAAACCTAATTGAATGTGCAGTCTGTAATATAAGGGGCTGAGCGGGTTGGTTGGGGAGGGGGGGGGGGTGGGGGGAAGGGGAGAGCGGCTTACACAGCAACGGCATTCAGGCGACTTTCACTAAGCGTTGCAGCCATGTAACTGCCGCACACAAAACCATCGTTGGCAACAGATGAACGTACAAATATTTGTAAAACCAGTTTGACAACAAATCGGCTATGTCGACGTCGACATCAACGTCGTCTACGTAGGCTGCATAATCATTTAGCCAGCCTCACAACAGAGCTGAACTAAGCTCAACTGAACTGAACTGAACTGAGCTGAGCTGCGCAAATAGCCGACCGACCATCTGCCTTGCTCCAAATTGACAAGCATTTTCATCTCTATACACACATGCACATACATATACATATGTATGTGTGTTTGTGTTTGTGTATTGAGAATTGCAGTGAAATCGCTAGCAATCAGATTCATTTCCAATTGGAGCAAAGCAACTGCAGCAAAACGAAACGGCTGTTAACGGTAAATCACATATGCACACATACACAAAAGCAACAACAGTACAGTGTGTTGCCCTCTGCTCTCTGCGCCCTCTACTTCGTTTTCGTCTTTGTCTTCATCTTGTTCGGGCTCTTGCTCTGTTATTGACTTTTACGTTCTCTGCTGCTTGCACACGTTCTCGTCTTACAGCTACGCCTCGGCTGAGGTCATTAATTTAAGTTTATGGTTTCTCTTTTAGATTTTTGCGTGATGTTCGTGGCGCCCGAACTCCCAAACCGTTTGGCTACCCGCCCAACCCCCACCCTGCACTTCGTCAGCACACAAACAATGTCCTTTTCATCACACACTAATACAAACACATGCAATTTCTCAATCTTTCTCACTCTAGCTTCGGCTCCTTCTCTTGTCTTTGCGGCTTTCGTCAATCGATTTTTCGGAGCAATGCACTTATAACTTATCCCTTCCCCCCCACCCCCCTTCAGCCAGTCGTCGTTGCCGCTCCCATATTTTTGCCCATGCATGTGTGTGTGAGAGTGTGTGTGTGCGTTGGCTCAGCTAACTGCGTGAATATTACCAAAAGGCAGCCACAATTTGTTTACTAAACACTTTATTGTGCCACCGAAGGAGCCCTCCTGATTCACACGTTCTCTTTCCCCTTCTTCCTTGTTGACCACAAGTCGTTGACTGTCTTTGGCTCCAGCAGCACATCCCTCTCTCTCTCTCACCTCCGTGTCTCCCTTTCTCCAGTTTCTCCATCTCCCTTTGTCTGCACATCGTTGCGGCAAAATGGCAACTGTGCTTTATCTTAGCTCTTTTGCTCTTGTGGCACATTCAACCCAATGTCTGGAGTCGCCGCTACAACCCGCCCTTCCCTTCGCCTCTGCGGCAATTTGCAGTGTTTGGTTTTCGCGTTTTGGCAATGATTGATGTGCCCCCATAATGAAGTCTACGCTCGTTTATTGGTTTGTCTTCGCTTTTTTGTTTTGATTATTGCCATTTTGCTGTCGCTTAAGTTGGCTTTGTTCATGTCGTGCGTCGTGTGTCGTGTGTCTTGTGTCTTGTGTTTGAGGTGTGGTAGGTTAGGGTTTGCTTTTTTTTTTTTGTGAATCTCTGATTGTTTGGTGAAAGTCGTTGTCTTTGCCAGCAACTTGAGTATCACAGTCCGTCAGTCAGTCTATGGAGTCAGCGATGCGGCGCATTAAGTACATATGTCCAATAACAACAACAACAGCATATCGCATATCACCAGATTGCTGCAAATTATGATATACTGGTATGTTTCTATGGATTTATGTTTATAAGGCTGTATATTTGGGAAAGACTGAGTTAATAAGTTGAGTAAATCAATAGTCAGTTATAATATTTGTATGCATTGTACTTTTTAAAACCATGATATGAATCTAAACAGTTTTTATTTGCATTTAACCCGTTTACCCCTAAGGAAGAAACATTTTGCTTAAAAACAAATCTGTCTATATCATTCGTTTGTCGTAGGTGCAATAGAGTATATGCAGTTCTCTCTCAAAATATCAAAAATCATCTTTCAAGAAGCCTTTAAATATTATATGTACAAATTTACTTACAAACATGTCATGTTTCTTACAAACGACCTTGTGTTATATGCATCTTATAGCTACTATGAACATCGTTATATCTATGACCTTGCACTAAAAATGGTTCTATATAACAAGCATTATTGCTGCTCCTCATGTCGTATGCGCAATACTTTTAGCGTATACTTAATCACATTCAATCATCAGAGAAATTCAGCTGAAATAAATACAAATTAGTTTATAGCTCGCAGCACATTTTATTGCCCTTTAATAGGGTGCTATTGATATCGTCTATATCTCCAGAGCGCCCGCTCCCCCAATCTTTCGTTCGTTAGCTGAACTGCAATTGAGGATAATTAAGCAATTATTTGCAATTGAAATTTCCAATCGCAAACGCGCAAGTGCTGCAAGCAAACGAAAACATTAAAATTGTTTTATTCGCTGTGCGAGTTTTCGTTAAGTGCGAAGCAATTGAAATTGATTTTCCTCGCACAACAAAAAATGAGACTGTTACACCCAGCTCACATATATTTGTACATACATACATACCTTAAGTGTTCCATTGGGTTCTATTTTGAGAGCGTTGAACGCAACTTGTGTAATGCCGCAAGTTGAACAAACAAATAAAACTTTGGCCCCGGCCTCAGATCGTTGTCGGCCTCAATGTAAGCAAACAAACAAGAACAACATTTGAAACAACAAGCAAACAAGCTAACTTCAGAAGGTCAGCAACGGCAGTAAAAATAATAAAAAGAAAACCCAAAACAACTGAAAAACGTCAAAATTACGTTATATAGCAATGGAACAGCAGCACCTTAGTTTCGTTTGCCAGCTTAGTTCAGGTCAGCCGGTTGGTCATGCATATACATACATACAAAACTTATCATTGTCTTGTGCGTGAAGGCTACCTGCCCCACAACATCAAGCGTTGTCAGGGCCGTATTGTGTTAGTAACACTGTCCGGCCAATGTCGACCCAAAACACAAAAAAACCGAAAGTGAAGCCAAGCAAGCCGGGCCAAAGAGCAGTCAATCCAAGTGAATTGCTTCACTTATTTACTCATCCCTTTGCTCTATCTTCCTGTAAACGAAATTCACCGAAGCACGTCCAGAAAATGATGTTGTTGGTGTTGCTGCTGCTGCTGCACTTTTCGGCCAATTTGCATTTATAAACATTTGCTGAGCGAGAACGTGTGCAGAGTGGCATTGTTTTGGGGTGATGTGAAGGAAGGTGCAAGGATGGAACGAAATGGAACGGGTTGACGCAAAATGCAGCAGACAGTTTAGCATATTCATGGAACAACAACTAAAACAATTAGCGCTGGGCCAGCGACGGCAGGTGGGCCGAGGCAATGTGTCAGTTCACTATTATCTATACCCTGTACACAAAACTACAAAGTGGGTATGCTCCATAAGGTTTCAATAATGGGCAATTCGACTTTTAGATATTTTTTTAAAGTAAATAACGTTGAGTTCCCTTGAGTGTTGGCCCAGTTCTAAGTTGATATCTTAAAGTTAAGCATTTTTAATCTTTTTCTTCTTATCCTCTTTTATTTTCGAGTGTAATTTGCACGTCACTCCAATTGTAAGCGGGCAGAGCAATTGCCGCAAATTTCAGCTTCACTTTTAGGCAAAATTGAATTTCAGGCCCAGTTTCGAGTTGAAATATATTTCTGGTTGTTCTTTGCCATTTTTCGTTTCTTTGCTTGTTTTCTTGCCAGTCATTTGCGCGAGGCTTTTTATGGAAACTTCATTAGTTCAATTGTGAATTGAAGGGGAACGCTGGCAACGGTGGCAAGTTGAAATGAATTGTTGCCACTGATGGATTCGAACTGCACTGAACCTCCATCAATCTTCTGTTGTCTCTGGTATAGAGGGGAAAGGGCGAATAACAGCAGTGCTGACTTTGACTGACATGGATGCGTTCAATTTAATGAAATTTGTAAGAACTTGTGCAACCGTGCGAAAGATAGGTAGCTAAAGTATAGGTGCAAACAGTGTGAGGGCAAGCCGAAGGCTTAAAGCAATGGAAATTAAAGAAATCTGCTAAACAAAACTAAAGTTTGTTCTCTTTGCATTGCACATTTATTAAATCTAATGTTGAAATTCCAACATTGCCCAATGGCCACAGAGCTGGGCCGAGGCACCTCCAAGTGGTCGAGCATTAGGCAGCATTGCATTGCATGTGCACCACACAGTGCGGCGAACATTGAGCGATTTCCGTTGCAGGGTTACGTCATGCATGGCTAAGTGTCCAGTGTAAGCGGCACGGAAATCTTACACAGTACAGCACTGCACAGCAATATCCTGCAGGAGTTGGCAAGGCACGCAGTAAACGCAACGATGGCGCACAGGCAACATGACTGAGCGATTACTCACATCCGGCAGTGCCGCAAGTTCCTGTCGCGAGTGCGCTCAATTGCCGCCAGGCAAAGAGTAAGAGTATTACCTCCACCAGCTGCAAGCTAAAAGAAAAGAAGGTGTCAGTCTGCATGCCATGACCGACCCCACCTGGACAGGGCCAGGATTAAAGCTGTCGGACGTCGAGCTTCGAGCGTCGAGCGACCCGACAGTCATTATGACGTTAATGAAATCCAACACCGGCCATGCACCTGTGTATATGCAAGCTTCACACCTGGCTCACCTGGCAAACAACACCACCAACCAAACAGTCATCGGATCGTTTGCATGTCGCCCGCCCAATGACCACTCTTTCTCTACCCGCCACCCTTCTTGTCGTCTGCACATTTTGCTTTAATTTTGTCGCAATTATGCATGCAAAAAATGCAATGTTTTGTTGGTATTTTCACCGTTGTCGCCGTTGTCATTTTATTGCGTGTTGCACAAAGGCATGTCCTCTGTCTCTTCACGTATCCTTTCCTCCTCGTCCTCGATTCTGTCAAAAACAACGACAGTTAATATGTCAAATATGCAAAATGCACTTTAAACATGCCATTCGCTAAAAATGCATACACAACATTTTATGTATTATGGCGGTAAACAAGAATATTCATCCTATCAACATACGTATGTGAATAATATGTGCATTTACATATAGTTTAATTAGTTATGCCCTTTCTACTTATACCCTATGTAGGGTTTCAAATTCAAACTGGGTCTAACATGGTGCTGGCCATAAGCTAAACAGTATTAAACTATTTTAATTTGAACGTCATTTTTATTATACCCTATCTGAAATAAGTATTTGCCTGTTATATAGTATCATTTTATACCGTTTAATCGATAAATGCATTTATGTATATAAATTGATACTCTTGACAATGCTGACGGCCTGTTCTCGACAATGTGGTCGCTGTCTGGCCTCCAACTAATTATTTATCCATTAAATGACTATTAAATATTCGTGTATCACATGTATTTCAATTTTGCCACTGGCTCTTTGTCACATTCCCTGCCCAAACATGATGAACATGGTTGAACCTATAGGTTTTTATGCCAGCTTGGATTGTCTGTCTTTCTGTTGCATTTTTTGTGTTTTGTCATTTCAGTTCTGTTTTATGGTTTGTATATGGCAGACAGCTGAAAAGCATATGGTAACGCCCCCAAATGACGACCCAGTTGGCAATGTTGATTGTGCTAGATACTTTCATAAGCGCAGGGAGCTGTGAGAAGGGGGAGCTAAGAGAGAAGTGAAGGCGTCGGCTTCTGAGGTTTCTATTTTACATTTGTCGGTGTAGGTGAAAAGGGAAATTGTGTATTGTGGTTTTATTGCGTTTGAAAAGTTGAAATTATGTTTGCTCTGTTTGTGGCATTCAATGTGAGGCAGCCGCTCTTTTGACTAAGTGGCAACTAGAAGCAAAGCAAGGAATGCCACAAAAAGCAACAACTGAAATACGAATGGATACACAGTAGTTAAGCAGCAACAAGAATCTTATCCAAGAGGCAACAGCTTGAGAATTGCGATTGGCATGATGCTTATCCGACCTGGCTTGGGCGTGGCAAATTAATAAACTTAAGCATGCGTCGTTTTTGAGACTCTTGAGTGTCTTTGTTAGGGGAATGCTTT
Organism: Scaptomyza flava; assembly: GCA_030179655.1. Taxonomy (NCBI): domain Eukaryota; kingdom Metazoa; phylum Arthropoda; class Insecta; order Diptera; family Drosophilidae; genus Scaptomyza; species Scaptomyza flava. The sequence continues at coordinate 23,063,031 of JARNME010000012.1, forward strand.
TGTGGCGGCGCACATATATAAAATGTTTATTTTATGTAAGAGCATTTCGAACAGATTCTACATTTGTTATGCATTTAACAACAAAAGCAACAATTGACTTAAAAAGGCATCAAAACTGTCAGCTCTCTCGCTCTCTCTCTCTGCCTCTCTTTCCACACTGCGCATATAAATAAAACATTTTAATGTTTTATAGCCAACTTTGGTGCTGGTGGAATTTGTACTCGCTTCGTTTGTTTCGTTGTTTGTGTGTTGTTTCTTTTTGTGTTGCACAATTTACTGACCAAAATGGCAATGCGACTTGTTCGTTTCCAAGCGCTTAAGTGTCCAATGAAGCAATTGCCGTACTAAACTGATGGAATTGGCTCACTAAAGGCGTGCCCCAGGCCCTTCCAAAAAAGGTTCGTCGTCGTCGTCGTCGTCATCGTCATGCTCGAAGGCGTTCAAATTGATGGATCCCCAAATGATTAATTTGCATAAATTCCGTACGCTATGCACCTGACTTTGGATTTGAAACGTGGGTGGGTAGTAGGAGGGGGGGAGGGGAAGGGGTGTTTTGTTGCTATGGCGCCATCAAATCTTTTGATGTACTCAATAAGCGCAATTTGCAGCATCTGATTGGATTACACGTGTACGGGTGTACTTTGCCGCCTGCTTTGTCGGCTGTCTGAGTATCTATTTACAAAAATGCTAATTGGACGCTTGCTAAGCCCCAAGTGTTTTGAAGAGAGAGAAAGATAGAGAAAGAGAGAGAGTGTGTGTGTGTGTTTATTGCATTTTATGTGCTGTGAAGGTTACCAAAGCAAAACAAACAACAACTTAAACAACGCTTGGTTACCTAGCGACCTAGCGATGCCCTGTAAAGAGTTCGTCTATCGGTTTAAGATCATTTAAGTCTATTGAAAGTTTAAAGGATTTCATAAAGGTTAGATATTCAGATACAGTTTTCATAGCCAGCGAGAATAACATTAATTGTAACGAATTTTTCTCTCTGTACACATACATGTAGTATGTGAACATGCCACTTCGTACTCCATTTTGTTTACAAAAATACTCAAAGCAGAAACCTGACCAAGGCAACTGTAAGTTTCTTGCTCTTGAGGCCAATTATTGTAATAAGATACTCTTGAAACAAACTGAGACTTCTTCCGAAATCTTGAAAGGTTAGGTACATGTTTGTTACGAAATAACTGAAGGGCATAAAAAGTGCCTTTTATAGGACGGCAAATGTGCGAATGTTGTTGAATGCGACTCACGTTTCATATGTAAATTAATAGCACAACCCATATGCCTCACAGCATGTACGTGTATGCGTGCGTGTTTGTATGTATGTGTAAGTATGCAAATGATTAAATTTTTGAACTTGTAAATTGACAGGAACGGCGGCGCCTCATTTAAATTTATTATCGCACGGTATTGAATTCAAATCGCTAATGTGGCAATTTGTTGCATTATTTTTTAATTGCAGGTGCCCAATTTGCCATTAAAGGTGTCACCAGGCAACCAGGAGACGTCAACCGCAGCATCAACCACAACTCAATGCTCACATCAGCGTCATTTGCACCAAACGGCGGAGCAGCCAGCCAAGGATTTAATGATGTCCACAATCTCGATGGCAACAGCAACGGCAGCAGCAACAACAACGACAACAGCAACAGCAGCCGTCACAACTTCCAATGTCAGTGATGCGTTTAATATGATGATGGCAACGGCAGTTGTGTCATCGACAACAACAACAACAACATCAGCAGCAAGTGCAACTGCAACAATAGCAACAACACTCGAATTGACCAACAACGGTGAGTTTGACTGACGGCATTGACAGCCAAATATTTGTGGTCGAGCTGCAAACAAACTTCAATCAAAGACTTGAACCAAAAACAACAAACTAATGTTTGACAAAAGAGCTGCCACAAAGCAAAACATTTAATTATACTCTCACACTTCATCTGCGGCGAGCTGTAATTAAATCAAGTAAACGTACAAAGCTTTTCCATATGATAATTCAATTTCATGGCTGACGTCATTGCAACCACTCGAGAAACATCTAATTATGTCATTCATAATATATACAAACCGATAATTCTTGTTAAGCGGCTTACAATCAAACCAAAAATGCTGTCGAAAAGCGTTTGTTATTCCTGAATTTCAATTGCGTTCCCCAAAAGAAACTACAAAATTTATGAAAATGCAAATTAGTTCCCATTGCTGTCAGAGTTTTAGCATTATGACAACCCTGGGCGCATTTCCAGTCAAAAAGTCTTTGCATCGCGCACAAAAGTATGCTATGTTTGCTGTATGAAAAAGCATTGTGCAAAGACTGAAAATGTTTTTTTTCTAGCTTAACTGCAAAAGCCGACAACAAACACGAGTATAAGGGCGATTAGCGGGTGTGCTGGGGGAGGGGGGGGGGGGGCTGCAGTAGCGGTAAAAATAGTGTATATACGTGCGATAAGTGCAGGCGAAAGGCCGAGAAAAGCAAAGCAAATGTCGCGCAAAAAAAAAAAAAATGGAGTACAAACAGAAGCAGCAACAGCAGGCAGGAGCGAAAAGCTCATGGTAGAGACAAACAATGCTATGCATATATGCGCATACCTTTCCAAAGAACATTTCGTTTGTATGCGTGAACACACACACACACACACACACGTTCAAACATAGCGGATGCAATTGCAATGTGCTTGTGCTGCTGCTGGCAAGTGGGAAAACAGCGCCTAGACAATGATAAAGTGAAAATGCACACACTGAAAGAGCGAGCGAGCGAGAGTGAAAAAAACTTTGTAAAACAGGGTAATACAAACACACACACACACACACACACACACACACACATGGTAACCAGAGCTGCGAGTTCAACAAGCTTTAAGCCTCAGCGCGTTGCCTTGACAGGAAGTGCATTTGCCGCTTCTCTACACACACACACACCTAACATTCTCCGTCTATGCTGTCTATGTTTGTTTGCTTGTCTTTGTGCGTGTTTGTATTTTGATTTCGTCCTTTTGTTTGGCCAGTCAAAAGGATGTTGTCTGTGTGTGTATCAAAGAAATTTCGCCCCATCTGCTGTTGTATGGCTGGCGAGCGTGTAAATAAATATTATATTTATTAAATGCCCGCAACTGTTTAACATTTCCACTTCACACAAAAAGAGTGCCTGCTGGCAAAGTAGAGTAGGCGGAGAGGCAGACCATGTTCTCTGTTTGTAGAAGATTAGGCAACTGAGTGCCTACAAAAAGTTTGGGCCGTACATTTTTATTGGCCAAATGCGAGCTGAAAATCCGCAGCTATATGAAAAACTTTTCAGAGCGAAGGGATGTTTATTCTCGGCAAATATAAACTTTTAATTGTAAAACATTGGTCCATTACGATTAAAAGTACAAATATTTGAATAGTTGAAAATTGTATAAATACAATTAATTTAAAGTGTATGCCCATATTCGTTCGTTGAAACACCCTGCCCCCGGTATAAGCGGTTGTTTTATTTGTGCACTTTTGCAGGCTTCTTGAGTGTCTGTGTGTGTGTGAAACCATTTGGGAATTTCCAAGTCTGCTTTTGTGTTGCACAATGCTTTTGGATTTCAATTTGAGATACGGCAAAACTGTTGCCGTTCTCTGAAAGGATTTTAACGCGTTTGAGGGTCACCTTAAAGCGTTCGCCAACCCCGCCTCCCCTTCAGTGCAGACACTTTGTTGCACAAAACCTGGTGTTGTGGCGGTTGACCACCTCGAAGTTTGGGGGGGGGCGTTTGCTTGGGATTGGGGTGCGCAGCCATGCTCAGCAGCTGGGCTAACATTTTGCAAACATTGTTAAAACTTTCAAATGAAAAGGTTAATTGAAACAAAAGGGACTTGACGGCAAAGTTTAGCCATGCGCGTCCATTGCGATCCGCCTATCAGCCACGCCCAGCCGCTGGCACAAGGCACAAACTAACTGGTCATGGGGTACAGGAACTTTAGTCGTTGTAGTAGTTGCCTCATTCCGTTTGCCAATTGGTTGGAGCATTAAAAATGCTGTGCCAAGCAAAAGTTTGACGCGTTTTCACAAATGTTCGCGACTTCAAATGAGTGTGTTTGTATGTGTGTGTGTGTGTGAACAAGGGCGGACAAAACCAGCGTGCAGTCAGGCGATTTGTAGTCCTTGAATTATGTATGAATTGCTGGTTCTTCTGTTCAATATAATTAAAACTTAGCCAAGCTAATTTAATAATTGCTGCTTTGATACTTTCACCAAAGCATTCAAAAGTTGTTCAAGTAGAAATTATTGTTCGACCTAAGTTTATTTTCCATCTAGTTTATAAGTCTAATTAGAGGTTTAAACGCATTTCTCTACTTCTTTTATTAACAATGTAAACAGAGTATAAATCGGTCAGAACTAATTCTTTTGCTGTTTTTGTAAATTTCTATGTTTTTTCTTTAAGCAAACGGTAATGTTCGCAGCGCTTGTCCTTTTTTATTTGGTTTTTTAATTAATTTTCCCATTATCTGAGTGTTGAACCCAACTTATCTCTCTCCCTAACCCAAGTCCATCCCAACAATCCCTGGAGCTATTTTCTTTACCATTCTCTCTCCCTTTCTGTATCTCTGTTTTTTTTGCTAATAAGTTTGCGGTGCACGTTCCTGTGTTTTGATTTTGTTGTGCTTCGCTTTGGCAGCCATTTGGTCTTTGCTGTTGTCTGCCATTGTCAAGTGGCGACCTTTGTGAAACGCCCTTTTGCTCGCTGTCCTCTGACAGTGCTCGGGGACACGTTGCGGGCACTTTAAGGACGACGCACTTTGAATAAACAAACGATACAAAAAAAAAAAACATTCAAGTTTTCTTTAAACTTATAATTTGTTTTTGCTACATTTCAGACGCTGATTGTCACAAGTATGGCAACAACAACAACAACACTTGTAACAAACTGGCTGGCAGGACAATTCCGACAGTTGCCGCCACTCCCACAATACCCAAAACGTTACAAACTAGTCAAACAACTGGCGTGGACAGCACTCTTAAACGAACAACAACAGCGGCAGCAGCTTCGACTGCTGCTACTTCAGCTCCAGTTGCAACTTTAGCTGCAACGCATGTGATAAGGCCCGCGTCCACACCAGCTGCTCTTCCGCCTCCACCTTCTACACCACCTGCGCAGCAACCCAATTTCAAGGATGACCCGGCGGGCTATTTGCAGCAACAAACAGCATTGCTGCACAATACTCTCGGCGTGGGCTTGGATGCAAAGTCCGGAACAGCAACGGCCCGATCACTGCCCCAGGAACCCATTGTACATAGCTCACAACATCAGCAGCAGCAGCGTCAAAGGATACGACGCCTTTCGATTCTCAATGGCGGCAAATGGGAACTGGAACAGAGTCCGTCGTCAAACAATGCTGTGCCCCGTTCCCTGCATGTCGATACGGTGGCAGCGGCATTTGCGCGTCCGCAGAAGCCACAAATAACTAGCATTACGGTGGTGCCAGCGCCACAGGAGTCACCAGTATCAAGCAGCGGGCCGGAGCTAGAGAAACGGCCCGAGCAAGTGGGCGCCATATCCACCAGTCACGAGAGTCCGCGTCACAGCCTCTCCTCACCAACAGACTCAATAGACTCGGCCAAAAGCACGCCATCCGCCTCGCCCAAACCCCAATCGCAATCCCAATCCCAACCGCAGATGCAGTTGCAAATGCGTCAGCCCCAGCTGCAGGCACAGGCAACGACACAGCCCACGGCACAGCTGCGTCTGCTGCGGCAGCAGTGTCAAACAATAGTCGGACAACCCGCACAACGTCAGGCTGTTGCCAATAATAATAATGGTGGCACAGCTCTAACGCGCAGCATTGTTACAACCACCGCAGGACTAAGTAGGCCTGGCACGACTTTGAGCAGCGCCAACAATGCGGTGGCTCAGCTGCAATCCATGGCTGGCAATAATGGTGGTGGCAATCAACTGATTATGACCTCAACCGGACAACTGCTGGTCATACCCACATCCAGCAAACATCAGACAGCGGCTGGACAAGCTCAGCGATCGCTGCACACCCAACCTGGTGCTGGCTACATTGTTAGCCAGCCGTCGCAGATGCTTAATGCAAGCGGTGCTGCCAAGTTGCTGCACCACCAAATCATCAGCTCGCAGGCCAGCCAAATAGGTCAGATCAATCAGGCGAGTGTCACAGCAACGGCACCGACTCAAACCGTTCTGCTCAACACCTTGCCCAATGGCGGCTACATTGTGCACCACCAGCAGCAGCAGCAACAACAACAACCACCTCAACATCAACATCACCAGGAGCAACATCAAATGCTAAGCATGCAACAGCCACAGGTGGCATCCATTATAAGTTCACCGGAGGCGAAGCGAAGGCAACGCAAACGCAAGAATTCGGTGAGCAGCACACCACCACCGCCATCTCTAATTTGTGGTGCTGGCGGTTCGCCAGTTAAGACGCACTCGCCCCAAATCTCGCCCAGCATACCCAGCCAGGCGCCAGCGTTGTTGCAGCAAGCGGCAAATGCTGCTGCTGTTGCAGCCGCGGCAACACAACCTCCACCGCCGCAATTTTCACAGCAATTCCAGCTGAGTCCTGGCATCCAGGGCATTGTGGTTAACAAGACGGCGACGGCGGCACCGCAGACGCAGCAGCTGCTGCTCCAGAATGGTCAAATACTGCAGCAGGTGAATCTCATTGGGCAGCAGCTACTAATGCCAGCCGGCTTGGTTATGGGACCGGATGCCACGCTGCTGCAAATTCAAAATATGCCAACGACAAGTCTGCTTACGCACCAAGGACCTGTAATGTTGCGCACTCCCTCGCCACACAACAAAGCCTCGTTCATTTCGCCCGGCGGCGGTGGCCAGCAATATATCGTGGGTGCCAATGGGCAGCTCAGTCCCATTGGTCAGATCTATTCGACGCCCATGGGTTTGGTGATGCCAACAGCACAGCAAAGCGGCGCATCCTTTGTGCAGGCCAGTCCCACGGCCACAATACAGATTCAACAGCAGCAGCACCAGCAGCAGCAACCGCAACAGCAGCCATCACAACAAATTACACTACAGCCGCCGCCCCATGCTACGAGCTATGTCTCCGAGTCGCTTAAAAGTCGCCAGTTGATTGCGGCCAGTCCACCGGATACGACAACATGCAGCCCGCAGAGTCCCGAGCGACCGCCTAGCCATCGCAGCAGCGGTAGCGGAGACATGGTAAATATATCCATTAACCTACAGTCCAGCAGTCCTTGTCATACTGATTGCATAACGTGTCTTTTGCAGGTGCAGTGCGTCTCCAGCTCAGAGCCAGATGCAGCCATTTCGCCGCAAAGTGTCGAGAGCCGTCAATCGCCCTCATCCACGGACTGTGAGCGTAGTAAGCATGCAATATCTATAATGGCACATTGATCTAATCTCACTTTCTTTTCGACAGGCATTTGCAGCAGCAATTTATTTAGCCAGCCGAGCAGCATGTATAAGCCTACGGAGCCGAAAATACGACGGATACAAATCACAGCGCAGCAGGCGTCATCGGAGAGCACTCAGAGCATGGGACTTATTGGGCAAGGTATGCGTATGGCTAGTTCTACATCCCTAACCATTTCATCAACATCGTCAACATCAACAACATTGTCGTCAACCACTTCGTTAACATCGGCGGCACCGACACGCCAAGTTATGCACCACCACCAGCCCCTTTCCAACAGCCACAGCCACATCAATCCAAATGTCTATATCCATAACCACAAAGTAGTTAGCGTTGACTACCAGGGTAAGGCCTTGCCAATGTCCTAATGCCACCACAATGCCACTAACTGCATGCACTCACTAACCACTGACCCATCAGCAACATCCTTCCACATACACATCTGATGCATGTCAATTACTTGTCGCACCCCTCGCATCCTTCTGCACCGTTTATACATATGTATTTTTTGTTTGCTTTTTGTTGGGTATTGGGTTTTCCCTGTGTTTGTGTGTGTAGTGTTGGCTTCATTAATCAGGCCGTTGCCTCCAAATCTCTATGTAGAGTCACCTACAACCACGCAGTTGCCGCTCATTTCGGATGCACCAGCGCACAGTGAAGCATCACCATTGAGATCCAACTGCCGCACACCAACAAAGCGGGCACGTCGACCACATCGCACCACCGTGGTAAGAACGAGTTCGGTGGCACAGTTGCCACCGCGCACTTTTGCCATTGGTGAGCTGATCTGGGGGCCGGCGCGTGGACATCCTGCCTGGCCCGGCAAGATTGTCAAGATGCCCGATGGTGTTTGTACACCGTCGCAACAGTTCGATCATGTTTGGGTGCAGTGGTTTGGTGGCGGTGGGCGTTCCACCTCTGAGCTAATACCGGTCAACTTGTTGCAGAGCCTCTCCGAAGGCTTGGAGGCGCACCACAAGGCGCAAAAGGATACAAGAAAGTGAGCATCATCATCAGAAGTGGGTGGCGATGAGTCTGATTTTCTGAGCTAGACATGATCGGTCGGTTGGGTTCGTTCGTTTGTCCAAATGTTATAGGCTCCAGTGCAACTTAACAACGATTAGATGCAATATAAAATGTCATTGCTTTTCTCTTATCTTAGCCCTGCACCAGCCAGCACTGTAAAAACTTTATTTGTTAAAAGTTCATTTTTGATACATTTATTTACAAGAAGTTTATTTCGATTGATGTAAATTTTTTATTATTTAGTTAATTTCTAGTAAATCTGAGTATGTAAAGAATTTTTAAAGTATTTTTTGAATGCCTGAATTATTTCTGATCAAAGTGAATATTTGAATATGATTCGAAGACTATATAGTAGTTTAGATTTATTTTAATTTTTTTTAACTTTTGTAGCATTTGCATATTACTCGCATTTGTTGTGCAGTTTAGCAAAATTGGCATTTAAATGCATATGAATATGATATTAGTTTTGATTTTAATTTGTCGAATTCCATTTTAATTTTGCTAATTAATATTCTTGTTTCTTTTTTTTATTATGCGCTGCCAAATACAAAAATAAATCAAATCTCAACGTGTGTAATACACAATCATCATCACTATCATCATAATGACCAACTACCCTTAAACCGAAATATCCATAACCACAAAACACACGCACCACCAACAACAACAAAACATTATCACCAATCCTCCAACCAAACAACCCAAACAAAAAAGGAGCCGCAAATTGAATTCGCAACTTGAGCGGGCTATACAAGAAGCAATGACTGAGTTGGATAACATTTCAGCATCTGCAATTCCATCCGCATCTGCAGCAATTGGACAACAGCTGCAGCAGCAGCAGCAGCCCACGTCAACCAACAGCAATAGCAGCTGCGGCAGCAATGGACTGACGCGAGGCAAGCGCACGGCGACACCAAGTGGACAGTCAAACGGCAGTGGTGGCAGCATGACGCTAACTGCCAGCACAGCGGCCACACTAACCGGACTCTTCAACCAGCAGCGTGCCAAGCCTATACGGATAGCTCCGGCGCCGCCAACAGGTGTCCAGACAACAGCAGCATCGGCTGCAAGTGCAGCTGCGCAGGCAGAAATCTTGAAGGTGGCCAAATGACCAGCACTGTCGGCGTTGCCGTCGACAGCAACCACAGCAAACTATACTCTCGTTTTTGAGCATAAGTAGTGGCAGCTGGCCAATAATAGAATACTTCTTGCATACATAGTACATTCTAAATGTAGTTAGATGTTAGTCCCAACTGTCTGTCGCTTTGAAGTTTGTTGATTTCTATGGTTTTCTAAAGACTTACGACTCTGCTTAGTTGCGCCTGTGCGGCGCTGCCACATCTTTGAAATAGACAATAAAACAATATGAAAATGTTAACGAAAACGTAGTTACAAAGATAAATGTTTAAACAATAAGTTTTTTGATGCTTTGTGATGCAGTCCGTCTGCCCAAAACGCAAAACTGATTTGTTTTTGTAAATATAATTGTATTTACATAGAAAGGATCACAGAGAATGCTTATTATTGTCACTTTTATGAACAGATGTAAATGTTAGGTATTTTATTATTTATTTATTGCATGTATACCATAGTTTGCATAGGTTTTTTTTTTTGTTTCCGTTGCAATCTGTAGATTTAACTATTATTTTTATACTTAGCTAGCGTAAGCCGATTTTTAGCCACTTAGTTATAAAAGCCAATTAACACACAAAGTTGTTTGGCTTAATTCAACAAATTCTTGCAGAAGAACATTTAAATCAAAAGAAAATTATTTATACTGTTTCCAACTTCAAGACATACATATTGAATGAGAAATATCAACAAAATATTTACGTTAAAACAAAACTCGAAACACTCAATTAATGAATAAGAAAAAAACATAAAAAGAGAATTATATTTATAACTTGTTATTATTTATTTAGTTAAAACTATTGTAAAATTCTAGAAAACAAATACGACAAAAACAATTGACATTTAAACACGTAGCGAAAATCCACTAAAACAAACAACAAATAAATGCTAAAATATTCCCGATAAATCAAAAGTTATATATTTTATTGACAAAGTTTTAAAGCATTTTTTTTGGATGGACACATAAATCTGCTAAGCAAACTTATTTAAAAATAGCAGGAATCGTTTAAAGTATAAAAAGCATACTCACTCTTTTATAAAAATTACGCTAGGTATACCAGATTCCAGCATGGTGAGTCGTGAGAACCGACTTTAGCGAATGCCATACATGGGTTAATGGATCCACATATATTTGAAACTAAAAAATGTAAGCAAGAATTTATTATACCTCTCGTTTTTCTTGTTCAATCGATAGGTTTTCCCTGCTTTTATAAACGGTTCTTCTTCGAACGAAAAAGCCAAATCAAGCAAGAAGTCGACGAAGTTTGCGCTAAATTGAAATATTTACCCAAGTTTATTAATTTTTTAAAATGTATTTCAGTTTTGAATAACTTGACAATAATAGTTATATAATTTTATACTTGTAGATCTTATATGCTGGTTGATCGGGTTATTTAATTGCAAATAATGTAATTTATAATTAATATTTATGTAATATTAAACTAACTCACATTCATTTGAATTAAGTGTGTTAAGTATATGTATCTATATACTTTCTCTAGCTTTCCCTCTTTCTAGTGTTCTCTTTCATATATAAATATTTATATATATATATATGTATATATATATATATTTTTGTGTATGTGTTCGTGTATATGTGCTTATGTGCATGTATATGTGCTGACAAAAAATTAAACAAACAACGCCGATTCTACACATTAAAACATAAACTAAGAGAAAATTTGACTGACTGCTTATTAAATTTTTACAAAAATACGCTGCGCTTGTTGCTGTTCCTTGTGTTCACTCGAAGCGAAACAATAACTAATCTTTGCATATTTTAACATATATGGTTTAGTTGCGGGTGTATGTGTGTGTGTGTGTGTGTAATGGCTTGCATTAGCTTTCAACTCACGCACTCGAAATGTGGTGGATTAATTACAGATAAGAAGCAAATCCAATGCAATGACAGTTTGCACATGGAGATGCATTTTAACTAGCGCATTATTGATTTTCTTATATAGTATATTACATTTACAATTGTAGTATTTCTTTAAGCATTGCAGTCGTGTTTGGGTCTCTCTTTTATCTCAAGGTAAGACTGTGCACATTTCTGTGTCATTTACATTTATAGGTATTTAGGGGTTGGCGTCTATGTCAGGAGTGGGACGGACGCACCATCAATAATATTATGCACGATTTGGTTATCATTACAAAACAAAACACGATTGGCGGGTGGATGAGACAATGCACAGATCAAATGAAGCAGCGCGTGCAGCATACAAGCAATATTACTTAACAATTGAGTTTGTGTATAAATTGCCTTCTATACAAGTCAAGTTAAAAAAATTTCCATGAAGACTGTAGAACTTAAAAATTAGGGATCGCCATAAGTATTAAATATTTCTGTAGTTTTTGTTGTCGTTGATGCTGCTGCTACTGCTGCTATAAAATGTTGCATTACATTGATTGATGACTGTTCTTTTCACTGTGTTAATGCATGTTTGTATGTGTGCTTGATTAACGTTGCTGTCAACAATAACCAAATCGCTGCAATTCTCATCTGGACAAACTATGGGATCGCTCCCGGCTGCTGCTGCCCGACGAGAGAGGTTGCTTGCTTACACCCATCTCACCAACACGCTGGTGCGGCGGCAGCTTATCAAAGAACGGATGTCTCAAGGCTTCACCTGTAAGATATTTTAATGATAGTTTTATTAAATACAAATCGGTGATAATCATTGCCAGTTAACTCACCTAACGTAATACGCGACGAGGGCTCGTACTCCAGCATCTTCTTGATCAAGCTGAACAGCTCACAGTGATCCTCGGTGTCGCTCAGTTGACTGAGAACCAACGGCATGCAATGATCGCGCACGTACCGACCCGCGCTGGACTTCTCATCCCAATCTAACTTACCATGATAGAAGTACTTTGTTTTGGTTTTGCTGTAAAGAGTGTGATTGCTAAACGTTAAATGGTTTCGATGAAGAGTACTGCGCCTTGCGAAATAAAAGCATGAGCTGCATTGTATTACCGTGCCATGCGATATGGAATTTGTCCCAAGATGCGTTCCATCATGGCCAGATGCTCGCGATTGTCGTGCGTCTGGAACAGAGTGATGCCCAGATAAAGCTCAAACAAGATGCAACTAACAAGAAAATAAAGATAAGTTAGTATATATGTACTTAAGTTTTTGAAAACCATACACTTACCCAATGGACCAAACATCGCAAGGCTGTGACCAGCCTAGCTCCAGTATGACCTCGGGAGCACGATAATGGCGCGTCGAGACAATTGTGCTATGGTGTTCATGATCAAAAGTGGCCGAGCCAAAGTCAATTAGGCGAACATCCGTGCTTTTTACGCGGCGCACTTCGCGGTTCTGTTAAAGAGCACAAAATTATATTGAAGCGTTGGGAACTGTATGAAATGTTTGTACATACAATTTTATGATTATAGTGAGACGTGTAATCCGAATCGACAAATAATATATTCTCCGGCTTGAGATCTGTGTGCGTTAAACGATTGTCGTGTAAAAACTTCACAGAATAGCATAATTGATAGGCCATGTGACGCACTTGGTCCAGGGGATACGGCTCATAGTTGTTCTCGCGCTGCAATATTTAAAAGCAAAACAATATAACAATATAGAGCACCATCAATATAACATCATTGAAAGACATACCAAAAAATCGAAAACACTAAGTCCAAGCATTTCAAAAACTATGCACATGTGTCCATGATAATCAAACCAGTCAATCATTTTGACGCACAGGCTGCAATGATCAAAAAGATAAAGATAAATAAATATATATTCGTCATATTATATATATATTCAATTCGAATAAACTCACTGATCACCATGCGGATCCTTTTGTGCTATCTTCTCCAAAGCATTGATCTCCAGCTTTGCAGCCTCGCGATATTTCTCAACATTCTTGATGATTTTCAAGGCCATGCAGAAATCACTGTGGATCAGTTCAAATATCATTAATTCTTAGCTGTCTGGTAAAATTTGTTTATTAAACTAACCGCTCCATGTCTTTCACCTTGACCACACGTCCGAAAGTACCCTCGCCCAGTGTGGCCATGATCTTATCTGAAATGTGGCAAAAGGAGGCAAATTGTAGTCGAGCTTTTGTCAAGAGTAACAGCAAAAATTAATTAATTAATTACGCTAATTGCTAAACCTATAGGGTATCATTTTGATCAAAGCAAAAATACCACGAAAATCTCTAACTTTAAACTGCACTTAACAAATTGTATACGGAAAAGTTTTCAGTTTCATTATTATTTCAATAATTATACGCCAAAAGTTTGGGAAATGAAAGTGTGTAAGTGTTTTTATTGGGACATTTTAATTGATCTTTTTACGAGCAAAAGAAACACTTTGAAAAATTTAATTTCAGTTCAACTTGTAATTTTGTTTCACTTTAAAATTGCTTTGGGAAATTTATTAACTGAAAAGCAGGAGCACGCGAGATAATTTTGTTGAAAGACAATTAAGAAATAATAAAGAAAACTTGAATAGTTGAAAACTATATGAGTTAAGAGTAGAAGTAGAGTGCGGCAGTATTTTTCTTCATTAGCTGTTTTTAACTGGGAAAGAAATCTCTAAACATAAATATGGAAAAATTAAAAACGAAAAAAAATTGTCACGAACATCTGTGATGGAGAATGTCTCCGTTGTGGTAAATTAAGTGACCATCAGCATCATCTTGAATGACGGGCTTTGCTGTCTGTTTTGGGGCGAGCGATTGTAGAGTGGTTGTCGGGAGTGGTGACGACGACGACGATGGTGGTGGTGCGAATACGGATAGGGGTGCATTAATCCGTTGATTAAGAAGGGGGCGACGAGGACGACGACGACGAAGATGAGGAGGACGAATATTAAGCGAGTTAGGATTGAGCGTATTTTTTCGTAGTGGGTTGCAAGACGGTGTTGTAGCAGAGGGCGTGGTTGTTGTTGTTGTTGTTGATGGCAGTCATATAGACGAATACATAAGGTGCGTGTGTGGTTTAAAGTATGCAAAATTTGAAAGAGAGAAAAGAAACAAAAAAGAAAGAGAAAAAAGAAAAAAAATATAACACATTTTGTGGATCGCCGCCAGGCAGTGTCCAGCATCCAGATATCCAGCCAATTATCAGATGACCATATCAAAACACATAATCCAGCAAAGGATGATCCCACGTTGGCACCACAGCAATTCCAGATATAATCCAATTATAATCACCAACATGCGTTATTCACAATTATTGCGCAGAGGACAGACAATCCATAAACCAACCATTTACATCATATCATCATCATCAAGTTGTATGTACATCAACCCATCATCATCATCATCATTGTGATTTTCATCATCATATTCAGAAAAAACACGAGAAAAATACGTTTCGTTTGTTCGATAAGAAAATTAGTTCGGACATTTTTTTTTTTTTTTTTTTTTTTTTGAGAGAGGTAGATTTTTGTTTAACATAAATGGTTAATTTTTCAATATAAAACATGTACAACAAATATCATAAAACATTTTTGCATATATATACACATAGAAATGCATGTATACACATATGTTGGTACGGGTATATGCTGCACAAAAACAAATTCAATGCTCTTGTGTCATCGGGAAATATTAGATAATATACATAAAGGTAACAAAAAACATAAATTGCATTCGCTTAGGGCTATAATTTGTAATCTTTTAATGTCGTCTTGTTGATCGCATTGTATTTTAAAACTATCAGTGTTTATTTCTTTTTTGTGTGTGTTGTCATGGTAAAAGGAAAATTAAGCATTTCATTGAATATTGAATTTAAAGCAATTAAATAAACTAATTTGATCAAGTTTTCTTACATGCACAGAGCGAACGCGTTAGTGTTAATGGCGCGCTGTTAGTTAGCATTATTGTAAACTGTAAGCTGTGTTTAGGCTGGCTTGTTGGGCAGACGGGCGTTTGGTCGAGCGGTCAGGAAGCAAAGGATATAAAAGTATATAGTATATGGCGCGTTTCAAAAAAGCTCAAGCTGCATACAAAAGAATATGCATCGAGTGGCTTACAAAGGTCGAGAGTGTCTTTGGAATGCGTGACCTATGGAACAGCGCCGACGAGGTGGCGCTCTTTGACAGCAGATAGTGATCGTGCTGCTGCAGGTAATGCGACGACGACGACTGCTGCTGTTGTTGTTGTTGTTGGTGATAGGGATCCAATTGTTGGCGCTGATACAGTGAGCTACCGCCTAGAGCATTAGAGCGTCGGCTACTGCTACTGCCACTGCCGTAGGTGGTATCGTGAAGATAGCTAACACCGCTGCTGGGCTTGTAGCGATCAAAATCGCTCAGCACAGCTGCTGTTCGGGAGCTAGCTCCCTGATAGCGTTGCTGCTGGCGACGTGTGTCTGCCGCAGCTAGACGCGCACCAATGCCACCGAAGGCAAGCGCACCAGAACTGGTCGAGTGCAGGATATTGCTGGGCTTATATTTGGAAAGGTCGTTGCTGTTGTTGTTGTTGTTGTTATTGCGATCTGAGTGAAGAAAACGACTCTTGTTGCTGCTACTGCTACTGCTGCTGGCTGTCGCTGCCGTGTCGTGCAGTGAGAGGTTAGAGAGAGCAGAGGGGATAGTCTTGGTGGTAGATGAGGTTGTGTTGTTGTTATTAGAGGTGGTTTTTGTACCATTAAGAGAGTAGTTGGTGGGTGGAGTGTTGGCCTTGTCTGTAATGCTATTGGTTGTTGTTGTTGTCTGTGAGATGTCAGCTGTTGTGTTGGTTAGTCGGACACCAGCTGCCGTTTCGGGCGCACTATTAGCCTCGTCAGAGCTACTCTCTGACGTGGATGAGGAGTTGCTAGCATCGCTAGCATCACTATCATCATCGTTAGTTACTTTTTTGTTGCGCGACTTTTTCTTGGGCGCCTCCTCCGTTGATGTTGCTGCCGCAGCGGCCGCTGTTGCTGCTTTAACAGCTGCCGCTGCAGCGGCTGCGGCTGCTTCTTTGGCTGCCTGTTGTTCACGTGCTTCGGCCTCTGCAACAGCTGCCACGGCCGCTGCTGCTTCGGCTGCCTCAGTCTTCTGAGCCTCTGCGGCAAGTTCTTCCATGCGCTTCACACGCTCCCTTAGTTCACGTCGCCTGCGCATTCGTTCCTCAAATTTCTTGGCCTCTAGAAACTGGTTGTCCTCGCGTAGCAGCAATATAATCGCTGCGTTGTCTTCCGACGAGCGATCGTCGGCTAAGATCTCACGATCCTCGGCCGTTAGCTCGGGCGGCGTTTGCTCCCTGCGGCGATTGGCAAAGCGACTTCGCGTGTTTGGAGCACGTTCCTCCGGTTGTCCACCATCCGGCAGATCTGTGGAACGCAGATCGCTTTTATTACGGCCATAAGCACGATTTAACCTAGCCGAATTCAGTGCTGTGTCCTCCTCAAAGCCTCGACCATAGCGATTATAGCGACTAGATGGATAGCCACTGGCACCACCTGCACGCAGTGCATCATGATAGTCATGATAACGACTGTTACTATAATCCACCGGATAGTTTTCATCTAGCAGCCGATTACCGCTGGTCAAGTAACCGCTGTCCGTAGAGTCCGCCATGTAGCGTTGCCTTTGGGCGCGAGTTCTGTAAGGAGTACGCTCTTTGCGATCGGCGGCATTAAAAGAACTCGATGAGAGCTTTGACTTTGCCAGCTGATGGGAGGTGGCGCTGCGCAACAGGCCACTGGACGTGGCACCGTAGTCATCCGGCTCTAAGGTCTTGTCGCGATCTTCTTCGTGACGACGTCGTCCAGCCGCACGCTCCAATATGTCCGAATATTTGTTCTCCAGCCGAGAAACGGCCGACACTGTGGGCGTCTTGTCTTTGTCCAAGATAAGCTCGCGACGCTGTGCGTCACAAGAAAAGAAACCAGTCAGTCGCTTGGTAAATTGAATGAAGAAGGAAAGTGCTTTTGGTAAGCGCAGCGCTCGTGTGAAACCAATGGAAACGTCGACGATGACGACGACAACACTCGTCAAGTATTTTACGCTCTGTCTGGTACGGCAGCAGAGGCAGTTAGTTACGGAGCCAGTTATAAAGACCTAGACATAGTGCGAGTGCGAAGACGCAATCCGCAAGACCCATTTAAATGGCATTTTCGGTTTCGGCTAATAACAGTGTTGGGGCACTACTTAATTTCACATCATTTCACTCACAATTTTAGCGTCTATCCAGCAAATCGCTTTCTCTAGCAAAACATTGTAATAAAGGGTGGGCGGGAAGCAGGGGAGGTAGGTAGGCAAGTCTATTTTATTTAGAACGACTAGCGAAATCTAAACAAAAATATACACGGCACGCCGACCTTCAAGGTTTATATATAAATGGCAGAAAATCTTGAAAATTGTGAAAAGCTTTTTATACATTTAATGAGCCAGCCACAGACATGAGACAGAGAGTGAGAGAGAGCTTAGAAAGAGCAAAAGAGAGATGGACAGGAGAAGTGGCATGGACATTTTGGTTGGAATCGAAAATAAAATTTGTTTCTTTGGTGTACGAATCGCAAACATTTAGAAGCACCATAAAACAGTTTGTGTGGGCACAAAATATCTACACATTCTGGGCACAATCAACACATCTATATACACCTGTTGTACATATATGATATATACATACTAGGTACACACGCAAACGTATATTATGTAGCAATCGGGGGTTGCGATCTCTTTTGCATTTTTTTTTTCTTTTGGTTTCTTCAAGCTGTGACAAAATTGGGACAGTGACTTTGCAGTGACTCATAATGTGACAGGTGAAAATTGAGCAAAATAATTTCAACTATTTTCCCAGAAAAGAAATTTAGTAGGAATGCGTCATGGGTTTAGTCGCCTCTGGCTCCGATCAAAGAAGACACGCACACATCGTCGATCTCCATTGGCATCTACACTGCACACAATCATACTAACATCGTCTAGGTTAGGCCTTGTGCCGGCTCCCAAGCCGCGCATTGTTGACTTATAGTATCCGCCTATGGGGCTCAAATGGGTTCGCAGTCTGTCCATCGCATTGGCCGTTGTGGAGCTCTTCTGATAGCGACCCATGAGGGGTCCACTGCTACTTCCACTGCCGCTGCTTGTGTTGATCGGATGGTAGCCCAAGCCACCGCCAGCATAGTAACGTCTGTGGCGATCGCTCATTGTGTTTGGTGGTGCAAGTTCCCGTTCCCGGCCTCGCTCCCTATCCTTGTCACGTTCCTTGTCCGGTTCTCGTAAGCTTTCCGCTTCGGGACGTCTTCGACTGCTGGAAGACTTTTCCGAGCTGCGGCGACGTTTTGTTTGTTTTGTGAGACTGGCTTTATTTTTGGTATTTGTCTGGTTGCTGTTGTCATTCGTTGGGGTTTCGGAGCCACTGCGTCTAATATCGTTGCGATCTTTATAGTTGCTTTTGCTGCTGTTTGTGTTGCTCTCCTCGGCTATGGCCGCTGCACTATAAGAGCCCAAAACAAAACAAGTATTGCTAAAGACGCACTTAAAGCTTTCCCTAATTCTATCTTTTCAGATATGTCGTTTATTGAGTGTGTGTGTGTGTGTGTCGTATTTATATATCTTGGCATTTGGTATTTTCCACGCGCCTCAATCGCGACGTTCGCGCGTTTCCACGACACGGACCAAATAATAACTGAGGAAAATTCGATCGAAATACGTGCGGCGACCAAAATGCGCAGAGACGCACCGTCGATGTATAGCAAAATATAGGAAAAATATGCCGCGCGGTTCTATACAAAAATATTGAGGAATTGTTTTTATTTTTGTGAAAAAGTGTGAAAATATTGCGCACTTGCCCAGCTGCTGTGCGAGGCAGACAAAGAGAACATTTCACACACATACAGAGAAAGTGAGAGAGAGTATAAGTGGAATGAGTGGGTGTTTTTAAAATGGAATATTCTTTTATTTGCTTCTTCATAAAATGCATTTAATTACTAGAGAGCTTTCCATTTCCGTCAGTTTACAAAACAAGGAAATGATCGAAAGTCAGTCGGTAAAAATGATTGGAGGAAAAGCCTTGAACTCTTCACGTCAACAAAAACAGAAAAAGAACAAAGCCATGAAGATAAAACAATTACGTTTTATGTATTTTAAGCTTGCCGCTCATTAAAAATAAATACTAAAAGAGCAAATGCATTAAAAGCACAGAGAACGAATCACAATGCCATTGATCTCTCTCCCTCTCTGAGAAGGAAGCGCTAATTCTAAGCATACAAGAGAGTTGCCAGACAGTCGGAGAGACCGTGCTGTCAAACTTGAAAGCTTTTTTGTAAAGCTTCATCCAAATACAATTGCAATATTGAATTAAAACTTTAAATCGAATATTCTTGCGTTAAATATGTATGTTGATATAGATATGATAGATGACATTGGGCTAGGTAACGAAACTGTAATTTGTATGCAACCCAAACCAAAACTATAGATAGTTCTGTCAATTGTTAAATGACAATCGCTTCTTATGTAAATGATTGCAGTTCAATTGATTGTCTTAATGGCACAATGATCTCTCACTCTTCCTCATTCTTTGTGAATACATGTAAATAGTTATTGTCAGTCTGGAGAGATAGTCGACTGAAGTAACAACAAATGATCAATTAAATCAAGGCTCTTGTCAATTGTATATTTTCACACTTTTGTAACAAAAAAAGAGGAGGGGACACGATTTAAAACGCACTCGACTCAACGTTTACATAATTGGCACCGCGCGCTAAAGAGTAGAACGCGTTGAGGAACGAAGTAGCGCGTTGCTGCGCTGCAACTAACGACAAACGGCAATGGGGCAAATTACATACTTAAATTAACGAAACAAAAATACAAAAATAAAAAGAAATCAAATGAAAATAAAATAAATGATGAGAGCTGCGATGCGACTGGCAACATTTTGACCGAGTTTTTGTTGTTTGACGAGATGCGCGCGGCGGCAACACTAAAAACAACGGACATAAAATAAATAAAAAAAAAAAACCGCAAAATTAAAAATAATTTATGCGTGTATGTGTGTTTTTGTGTGTATATGTGTACTATATGTAATTCATTTGCTTCATTTCTTTTGCATCGATTACCGATTGCGCTGCTGCTGTTGTTGCTGCTGTTTGTTATCAGTTCGTTCGCTTGGATTGCGTCGAAAGCGCTGCAGCAAACTGTTGCAGCTTTCAGAGAGCAGCTGCGTAACGCTTGCTGCCGTCGCGCTGCGCATGTAGCGTCGCTGTGGGCGCGCCTGTGATGCTGCTGCTGTCGCTGCCGGCGTCGCTGTTAATGCCGCTGTTTCCATATCAGCTGTTTTCTTGCTGACAATTTCAGCATTCACAACATCATTTGGCAAAATCTTTTCGCTTTTATCCCGATGGAAACGACTTAAAAATGTTGCCATTGTTTGCGCGTGGGTTTTTTTTAGTTTTCTTCCTTCTTTATTATTTTTGCTTTTTTAGGCTATGACGGAGATCCGATAATACTAATTATAAATATACATATTTTATATGTATTTAATGGCACATATGAGCGTGATTGGGATATTGATTCGTAGGTTTTAATTTGGCGAAGCTGAGTTCCTCTTCTGACTTGATCTATTTCATTGAATGTACTAAAAGTTTTGATTTTTGTTGCTGTTGCTGGCGTGCTTTGTTTTTGGCATTTACTCTCGGTCGTGGCAAGACAATATATATATATTGTACTGTATAAGTTAAGTAGTATAGTATATTAGACGGTATTTACATATAAAGAGCGTATTTATGTGTTGTAAAAATAATTGAAATTGTACGATATTTGGCAGCTATTCGACAGAAATAGACACACAACAGAAGCAGCGACAATTTCGATTGCAATTGCGATCTCAAATCGAATCGAATCCAATTTCTATTTCAACTTTAAAACAATGCATTTATTGCAATTTGGTATTGCGGAATTCCGATGCTTGATTACACGCACTTAAAGCCATTGGCCTACGGGTAGTTGAAATTTGCGCGATTCTTTGACTTTGTTTCTTGTTTTTCAAGCAGCGCGTCTTTACGTTTTCAAGAAAACAATCCGAAATCTGCGCAACTTTAACGAAAGCGTACGCCACAAATACTAATTATAAAAATTTGAAAAATATCGCAACGACGACAGCGCCAAAGTAGCTGGCGAGTGTGTGTGCTCAGGGCGGAACATAGAACACGCTCCGTTTCGATCTCTGAACCGGGCGTTTTGTGGCCACTGCGGGAGAGCTGATGCTTAATGCTGATGATGCTGCCGCAGTCGCAAGTGATGCTGCCTTCGTTTGTGGCTAGTTTCTATTATTGTTTGTCTAGGTAGCAAGCAAAAAAAAAAAAACTCAAAAACCAACCACAAGCAGACGGCAAAAGCAAACGTCAAATGATTCAAATGTTTTTATGATACTCTATGCAAAATTTTAGGTTCTATATTCATATAGAACTTTTATAACAGGAAATATCGATTTCTTATCGGGAAAGCAGAATATAAAATTCTTTTAACCATTAAAGACCATATAAAGTTGTAAGAGCAAACAAAATTCGTTGCGTCAATCCGGTTATTTTTCGCTATATAGTTCCGAGAAAAAGAGAGCACACGGCCTATGTTTGCTATGAGTATGCCTTATGTATTTGTTGTTACATATGTCGAAAGGCAGGCAATGGGTGATTGTTTAGTTTAATTGTAAATTACTTATTTAAATTATAAATAAAAGTTTTGCAAAGTTTAAACAAAAGTCAGAAGCGCTCGTTAAGTATAATACGTTTTTTGTTGTGAGGGAAAATTAAAAAGATATCAATTTTAAGTGTTTTGCACTAAATAAACAACATAAATTGAGTGTGAAGCTATTTTTGGCCGAAACACAAAATTGACATTGAATTTCGGTTGGGTGTTCGTGTTTCTATATTCAGTTTTTTGCTTTAGTCGATTGTGCAACGCTGTTGCTGTCGAGACAAGTGCAAGAATCTGGCGAGCAAGAGAGCGGCGACAATGGGACGCAAGGCGATAGAAAAAGGTGAGGGTAGGGCCACAATTCGCACAGGAAGTGTGCGCGCTACAATCAACAAAATTCTGTACTTGGCCCCCACAACAACATAAAAAAAAACCTAACGAGAAGAGCGTCAAAGGGGCTAAAAGTAAAGAGCGCGAGGCAGCCTTTGGAGTGAGTCGCAATGAGTCAGCGCATCTATTTTGAGAGGCTGAGCTGCTTCCGAACGAACAGCAAGGAGCATACATATATGGCATATTTTTCTTTATTATTATTATTGCTATCGTTATGAGCTTGTTAGTTAGCAGTAGTTAAAAGTGAAACATACATCAAACAAATAAAACAAAAGCATTTTAGCAAAACAAAAACACAAAAATTTAAAAGCTGCGCATCGAATCTACCTCGATGAAATGCAGTCCCAAAACGGACTTGGACATTTCATTTTGTTGTTGCTGCTGCTGCTGTTGTTGTTGTTGTTGGTGTAACTGTTGTTTTGAGTGGCTGAATATGACAGAATTGCTTTGTTGTAGTGAATGTTGTTGCTGTTTTTGTTGCGGTTGTTGCGCTGCCTGTGGTTGCATGCCCGTTGACGAAGACGTCGACGACGCTGGCTGCATCGGTCCGTAAAACAATTGCGTATTTGTATTCGGATCGTATTGAAGCGGCGCCGCACCGCCAGCACCGGAAGCGTTCAAAAACTGCGACGCATGCGGATGTGGTTGAGTCTGGGCCTGGTACTTGACCGGGTGTTGCTGCATCACCTGACTCTGCTTGGGCTTGAGATATGCATACGGATCGAAGGTCTGTAATGGTTTACGCTCGTGCGGCGTCATCTGCTGTTGCTTGGGTAGATTGTAATAATTGCGACTCATCATGCCGTAATTATGTTGCGGTTGCATTATGCTTGGACGCTGTGCAGAGCTGAAGGATGCCGAATGGGTAAGCGGCGCACCACCACCCACGCGTGGATACGTGGGTTTTAGCGCCTGATAGCTATTGCCATACATCTGGGGCGCCATGCCGGCTGGTAACTGTTGCTGCTGTTGCTGCTGTTGATGTTGTTGCATTGGCTGCCCGAATTTGTTCTCCTTGTTGGTTTTCTTATGCAGGAACATTGCCAGGCCGGAACTAGATTTTGGCGTCTGTTTGGCTACATGCGAAGAGGAATACGATTGCTGTAGCTTGTGCGGATGTTGTTGCTGGAAGGGATCGCTGCTGCCATTCATGGCTGAGCAGGCAAACGTGTTCCAGTTTAAGAATGGTTTCTTTTGTTGCGGATAATGTTGCTGTTGTTGTTGTTGCGGCTGCTGCTGCTGCTGTTGTTGTTGATGTTGCTGGTGCTGCTGCTGGTGTTGTTGCAGCTGCTGCTGCTGCTGCAGAAGTCGCTGATAGCCCATGGGCAGCTGTGAGGTAGAATTGGATTTGCCAATGGGATATGCTATCCTTCGCTGCTGCTGCTGCTGCATCAGCGGCTTCTGCGGATCGTACAGCTGCACTGGCACGGGTATTTGTGATTCGGTTGTAAATTTGCTGGCACTGTTGCTGCTAGCTTGTGCAGCGTCTTCTTTGTGTTCAACTGTCAGCGATTGTGACATAATTGCGTTGTTGTTGGTTGTGGTGCTCTTTAGCTTTAGCATGTCATTTAGACATTTTTCTAGCTTGTTGTCGACATCTTTTTGACGCTTTGTCGCTGCTGATGACGTTGCCGATGTGGCTGTTGCCGTTGTTGTTGTTGTAGTGGCTGCTGCTGCTGTTGTCGTCATTGTCATTGCTGGTTTTGTTGTCTGATCTAAGTTGGCGTTTTGTGCTGCCGTTGTAGCAACTGTTGAGGGTATATGAAAGGATGAGGTAAATTTGGATAACTGCGGCAAATGAGTGGTGCAGCAGTTGGTTACAGTGAAGCTACTGCTGCTCACGGTGCTGTTGCTCTTTTCCGATTTACGCTCGAGAGAGGCACATTCGTTGGATGATTCGGTTAGCGGTGGTGGTGCTGCTATCGCTGCTTGTTTGGCTACATCTGTCGGTCGGCGAAATAGTGCAGCAGCACAACGCGGCGATGATACACAAGAACTGCTAGAGCTTTTAAGTACACCAGCACTTGGTTTGATGTTGGCAGCTGGCTGTTGATTGAGCGGTGGTGGTGGCTCCTTACGTGGTTGCAACTGAGTTGTTGCTGCTGCTGCCACTGTTGCTGGTGTTGTCGTGGGCAGCAATATTGCCGAGTTTGATGTGCTGCGCGTCAGTGAGGGCAGATGCTTCATGTAGCAGGGTATGTGTGTGCGACTGGAGCTGCGCAGTAGTGGAGCTGGTGCCTGACTAACTGCTCCTCCTCCTCCTGGCACATGCGTCATAGAGACACTTTTGTTGAGCGACTGTGTGGCAGTTGCCAGCGGCTGTTGTTGCTGCTGCTGTTGCGTTTGCTTGACGGGCACTCGAGTGGTGAATGGCGCTGACGTGGGCGATTGTTCGTTGCATACAATGAGCTTGTAGAGATCATCTTTGGTCACAGCTTGTCTGACCTTCAGATCCAAATGCGACAACGAGGCGTTCTTCTGTAGGCGATGACTAGGCAGCTGCGGCTGCTGCTTTTGCAGCTCCTTCTGTGCCGCCTCGGCAACAGTTGGATCAAAGATGGCAAGCTTCTTGGCCGTCTTGGCGTCCACCTTGAAAGGCTGTCCAGCATCGCCCAGCTGGGCACCACAGATCTTCTCGTAGTTCCAGAATGTGCGCTTTGGCGTCTGATGCTTTTGCGAGCTGGACAGATTCTCGCTCCAAAAATCATTCATGATTTGCTTGTTGAGCGACAAAGTTGAGTCGCTCATCAGCCCATTCTTTTGGGCTTCCTGTGTGCGCAACGGACCGGCACTAGGCGTGCCCATGGGCATATTGGAGCTGGATATGCTGCGCTGCAACTTGGGCAACTCGCTGCCGTTTGTCTGTGCAAAGATCGAAGGATAAGCGGGACGAGCTGTTCGATTGGATGTCAGGTTGTTGGCAAAATTTATAGAGGAGGATTTGGAGAGACCGCTCGCAGCGCTCGATATTGTGGGCTGCGCCGAAGTTAGCGCCATTGATTGATGCGAGTTTGATTTGGTTAATGGCTTCTGCTGTTGCTGACGCTTCAGACGATCGTAGAGATCTTCGCACTCCTGAAACTCCTTATGCAGCTTGCGATCTAGCTCGCTATAGTCGGGTAGACTCTTTAAATACTTGTTCATCATCTCGATCTCAGCATCATAGAAATTGGCATCCTGCTTGGCGCTGCTTGTGGCCGCTGCCGACTTCTCCTCCAGCTGTTGTTGATGCTGCAGCAGTTTATTTAGATTGATCTCACTCGCGAGCTTAGCGTTGGTGTTCTGTAGCTTCTGTTTAGGTGCGCGACAGGGCACAGGCGGCGGCGGTGACGAAGATGGCGTGCTGCAGGATGACAGCGATATGCTCGAGGCGGGACTGCTAGCAATGGTGGCCATTGGACGCGATGGCGTCGTTATGGCGCCAGTTGCTGCATTGTACGCCATGGGATGATGTTTGCGTGGCAATGGCGGCGTCGACTTGGGACTTGCAGGCAGCAGCGGGCGATTCTTACGCAACGCCAGCGGCGACGAGATGGGCGAACGAACAGCGCATTTCGTTTCCGGTAAACTGGATGACAACACGGACGCGAACTGCGGCGATACGACTTGAAAGAATTGCTGACCGCTCGCGGGCGGTGGCGTTGGTTTCTGCATGATGCACGGCGACGACGACGACGACGACGATGATGATGCAAAGAATGCTACGTCACTGGGTTTTATTGTGGCGGTGATGTTGGAGCTCGCACTTGGTGCCTCCGACTGAGTTGATTTTGAGGCATTGGCTTTGCCAGCATCTTGACTCATTTATGCAATTTGACTAAAGCAAGCGCAACTGCGTAACGTAAATCAGAAGCTGTGAACTAGTACCAGGTTACAACCCAGAACTAGTTCATAGCTGTACTCGAAGCAATCGGGAGTTTGACGCTTGTCCAAAAACATATTTCTCATCTCAAGCTATTTCTAGTTGTGTGTATGTGTGTAATGATTGCATTTAATGTTTGTTTGTCGATAGTAAAATCGAGAGCAGCACCAACAAACAAGTCAAACTCAAAAGACAATTCTTGCAGTACACAAAGAGAATGAGTGAGGGGTAGGAAGAGAGAGAAAGGGAGACACACACAGCCTATAACACTAGACGAAGAGGTAGACAACAGATTCACCAGACAGCATACACCAGACAAACAACCAACCTGCCGATACTGTTCCGGTATCTTACTGTTCTTCGGCACAATTATCTTTTTGATTATAATAATTTTATCACCCTCGATTTTCGTAATTGTTATGGGCACACCCATTTGTGGGCGTTGCGGTTTAGCCACCACAGCTGGACGATTGACGGTTCGTACCACCTGTGGCCCAGTTAGAATGCCGCCAGGAGATGGCTTGACTGCCGGTGGTGCAGGTTTGGGTAACGGTTTTGGTGCCGGCTTATATTCCTTGTGATCGCTGCGCACAATTGAGAGATGATACAGTGGTTTGTCATCATCGAGAATGCTCTTTTGGGGCACTGTCTTCTTTTCGACTTTGCGCAGCACCACACCCATCGTATTCGTCTCCTTGGGCTTAATAGTAATCGAACCGCTTGGGGCTGTTACCCTTTTAAGGCACACACCCAAATTAGCACCCACTGGCGGTGGCGTCTTCGTGCGATGCACCATTTTACCGCTAGGTATATCGCGATACCCATCTTCATGGCCGCCCCCCGGCCGTCGGGAGTCCAATTGCGGCGGCAATTCAGGATTGCTGTGTAACGATGGCTCCGGAGCCACCAGCGGCGATGGACCCGGAAATAGTGCAGTCAGGCTGCTGCGTCGTCGATCTATGTTAGGTGCCGACACCGTCTTCGACAGCGGGAACTTGGGCATTGCTGACAGGTCCGCAGCGGAATCAGTGCCCTTCACGCTGGCGGTGCTGCCACGACGACTGACACTGACACTGACACTTGCACTGGCATTGCCATTGAGTCGGGCAGAATCTATGCTGCTAATGCTGGAGCTATGCAAGCGTTCGGGTGCAGTGCTTCTCTCATGGTGTCGCGCCATTGGCGACATATTGCGCTCCCGACTGCGTGCGTCTCGAGCTGCCCGCTGCATGCGCATCAACTGAATGGAGTCGGACAAGTGCAATTTGCTGTTGAGCGGTGGGGACGCTGATTGCTCGGAAACGGGATTACCGTTGCCAGCACTAAGCAAATTCATTTCCATGGCATCGTTTAAAATGTTGGGAAGCAGATCGCCTGTGTGCGATGGACTGGAAGAGTCATGTGTTTGTTCACGCTGTTGCTTCTTTTTATCCTCCTCCTCCATCTCCTGTTGCTTTTGCAATTGACGCTGCCGATCCGCGGCACGCTGCAGCTGCTCTTCGGCTTCGTGTGCGGCTCGGGCACGTGCTCTCGCCTCAACTTCAGCTGCTACGCGAGCCTGCTCCTCGGCCAGAGCACGCGCCTTGGCCTCGGCTTGGGCACGAGACTCCGCCTCGACCTGAGCAGCGGCGGCAGCACGCAGATTCGTTAGCTCAGTGGCTGTCATTTGTTTGATGCTGAGACGACGCTGGATATCATCACTGCCCTCCGGTTTGGCAGTGAGATCGGGGCAGCTGAGTGCGATCAGTTCGCTAAGTTCTTCGGACATCGCGGGACTGCAGAATACGCGATTTCTATATATTGTATATTTGTTGGTTGGGCTGGGTGTGAAACTGTTATCTAACTTTTCACTGACAAAAATACTTATATCCAAACTTAAATTGCGTTGGTTTGGGTTTGACTAGCTCGACGCGACTCGCGACGCTGCTGGCGTTTGCAATAAAGAAACCTGCTCGATCGATAGCCCTGTAAAGATCGAAGATCGTCGATACGGTTGATCGATAGATTGGTGGATTGAGGGAAGGAGGGGCAGGAATGCGGCTCTCAATGTCAATGCCTCATTGACATTTTGGCAAATGCTTTTAGTCGTTTAGTTTATATTTGACTTATTAATTGATCAGCGAGTTTGCCAACAACAAAAGCCAACAGGAACAGGCAAGTTTCCCTCCCATGTCAATGGCGCCCAATGTGATACAAGTACAAGCTGAAACGACTTTTGTATGCAACTAAATCTGTGTGTGTGGCATATTAAGAATTCAACATACAGACAAATCACATATCGTAAACAGCAATGAGCTCATTGATCTGGGCGCCAGATCACCCTGCCAGTTGCACCCGATTTTGCCACCATAAAGTCTACACCTTGCCCTATATATGTGTACGAGGGTGAGCGTTGGAAAGAGAGCTAGCTGGAACAAGAACACAACAACGATTGGGTGACTACATAGCGTATGTGTATATCCAACTGAGTGACGGCCCTGCCTGTGATATATGTATGCATGGGAAGTACATCTATATGCATATGTACATACATATATATATTTAGTTGTTATATATGTATAGTTTATTTAGCTAGTTGCCTCTGCCTGCCTGACTGCCAAGAGTGTGCTCTCGCTTCGGTACAAAATCTGTTTTTATTTTTAACAAAAAAAAAAAGAGGAAGAAAACAACGCACGTAAATTGGCGCAGTAGTCGTGTATTATACGTGCTACATATGTAAATTTGTATGAACCTGTATGAATGTGTATGTTTGCAGTACAGTGAAACCTCCCGCACTAAACAACATTGATAAAAAGTTTTAGCTTTTTGAATAGTTGGTTCAACAAAGATACGAATATGATGGAAAGCGACTTTTACTGTAGATCATGGGCGCTTTCTGTATTTTACTTGTTAAATCTAAACATTACACACACACACACCACTAAGTTGGAAGATTTGAAAAGCATAAATAAGACTTTTCTCCCGATGGCTGTCTCATTTCTTATATGGGCAATATGTGTTCTTGTGACTTTTTGCTATGTTTTTGTTGAAATAAACGCGCGTACCAAAAATAAATCCAAACATTACAAAAATAACTATAGAAAATTGCTCAGCGAGAAGAAGAAGACGTAGAAAAGGCAGCATCAAAGATCAGCACGATGGAACTGCCCGCTAGTTGCTGCTGCTGCTTCTTCTAGCTGGTGAATAATCCCTGCTGATCTCTGATGCACAAGTATGTATATGTGTATATATATTTTTAGTTTATATGTTATATGCGTGTGTTTCCATTTGTATAAGTCTTAAGTTGTTGTTTCTGACGCTATGTTTGTTAGTTTTAAGTTTTTGTTTTGATTTGCTTGGCCGCCGTGGTATTGTCCGTTGCTGTTTATATATTTCCTTACTCGAATAAAAAATGGCAAAGTTTAGGCTAATTAGACTCCAATATAATGTTTTTACACCTGTTTTTTATTCAACTACGAGCTGCGACCATTAAAAAACTATTTTGAACAGGTTAGGAGCGACAATGTTTGTGAATATGCGCTAGTATTTGTTTTATCTTCTTCTTTTAGTATTTAAAAGGTTTGTTTTGCGGCACTTTTGTTATTGTTATATTGTTGCTGGTTTCGATTTTATTTTTAAAGCACTTAAATTTTCGATGTGTTTTTTTTATGTATTTGTTGTGCAGCCTGATTATGTCACGTCTGATGCTTAACAATTGTTGCTATTTATGTTGGTTTGGTTTTAAGTATATTTTTTATGCATTTGCCTTTTGCTTTGCCCCAAAGCCAAATGAGTTTTCATTTAACATTCATGTGAAGTAATCGCTACATACGTATAAGCACGATTTTTCCTATACGAAGAAACACACACACAGCACACACGCAATACACATGAAATTATAAACAAATTCGCGACAGCAGGAGCAAGATTTAATGAGCTAGAGAGAGAGAGAGAAAGAGAAATGGGGCGAAAGAGAGGTGGAGGAGACGCGTGTGGAACACGTACCGTTACACGTTAGCTAAAGGCCAGAACGAACCGACGGGCGATGGGCAACGATACACAACCGACAAACGAAGATTTGTATCTGTTTCTGTTTCAGATTTGGAAAATGCTCAACTGACACACAAGTAGAAAAAAAAAAAAAAAATACCCAAACACATCCCGAGCAAGAGAAGTGAATTTCTTCTGTGGTATATTTTTAATTTCCCCCATTGGCGACGACGGCGAAAAATCGGTTTTTGAGCAAATGGCAAACAGAGGCGCTAGGTGGAGCAGCTGCGCGCGCAACGATCAGCTGGCCACAGACAGGCGCACTTTGCTGATCTCAGAGAGATAGAGAGAGAGAGAGAGTGTGACACACACTTTGGGAGAGTGTTAAAGAGAGCGTAAGTTTGTTGAGATGGGGATGGCAAGCATGCCACATGCAACAAAAGGGGCTAATCGTTCTCATTTTTTTTTGGCTCACTCACAAGATAATCATCAAGGTGATCGACAAAGTACTCCTCAACAATCCAACTGTCACCGGCATAACGGTTGACGGGCATATCGCAAAGTGCGACCAAATCGAATAGATTACGTTGCCGCTTTAAAAGCAAACAGCGGCTCACTTCAGCCTTATCACCATCATCCTCCAACTCTTCCTCCTCTCCGTTCCAATTCGATTCGTTGTGTGTGCCATTTGAAGTTGGCGCCGTCTCTTGCGCATTCCGCTTGAATTGCTGTTCTAATTGACGAAAGTACTGAATCTTGACAAGCGTTTCTTTCTACGCGCGAGGCAATCTACAAAAAATTGTGTGTGCTTAAAACCACTTAATTGCTGTCGCAATGGCCACTGACTGCCGCCCGCCGTGAGTCAACAAGTTAATGTCAAATGATCAATTGAACAAAAATAAGCGAGGATAGCAGCGCGGCATGCCGAGGGTAGAACAATTAATTTTTGCAGATTATCTGCATCATCAGCAACACCAACGAATATACTACAACGAACGTTGAGTTACATATTTACACACATAATATTTGTAGCATGACTTTTCTTATCAGGCACTCAAAAATTCAAATGCTTTTAGCACCTTGAACTAGTTGAAAAGTTTTGTTTGATTAATATAAATATAGTTACGATTATAATTGCTGTGTAGCTTTACTTAATTCAGATGTAACGAAATAATTTACCATATTTGATTGTATTTATATTCTTTAAATTATAGTTTTATTGGTTTGGCAACTTATTGCAAGCTGTAGAACCACAAAGAGAGTTCAGATGGATTTTATATTTAGATCCCGTCACTTTCTTACGTCTGATTAAAATGTAATCACAAATTTAGCTCATTGCGGCAAATGATAAGCCTCAAGTGATGCGTAAGTGCAATGAGCTCTCAGAGAGCAACGAAAATAGAGTCTACAAACATCAATGTATTAGTTATTCGTATGATTAAATGCAAAGATACAAGGTACAGGTGTGATAGCAATTCAATCACGAGACAATTTTAGGCAAGAAATGAAAGGGTTCGAAGGCTTTTCGATAGCTTACAAGATAATCACTATCGTGATCGGCAAAATACTCGACAACTATCCAATCCTCATCCGTGTAGGGTGTAAAGCGCAGAGATGAGCACTCCAGCAGCAGATCGCGATAATGATCGATGCGTTGCGGTGCCGGAAGCTGACGCATTTTAAAATAACATGGAATTTGGGATTCCTCAAACTGCTGGGCAGTTAGTTGAGATTTTTTCAAATAGCTCTTGAAAAACAGCATCGCGTCGGGGTTGGCAGTGATTCGATAACTGAATGAATAACACGACCCATAAAAAAAAAAAAAACTAAAAAGCAACATTGAAAGACAGCGAAATTGGCAAGCATTGATGGTATGCCAGATGCTATAAAAAATACATATATATACTAAGAAAACTTGATCAATTTTAGCTACTTAGTGTAATAGTTTAGCTAGCATTAAGCGAGCTTTTATGTTTATGAAAGTTGCTTAATTTTCCTTTTACCATAGTTTTCATTGTTTTTTTTCAGTAAAAATCGTTCATGTCGTTTTTTTTTTTTTTGTTGGTATGATGTATAGAAAATGAAAAGTTTTTACCTTAGCTTGCGATTGGCGATTGTTGCGCCCACTGTCACGCTCATCCTTGGGCCGATCACGATGCCGGCGCCTTGAGCTTGAGTGTGATGCTTCATCCCTGTAACGGTACTTGTGCTGACGCCGACCAGTGGCCGGCGATTTACGATGCGATCGCTTGGAACGCTCTTTGCGACGTCGCGATGAAGAGAGGCTGTCATCAAAACTGTAAGAATATAATAAATCGAAAATGTGAGGTAATTAATAATCAAGTTCAACGTTCAACAGAGTTACTTAATACTTTTTTTTTATACATATGCAAGTATGTATTGTTTATGTACATACATCCGACAACAGATGAATGGCCGTCCTTGACGTAACGCCCAGCAGCAACTGTCGAATTATAAGCCACATGTATAAAAAGTGGCCAACCAAGAGAATTGGACAGACAGTAAATGGAGTCGACATGGAAAGCTACTTAACAGCACTATAAGCTGTTTGAATATATCTGATTGTTGCCTTGCCTCCCCGTTGGGTTCTTGGACCAGACCCGCTGAGCGTTATCGAGAGTATGTGCATGTGTGTGTGTGTTGGCGAATATGCGAATTTGCGTTACCAATCAAGTTAATCAACTTGGCCGGATGGCTGTGGCTGGCTTTCTGGTTGGCTGTCTGCCCACCATGGATCGAGCGACATGCCTTTGAGAGTGCGTCGTCGTCAAAAGTCGTCGGCCAAATGGCAAGGCCTATGACACGGCACACTAATCTCTAGTACAAAAAGCATTAAGTACTAAGCTCAACGACCAAAAGTCAGGCACAGCGAGGCCAGAAACTGTGTCAATAACAGCAACGGTAGCCATATTACATCAATGAAACTTACACACACACACACACACATACATAAAACATATATCGACACGCCCAAGTGAGCTTCACATGCGGGTGGGTGGGCAGACGACAAGTCAGTGGCCGCCATGCAGCCCAAGATCTTAGCATGAATCAGCCGACCGATCTGATCCAATGATCCGATAACTGACCTAGACAGGCGCTGCCGCCAAGAAGTGAAGACAAGATCATATGCAAATTAGGTAAATACACAGCTCAAAACAGCTGCTCTAAAGCGATTTTGATAATATTTATTTTTATTTTTTGAAAGACAAGCAAAATATGACAACAAAACAAGCATTTGATTTGAGTTTCGGTTTACAGGCGCCCACACACGTGCTTGCGAGCGAGAGCGCCTCTAAATTTGGTCACAAATATTATGAGAACGTAACGAAGCTGAAAGTGACTTTGACTACAAGTACGTTACACTCACTTACTCACTCACACACACACACGCACACATGCATGCGAACACACAGCTGCAGAGGCAAACAGATATACTTTAAATATAACAAAAAAGCTCAACGCCTGCGCTCATTTCAAATCAGCTTGAACAAACTACAGTCAATAGAAGTCAGCGCCCGGTTTTGTATGTAGGCTTAAATCTCTTGGCATTTTGGCTCTTGGCCAGCATCCGCTGTACAACAAAAGATCTTTCGTCTGGTCTAGGCAACAGCAGCAGCAGCAGCAGAAGCAAACGCCTCTTATGGCTATACGGTAGTTATAAGGAGCATAATTTAATCGAGAGTTGCCTAATAAATAGTCGCTTCAAGAATAGAATCGAGAATTGCCTAATAAATAGTCGCTTCAAGAATAGTTGTATTGATTTTGTGCTTAAGTAAATAAGCATTGTGTTGATAGGCTTTAGCATTGTTAAACATTTTTAGCTTCTAATCATAATATTTTAAAGCCAACGTCTATGCTAAGCAAACTATGCTAATTGTTTTTCGTTATTAGTTTTTGATCTACCTCCGGTTAAGGCCGCATTGTCAAACATATTTCAATGCATTGTACTTCTGGTCTGGATTTTGATTAATGGAGCGACTCGTGCGAATTAGAACAACATTTATGGCAAACTTTAATTGGATATTAATGATGATACGTTCGATTTTGGACATGCGAAACTGTTAACACTTGAACACACGAAACCCAAGCTCCCATTAAGTAGCTTCCCGATTTGGGTGGTGTTATAGTATAAGGCAATTGGCCAGGCAAGTGCTTTGGCCTAAAGCAACAGATTTTTTTCTTCGCTTATATAAATGTGAACACATTTTAATTAGAGCACATACAAGATAAAATGTGAAATGAGTTCGATATTGAGAACATACATAAGATTGACTTAAGAAAGTAAAACTCATCATAGGTGATAACTTAATAAATTAATCAATTAGGTAAGGTAACTTTGCAAACAGTCATGTGATATAGACAATATCTCGAATGCTTAAACTTTATTGAATATTGACTAGTTTATCAATCTTTAACATTTTGTCTGTTATTAATTTTTAATAGGGCGTTATATAAAATGTATATAAATGTGATAAGATTTTTTTGTTTAGATTTATGAAGCCATAATATTGAGCAATATTCGATTGACTGTCGCACCTATATTTTAATATAGTTCTGTATTTCCTCAGAACCTTGAAATGTGTTAACGACCCAAAAGTATTGATTTCTCGCAACTAGCTATGATTTCTCACAAGCTGTGGCCCAGCCCATTTTCTAGGGTATTCTTAAGCGGATATCTGTATAAAGAAATACAATACTAACAACATGCTAGGGATTAGTAAACACGCGTCTGTAAAAATTTCTTGTGGCCTTGACCAATTCTTCTTATTGTTTAATTAACTTTTTATCAAGCAAAATCCCAAATGACTCAACAAACTTAGCAATTAGACATGCACATAATGGCTTTGTCTTGACCAAGTTATTCCATCAGATTTATGTGTCGCTAAGTGTGTGACAAACATCTTAAGATGGACAGCGCGACAAGATACAATCTGGCACTTAAAATAACTGCAAGAATGTTTAATATGCTTTGCGAAGGCTTTGTCGATCGACACATCTGAGAATAGTTTCTTTAAATCTTGACTGTGCTATTAAATTATTTAATTAATCATTCGAAAACCAGTTTTTCGTTTGATTTACATAGAGAGCACTGCCTGCCACAGCTGAGACACTTTAAACCCACCACCACCAGCAGACACCACATACAACAACAACAACAACAACTGCGAACAAACATTTTGCTGCGTTGCGAGAAATTTTTTTTGTGTTGACCCTGAAAATGCCTTAAATACATTAAGCAAAAGCGTAGAGTACAAATTTATCCACATCTCTAACCCTTCCCCCGCCGTTCAGACGTTCAGACAGCCAGGTACATAAGCCAACAACAAAAGCATAATAAAAATCGTTAATAATTTGTTATTATTGTTGTTCGATTTTGTGCTTCCATTGAACTGTGAACGCATGCGTCACTATGACTTATGCGGCGTACAAATCAAGAAATGGATGAGATGAAAAACCACTAGCAGCTGTTTATAGGAATGGTTAAAGGAAAAAAAGAGAACAACAACAACACAAAACAAAACCATAAATCGCAATTATACAGAAATAATAATAATGAAACATACATAAATAAACCTGTTAAAGTCACGTACAAAATTAATGAAAGCTGTAACAACTCGACACATAAATTTGATTGATTTAGCAATCAGTATCTGAAGACAACCCACCCATTATTGATAGTTCTTGTATCTTTCAACTATCGGACACAATATATTATTTATTTTGTTCGATTGTTAGAACGTAACGCAGCCCTGGCAAAACTTGAATAACTTTATAAGAATCTTTAACAAAAGTTTTGTTTTTTGATCTGTATTATTTTTATTCACATTGTTGAAAGTAGAGGTCAGTATTTCTTGAGTAAAACATAATGAGAAACCGGATTTTTCGGCTTGTGTTGTACACTGCTGAAAGCAAAGCGATGACAACAACTTTAGCGATTTTATTGTCCGCTAGCCATAAATGACAAAACGGATTGCCGTTACAAATAAAATGTAAATAACAAATAATATTTTAAATGAAAAGAACTGATACAAAGAATAAATACTATTATGCAGTCATATATGACATCGTTTTGGGCTCATGGGGCGCATGAGTAACGGCAATATGCAATTAAGCTGCGCGGCAGCAATGCGAAACTTGGGCGTTTACCGCAAGCCTTTGAGTTTGCCCAGCGCCAAGGTCAATGGTTGCGTTTGCGCAAACACCACAGCAATGTCAATACACCAAGCGATCAAACACATTGCAAGTACTGCAAATAAAGCAGCAGACAGACAGTGAGTGATATAGTGAGAAAAACCTACATTGCCTGGTAAATCTGTGAAGTGGTTGCTGGTTTGTGCGTCAGGGACGGACGCTTGGTCATTTCAGGAGCAGAGCTGAGTCAGCGTCCAAACTTTGTTGTTGGTCGTCTGTCAGATATGCAGTCGTTCATTATTCAAGCAGAGATCGCACGCGTTTAGCACGGTTCAATGAACGTTATGTAATGTATACTCTATACAATGCATAATACTCTATACACTCCATACTCAACAATGTACACAAAGCCGAACAGACTGGCCGATGCCGGCCATTACAGTTAACAAAAACAAACAAACCAACAGTTGAGCAAAGTCAACAGCAAGCAAAAAGGTATAATTTGGCAACTGGATGTTTTCGATTAACACAAACAAAATCGCGAAAAAGGAAGCAATGAATTTTTATAAAGTATACAAAAACAGTTTGCAAAGATTATACTATAAAATACGTTAATATTAATATTATTAGTTTTTGTTGTTGCGCTGCTGTTGTTATTGTAGTCAATCACCTTTTGGCTGTCTGAGTGCATTTATAGGAAGTCAATAAAAACCCAATACATATAAATCATTTCGCATAAGCAACAACAAATATTATCCCAACATGCCGAGGAGATTCTATTTGGTAGGGGGAATGTGAGTTTGGGAAGGTGGGCAGGTGGGCAGGCAGGCACTAAAACGTTGCATGTATAAATTTTCGGCTTGCCTTGCAGTTGTCGGAAACTGCTCGAGAATACTGAGCTCAAAAGTCAAGACAACGTTAAGTCAACTTTATTGTTCTTACTGTTGTCGTTGCCGCTGCCGGCAGTAGACGCATCGATTAAAGGCGTATATGGACTATGGAGAGAAGTCCGGTTTGTTTTGGAGCGCGATAAACGTCAGATAAACGGGGCCGAGAGCAAAACAGAAGCACAATAAACTATGCACAAGCAACAACTGAAACCAAAGCCATGACTACGGCATAGCTGAAGTATTTGAGCCCCTCCCAAAAATTCGTTGTTTTTTTTTTAGCACTAATTTTGAGTGGATGACAAGATTAAGAAATAAACCTGCGGCCAGCTGCTGACATAATTGCAGGTCACATACTTGAAATAAGACCTAACAACACAAATCTTTTATAATCCCAAAATAAAAAGCAACTTGAGAACATTTATTTTCAAGATTTGACTTGAAAATAAATCATTATTCATTTAAAACTAAGCTAAAAATATATTTCAATATATAAGAGCTTCATACAAATCCATTCTATAATTCTAAATGTCTTGCCTGATTTTAGAATGTCAAATTGATCGATAAGCTAAAAAACTCATATGATAATTTAAAATAAATAAAAATCTGCTTTTTGTGGGGTAATTAACGCTAAAATCGCGTTTTTTTCTACGGCAGCTTTGCTGAAGAAGTCTGGTGTTGATAGGTTGTGGACAAAGCATTAGAATTACAATAAAACTTGAATTGATGAGTTCAGATAATTCATCATTAAAAAGTTGTTTCGAACGTTGACTTTTAAAAGATTGGCATACATGGAACTCCTAATATGAAATTGTTATAATGAACTAACTTTTCTTTCCGCTGATGGCCTTTCGAGAGTTTTTTCGGATCGACTAGGTAATAAAATTTGTATTGCTAATGAGGTTACAATAACTGAACAAAACGGTAACTTGAAATGAAGTGTGCCTCTCCAGAATTGTAGAGGGCCCGAGCGCTGCCGGCGGCACGTAGAACAACATTAAAACGCTTTTAAGCACTGACGAAAACGTAGCGCACAAAGCGGCGCTTAGTTTGCTTAATGAGTTGAGCGACGTTCCGTAAATATTATAAGTAGGGGCGACATGCTTGACCAAATTTGGCAGAAGTAGAGAGAGAGAGAGAGAGAGAGAACGGACCGAAGACCATAAAGTGAACAAACGTCAACAAATATGAGGAACAACTTAAGTATTAAGTGCTGACAGAAGAACGCTTTGTCAGCAGCAGATGAGTGGCAAATGAGAAGCCACTGGTACTTGAGTCTAGCTTTAAACAGTTTCCGCATGCTCCTAAGAGATACTCACTTATACTCACACGTCGTGGACCCCAAGTGCTCGGACCGACGTCGCGTTTGCTGCTGTTGCTGTGGTTGTTGTTGCTGCTTATTCCTGAGATTGCAGTTGTTATTGTTATCAGTCGATGGCAACAACACGCGGTCGGGATAGAGCGGCTTGGGTGCCCACGATGCTGCGGCCACATAAATATCCGTACGAGGTGTAGGCGGTGTTTGCGGTTCGGGTGTGCCCGCCGCATAGCTATAATAACCATCCTCGGGCTCATCCACCACCGAGAGTCGATGCTTCGTTGCTGTTGTTGTCGTTGTGTCGTTCGCATCATCGCTGTAAAGATAGTCGTGCATGGATCGTGCATATTTGGCACTCTTTCTTCGCTGCTGGACTGGAGTTAGGTTTGCAGCAACATTATTGCGACTAGTTTGCGTTTGCTGGCTGTGTCGCAACTCATTGTGATCGGGTGAGGCGCGTATCCAGGAGCTGGCTGGCACATATTGTCGCTGTTGCTTGTGGCTGTGCACCACTTTCGAGAAGTCCACATAGAGCGATTCATCTGTTGCAGGCTTGCGTTGGAACTCATCTTCATCATTATCATCGTCGTCTTCGTCGTCGGGGGGTGTGGTTGGTGCACCCACCGAACTATAGAAACTATAATTGCTGGAGGATTGTGAATAGGATCGATTGCGGCTGCCATAAAACTCATCCTCAAAGGGCAGACCCTGTGGAAACTTCTTGGAGAAGGCCTTCTTCAGTTTGGGCGAATCATGCGAATCGCTAGAGCCCGTCGATGAGCTACCGCCCTCGGCTGGTGCGGCACGTTGCCTAAGACTTAGCTTGGGCGTTGCCGGCAGCTGTCGACGTTGTGCCAACGGTGTGACCTTCAACGCTATGAGATCATTGGTTTGCTGACGCTGTTGCTGCTGTTGCGGTTGCTGTGGCGGCAAAGGCGCTGGATAATTCTTGCAAGAGCGATGTGTATTTCGTGTCGTTATCGGTGTCGTCGGACAGTTCTCCTTGGCGCAACGGCCATTTGTGGCCTGATATGCGCGTTTCTGTGGCGGATTTGCAGCAGGCTGCAGCACTGTCGAATTCTGTTTTCTGTTTGAAGGCGGCGCTGGTGCTCGAGCTTTGCCATAACGAGAGTTGACTGTGTTTGTTGCACAAGTGTTTTCAATGCGTCTGACTAGCTTGGGTGTTAAAGGTTTAACATTCCGCTGCTGTGTTGGCATCAGTGTCTCTGGTAATCTACGATTGCTGCTGCAATAGCTGCTGCGCCAAGGCTGCTGTCGGCTAAATCCGTTTGTAACACCCAACTGCTGCTGATTGAGCGAGGACGATGAAGAGCAGGTGGAGCTTGAGGCAGCATTATTTTTGCCATTTGCTGCTGTTGATGGTCTTTTGGCGCCGTTGCTGCTTAAAGGTTGTTGTCGAGTATTGCCATTGTTGGTGTTGTTGCTGTTGCTGTTGTGTGTGCCACGCGTCACTCGAAAGGAGCTATACGGACGAAAGCCGTTAGCATTTTGCTGTCCAACGATGGGCATTTTGTTAGCTTTTTGTTTGCACTTGCGATCGTTGTTGTTAAAACAAATCGTTGTTGTTGCTTTTCTTATGTTTTTCGATGTGGTTGTTGTTGTTATTGGCGTTTCAAATTTAAACGTTATGAATTTCATTTACTTTAAACGCGCTCGCGAAATTTCAATTCTGGTTCATCTATATCTTTATCTTTGTATCTGCAAACATTATTTAAAGTGGCGCAATTTATTATAATTGAATTTTCAATGCTGTGCACACACACACGCTCTGTCAAACCCAAGTTGCAGCTACCCTTACCTCCTACTCACCATCATTAAACTCTACTCATTTTATCTCAATAAATTACCGAGCTGTTGTTTTTTTCAGCTGTCATTTTTTTTCTGTTGTGTGTAATTAACACGTTCTCATTTCGTTCGTGTCAGCAGTCAGTTTACAGTGCAACGGTGCCACCCCTCACCCCAGTCACCCCTTGAGCACAAAGCACAAAAGCTGTGCCACATGATTATTGTGGAACGATTGCATTTGTGCGACTTCTTGGCTTGGCCACATTTATTGCTGCTTTTGTTGCACATGTCATCAACACTGCAAAAATTAAATTAGCTGTGAAACTAACCCTGAACCCAACCGCGATTACCCTATCCATCGCC
Organism: Scaptomyza flava; assembly: GCA_030179655.1. Lineage (NCBI taxonomy): Eukaryota > Metazoa > Arthropoda > Insecta > Diptera > Drosophilidae > Scaptomyza > Scaptomyza flava. The sequence goes on from JARNME010000012.1 coordinate 23,103,917, forward strand.
CACCAATGTGCGTCAGCAAAAAATGGCAAATCCAATTGACAAGTTCATTGATAGGAGGAAGCCTTCAAGCCTTCAAGACCAACCAGTTTATTTGGTTTTATGCAATTTACAAAAACATTGGTAGAAAGTGGCAAGCAGCGCTGCAGACACCACACGCCATACAACACAACAGGTCCTCATCCGACCAGTTTTTACAATTTTACTCTTTTTGATTTTTTTCACCTGATTTTAAAAAGGAAACGCAAACAGGTCAACAAAAGTTGAACCAACTGACAACTTGTTGCGGCAGCTTCAGCTGCTTCTGCTGTTGTTTGTTATCGTTATTGTTGTTGATGTTAACTTGGCTTATGACTCAAGTGACGACAGCAACGATCGCCATGAGTAATGCAAAGAGAGTTTCGCATATACGAAATGTAGTACATCGGAAATGCGTTTAAATCCCTTGCAGCCAGTCACAATCAGTATGTCCGCTTACGATAACAGCTACTACTTACTATTCACATATATAATCAAGTATATGAACGTTTCTATGCATGTTTGTGTTGGCGTCTGTACGTCGTCTTTGTCATATCTTATCAAAAAGTTAGTTAACCCAACCAAGTTAACTTTTAGGCCAAACTCGGTCGGTCGAGAGGTATTTGGGCAAACAGCATTGAAAATGTACTTTTATTTCTATGAATTTTAAATTGCTTAGCAATAAACAACAAATATGTTGATCATTTGCAGGATGCATAAACGAAAATTATTAATATTGTTGTTGCTGCTGTTGCAACAATTTCAATGTGCACTTAACATGAACACAGCACACACGCACACAAATTGCACGCTTAACAGCTGCATTTGTTGTAAATTATTAACACACAATTTTCACAATTTATATTCTTTGCTTTACATTTCTTTCATTAAGGCACTTTGCTCTTGTTGTTTGTTGTATTTATGGTTGCTGCTAATGTTGAGGCTGCACGGCGGCGTTGTCCGAAGCCAGCACCTCCATTCGCTTGCAAGTTGTCGTTGCGACTGAGCTTTCGTGCGACAAGTCTGCAGCGAACAAGTGTCGGTTGTCTGCTGCTTGCTTGACGCTCACAACGTTCGCTGCTGAATCTGCTGCTAATATCGACGCTGCGCATTTCCAGTTTACAGTACGATCAAATCGCCGCATGTTCAATTCGCCGCACCGCGTACGAAATGCGTGTGCGGCCAATTGACAGCTCCACTCACACAAACAAACACACACGCAAAATTAATACATTTAAACAATTGAAATTGTAAATATGTTTTTATATGCAATCATCAAACAAAAATACAATAAAAAGCGGAAATGCGGCAGCGCTATGACACTTGACTGTAATTTATATACCCTGTAGCCAAAAATGGGCAAGTCAGTGTATAATTTAGTAGTCCGAGTGTATTTGAACAACTCAAAGAAAACATCTCTAATTTTCCAAAGTATTCGTATTCATATTAACAGTTGAGTTTGATATATAGCCTTGTGTGTCATTCTTAGTGAACTCGAGTATCTTAAGTATTGGGTTAATATATTATAAGTTTTGAAGGTTTCTAAATAATTGCAATTTTGTTCATGAAAATAATTATATGTATTTTAATATAAATAAAAGAATTCATAAAAAGTTTCTTGGCATACAAAAAGTTTGTAGACTTTAAAGATCTGATTTAAAACTAACAATATCTTAAGGCGAAAATTGTTTTTCATTTCATTATTCATGTTAAATTTTTGGTTAGCTGAGTTTATGTTGACACTTCCGCGTTGCAAGGTGTCGGATGAATAATGAGGCAGCCAAGCCGCCGCTTGAGCAATTAATCTGGGTACTGGTAAACACTTGGCAAGCGGGTTTTTATTGCAAAAAATTAAAAGGTTAATAAACAAGACGACAAGACTGTTGCGCATGAATTCCAGAAGTTTACGACAAAGAAAGCGAAGCTGCTGCTGCCTAGTGGCAAATAAATTACAAAACGCGACACTGATTAAGCCAAACTCAAACCAAAACATGACGAGGGGGGGGAGAGAGCCGGCAGCAGATGCTGCGGCCGTGGCTGAGGCCATGCCAAAAAAGGCCAGGACAAGTTTATAAAAAAATAAAGTAAAACAAAACAATAATAAATGCTACAACGTCGCGCCTCAGTTGTCGTTGTCTGTGTTGCTTTGAGTAATATGCAAATATCTTTTAAATACGCAGGCAAATAAATTAAATGAACTGCAGCAAGGAAATGCAACGAGCAGGATTCACGCCTACACACAATGAAATACGCCAAAGCTAAAGCGGGTTAATTGCAGTTGGCACAAAGAAATCGCAATCATTGCATAAATTTAAAAGTAAGCTGACTAAGGAGTCGAATGACTCGACAATCTCAACTTGTGACACTTACAGGAACATCAGATTTCACCTGCCATATATGGTCTAAAATTACAGCTGCGTGCTTTTAACTGCCTTGGCCATTAAAGAAATGGTCATTTAAAAGCCATTCCAGAGAATAAGACAAGCACTGCAGGAGTCGCTGCGTGGGCAGGACGACACCGTATCTGTCTCAATCAAAAGAAATATTGAATCTAAATACATATAATGAAAAACTTTTGCTACTGGGGGATTGCATGGCATTTGAGTATCACAATTATAAAGTGTAAATGTCGAAAGTTGTGTAACTTCTTAGCAAAAAGATATGGTTGTACTCAATGGAATAATATAATAAATTGTCATTGAAGCAATCAATTACTTAATATTTGGTATATATATATTATTTTGTTTCAACGCTTTTATAAAAAAATAAAGACATATGTTAGAAAATACAATAACCAAGAGTTTTCACCCACTTGTAAAAGTTGCCATTAGCCAAAAAATACTTTGTAAATCACGCATTGTTATATATAACTGAGAAAAGATACATTTAATGTTACTTACGTCGGCTCCTTGGATATATGAGATGTGTTTGCATCTATTTCATGCCTTCTTCGTTTTGCTGCCGATCTTGTGTGATGAGTCTTCGTTATGCGCGGACTATTTTTAAAAAGAACAAAATGCCACAGATAATAATGCACAATTGTGCCATTTCGTGGTTTGCATATGCATGTTCATGAGCAATTTGCCACGGATGATATGTATGAATGTACATGTACATTGTATAAGAAGAAATAGGCAACTTACGGCGACGGCGCTTCAACCAAGGGTGGCGATAGATCGCCAGTATCGAGTCGTCTACGTTTGTCTCGTGTGCCGGCTGAGGAGCGATCCCTCGAGTGATGGCGTCGCCTTGTTCGTGGCATCTGTTAAATGACACAATATAAGTATTTAATTTTTTTTTTCATATAAATGAACATATTTAGTACAAACACACAAATACATCGTGACTACGTCATATATTCAATTAAGCTGAAGAGCTAAAGCAAAGCAGTGTGTTTTACATTTACTCAAACCGCAGTCAAAGGTGAGTATCACCATGCTTGTATGTGTGTGTTTCAATTGCAATGCTGATGCACGCGTGTGTGTGTGGTCTTTTGCCTGTACTTCTAGCAGAAGAGTAAAACGAAGGGGGCTGGCTGTCTTTGCATACCTTTATCGCTTGATTTTCAGTTGATTTTGGATTATGGAGCACACTAAACTTGTTCTCCTGGTGCAATAAATAACCAAAAAGCAGCGCGAAAATTGATTTTTGTATGTATTGTCTATTGTTGTTGCTGGCCGCTTCACAAAGCGTCTAGTCTAATTTACGCAGCTGCCTGTTTTGCTTGGTGAACACTTTTGGCACTCATGTGTTAACTGCAAGGTTGCAGGTACTGGCTCTATCGTAATTTTAAACTGTTTTTTGGGTTTAAATGTCCACTCTTCACTTTAATATTTAGATTTTCTTTTTGTGAAAATCGTGTTTTTTCTACACATATTTCACGTCACTTTCATTGAATTCACCACGTCTGCTGAGAGCTGCCATCTTGTCGTAGCAAATAACCAAGCTGCCAACTTGCTCAAAACAAACGCAGCAAGCGATAAACTTATGTTTATAAATTAGAACGTTGCTTATCAGGCGCGAATTGTTTAAAATGGTTTTGCTTGAACAGGTAGTTGCCTTAAGGATCGATTTGCTATCTGCATCAAATTAAGAATTATTTTAAGGAGTGGCAGCGCCGCAGCAGCTGAGAGAGCTGCGCGGCAAGCTAAACAGCCCCTCGCTTCATCGCGTTGCTCAAGCTATTTAGTACATTGTGATATCGCCTAAGCCAGCAGGTAGCCACAACGGCCGCAACTTACCCATACACACATGGGCACGTGCATGTTTTCAGATATGCCTAAAGAAAATTCATACATATGTTTGCTTGTAATTACCTCTTCCTCGTTTTGCGTGCGCGGTGTTGGCGGTGCTAGTAGTGCAAAAAACGGCGATCGTATCAAATATAAACGACTCCACAGTCCACCAACTACCCGATTTAGCAATTGCCAAGTATAATATGCTTTCTGCGACAGTTTCGATGTCATTTGTTGAAAAACAAATTGCACTTGGTCCCTTTTTGTTTAATTACTGTACTTTTTGGCGCGATTCTTTCTTTGCTCTTAATTGTGTCTGCTTGGTGCAGGCAATTTGCTAAAATTTTTTCATTGCTTAGCACATTAAAAAAATGTCAGGTGCAAATGGTGCTTTGTTTGTTAGCTTACAAAAAAAGCAAAGCCTATGTAACTAGCTAAAAACAAAAAAATTGAATTACAACCAAGCCAAGCGGGTCAGCAGCTGACGAGCTCTGCTTCTTGCGGATTAGTGCTGCCATACAAATGCCGACAATAGCCAGTGCTGGTAAGTCAGTATGTAGAGTTGCCACTCTAATATTTTTAAAAATTCATCAGCTGTGATATGAAGTGCGCGCGCGCTCTTTTTCTTGATAGTGCTCAAAGAAAATACTGGCAATTCAATTGCATAACAACACACGGTATAACGGTAGCGTTATCGTACATATCCTCAGTCAGATATTGACGTGCTTACGCCAACGTGCGCTGCGTCGCCTGTTCCCGCCTTGTATTTTGTGCTCCGTCTCAGCAAATTGGGAAAATTGAACTATTAAAAAAGCATTACAAAATCAACATTTACGCGCTTAAATTATGGCAAAATAATTAATTGCGGGATTTTACGAAACGGAATGCCAAGTCAACGTCAAAGACGTTGTAGCCAAAACCAAAGTCAAAGTTCATAGCAGCAGCTTGTAAAATTATCCAAAACGTGTTCACACCCCCGCCTAATCGCTTCCACAAAAATTTAAGAGAATAAAACAACGAAAACTTTCGCTGCTGCATGCAAATAATATTTGTTTAATTTATTTGTTTTTGCTTCTCGGCCATTTTGTTGCCTTGCTAAGAAATTACATTGCACAGAGTTAACAATTGCGAATGTCAGAAGTAAGTATAACTTATTGATTTTTACTGAACCAGTATAGGCCTGGCCTTTGCAAATTCGCATGATTCACAATAAATATATACCTCCCAAAAAACTGACCCTTGACTTAGGAAAACAATCCAAAAAGTCACACTCACCCGCACTTACATACATACTACTATGTATGTTCTTATGTATATCTCTATATTTTTGTGTGGTCGAAATACACGCGCAATCATTTCTTTTTGGGTCACGAGGCAGCTGCGGCAAGTTTGTGAGTGTGTGTTGACATTGTCCTGGTCTCATTTTTTCGTACGTAAGCACGTGCTTTTTTGGCACAGGACAAACGAGGCGTATACGTAACACATAAAGGGTCGATTGTGTGTGTGATTGTGGATGCTAGCATTTTTATAGCTCTGCGCCCTGGTTTATAATTCATAACTTGCGACTTATGATTTCAGTTGCTGTTGCCGCCAATTTAAGTGTCCTCCACCAACCACTGTGCGCTTATCCCGCAGGACATGGACACTGCTGCCGCTGCTGCTGCTGCTGTTGTCGTTGACCTTAGCGCCGAGGCAGCCAAATCTAAAGGCAGAAAGTTAACCCGCAAATCCAAGTTAAAGCCGCCGCCAATTTACGCACCAGCTGCAACTGTAGCTGTAACTGCTGCAACTCCGAAAACAGCTGACATTGCCAACTGTGTGGGAAGCAACGTAGAGTCCATGTTGGCAACGCCTCCACCAACGCCGGTTCGCACAATGCGTGGCAGCAGCAATGAAACGGTTGATGGCAATGGCTCTAGTTCCGGGTCCATTTCAGGCGAATTACCTTCCATGAATGGGCTCAAGGATATAGTGGCTGGAGTGGAGTGCAGGCATTCGGAGTGTATGATAACGCCAGCATTGGCGCAATTGAATTCCACAACAACAGCAACAACAACAACAACATTAACGTCTTCCACAAACGCTTCCACAACGCCAACGTCTGCCTTGCTAACAGCACCATCGACAACAGCCACAGCAACAACAAATGCAACTGCAACGACAACGACAACAACAACAACAACAATTGCAACAACAACGACTGGCACGAACGGCTCGAGCGGCCCTAGAAAGTTGAGCATCGTGACCGAATTGGATGAGCTGCTCCACTGGCAGGATATGCCAAAATATTTACAGTTTAATCCATATGTCCTCAAGGGCTACCGTCCGCTGCAGACATTCAAAGGCTGCCTGCTCAGTCTCTTCTATTGGCACAACGAGACCATCAACATACTGACACACGGTGAGTCTTTTAAGATCCATGCACACCTCCCCCCCCCCCTCGTTTATTTGTCTGTTGCTCATTTATCGACCCGTTTCAAAATGGCATTAACAATCACGGTCAAAGCCAAGTGCAAGCACATACATACATATACCAACTTATGCACATAAATAGTTTTGCTTCGACCTTTCTTACGCCACAAATAGGTGAATGGGCGGGTATCTGTGTGTGTGTGTGTTTGTGTAACGAAAGGTTTTGCTAACTTTTTCTAGTTTATATGTATGCGTGTGTGTGTGTGTGCGCGAGAGTGCTTTTATGGCCAAGATTCCTAGCACATTCCATAACAAATTATTGTCTTTGAACATGCATTCAAAGGAATTAACTTCAACATTTTTGTAGTGTTTGTTCAGCATGAGAATAGATAGCTTGGTGAAAACTAAAGAAGAACAAAATTTAAAAGGATGTCATTATTTAATTAGCATCCCTTTTGTGGCCTACTAATTGTTTCTGGCAAACTGTTTTCAAAAATGTTTTATCATATATTGCATGTAATACATAAGTTAATAAATTTTACATTTGTTTGGGGGATTCATGGGCGTGCCCGACGCACACTGGAATTCCTTGGCGAACTCATCAAAATTGGACAGAGGGCCTATCACACGGAATTCGCCGGGTACGTGAAGATCCGTGGATAGCTGTAAATTGCGTACGCGTTCGTGGGCATCATTGCACCAGATTTGCGCAAAGCTAATGAAGAACAGTTGCATTTTGGTATAGTTAAGCGTTGGCAGTTTCTCCTTGAGCAGCTGCTTGCGTCCTTCCACAGTCTCCTCCAGTGCGTCCTGCAGGTTACGATAGGCAGCATAGGCCAATCGCATGCCACCATTATCCGCAATATTTTCCGATTGTGCCGTCGTCTTGGGCAGTCGCATGCCATGGTACGTGTAACGACTGTATTGATCCGTAAAACAACGCTGTCGCTCCACAAAATTGCTAGTAGAATCTGCGTCCCACCAGTCAAAAACGTTTCCATGTGAATCAAATTTCCGGCCGGCATCGTCAAAGCCGTGTATTAGCTCATGGCCAATTAGAGAGGCTAGTGTGCCGAACTTGATGGCATTGGGATAGCTAGCGGCCCAAAGGTAATAAGGCTGCAGCAATGACACTGGCACCTTAATCGTATTCTCTACGAGAATGTTTGCTGGCGTATAGCTAAGCAAATCTCCTGCTTCCAGCGGCTTGACAGGCTCATGCAGCTGATCACGCTGCTGGCTGGCACCCAGCATACGCGTCTGGCGAAGATTCTCTATGAATTCCTCAGGGTGCAGCTTTAGGCCGGCAAAATCCTTGGTCAGATCTTCATCTGCATGCGAATTCACTTGCAGCGTCATTGCATCCAGTTTATTTATTGCCGTTTCAAGCGTTTGATGACTTATCCACTTGAGGGTTTGATCCGATTGTAGTGTTTGCTTAAATGTGGACTTTAGCTGGCGCCAAATAAGATCAATATCCGATGCAGTCACATTGTTGTTATAGCGCCGGTAGACCATGTTATCCAAGTTCTTGGCAAAGTATTTCTTGGTCATTGCGATGCATATATCCTGGCGATTCGCTTGCGTCTTGCCCGGATTCATGGCGAATTCGTCGATTAAACGATAAAATACATAGTTGGCTATAATGCGCCGAGATGTACGCTGAATAACTTTAATCACATTCTGTTGATACTGCGGATTATAGTTATAAACAGAGCCCGTAATCTGTTCGCCCAGCGATATGTTCACCAGCCGCTCCACATTCAAAACAGGCGCATATTCACGCTGCATATCCGCAACGGTTGTTAGCTCCGAAATGTCAGTTAGTCCAAGGCCATCGCCTTCATTGAGTAGTCCTTTGGCCAGCTGCACCTCAAAGTCCAACAGCTCCTTAGCCGTTGCAGTAGCCAGCTTCTTTTTCATACCCAAAAAAGTCATCAGCTTATTTGCAATGTTTAAAGCATAGACATTGCGGTAGACTTCCGTGTGATTGTCCAGATACATTCCTCGCGTTTCGAGGAAAAACTCCTGCTGGCCAAAGTACGGGACGTTTACTTCGTTGTTGGCAAAGTCCTTGGCCACCTCGACGCCTATAATGATGACCAGGCCATAGCGATGTGCTATTCGTGCCACAGTTTCTAGCCAATCAAAGTTCGCCTTGTCCCATCCTTGACCCTCCAGCGCCGGCATTGAACCAAACTCGGCGATTAAATCCTTTATCTGTTGCCGATATTTTTTGCCCACTTCTTGTACCTCAGTGCACGACTGAAAAAAGTTCTTAACCTCCACATCCTCGTCGGTGTCCAGATGACTGTTGTCGCTAATCAGCGTCTGCTTCACCTTACGATTTAATCCATCGGTCAGACGTTCAAACAAACCAGTTGTCATCCGAGCTATACTTGTGGCTGGATTAATGCGCGCCCAATTTCCGCAAGCAAAGTCATAAAAATTGTAACACGGATCGACACTCTCGTCCATAAAGTTGGCCATCTCCGCTGCCTTGGCCTGTCGCATCACCTCCTCAATGTAAACAGCGTTCTGCTGACTATCGGCTATATAATCGGCACCGCTCGGCGCTGCCTGACCTGTCGGCGGTAGCATAAGTCCATAGAATATAAGCCAAAGCATGCGAATCGTTCGGATTCGCATCTTTAGCGTTGCGGCGTTGTTTCCTCTTGTGCTCATAACTAATGACTGAGCGAACGACTCGCATCCATTTTACTAAATATATAGAGCACATCTGAACATACATGTGCACTCGTTGATTATTGAGCGCAGTATAGGCCGGCATGCGACCCCGTGAGGTTATCTCTATCCATACGAATACTGTCGCAACAATTGAGACTCCCACACTTACGCATTGCAAGCGAAAAATAACAAACAATTGCAAGTAATCAACAACTGTAATCAACATAGTATTTAGATACATTTGTTGTCATCTAACGTTCTTCCTAACATACCCACCAACGCCAGCTTACCAATTCGAAAGTTAATCCTATTTTGGAACTTGTGAAAATTTTGTTTTGCTATCGTTTAACCAAATGAGAACTCGCTAAATTTAAGCTTTTTGTCGGTTTTACGAAAATTAATTGAGTATTTTTTTGCTTATTAACTAAGTTTGTAAATTTTAATATCTTATCTTGTTGACAAACAGTCAAAATCGAAAAAATATTATTGCATGTTTTTCTTTGCTGTTTTTTTTTCTTTTTTCTTGTAGTAAAGCAAAGCAGACTCTTTGACAAGCTAATAACAATTGAAATAAAACCAGTATGCACAAATTTTGCCACATGTGCAACAACAAGAGACAAAGTAAGCCTGTTTGGCAGTTACATAATTATGTATTTTGTAAATATTGATCCGTTTAGTTCGGTGCTGTGAAACTCTCTAGTTGACATTGTCACAATTGCACGCAATTTTATTATTTCGTTGTAAGGAGAATGGAAAAAACTAATAAAACAAAACAGAAAATTTAATTTCGTGTCTGACAACCGAAAGGAAAAGAGACTTGCAATATTTTGTGGTTTTGCGTTTAAGTTGGCTACTTAGAAAATGTTGAAAATGGTTGCCAAGAAGTCGAACTAATTATTTATTGAAAATAGAATCGAATTTCCATATGACGAATCTCAAAACTTCGTTAAAAAGGAAATTCGTATTAAGGATGTGTTTATGATTTGCTATGTCAATGTGTCGTCATATAGAAAACTTTCTTAAACGAAAGTCCGTTGTATGGAAGTTCGACTGTAGTTAAGTTTACAAAATGTGTTTATTTTCGCTTGTACATGGTGAAAATTCTATCAATTCTCAAACCATTTACGTTTGTAGGCTTGTTTTACATGCATTACGATTTGTTTATGAATTCAATTGGCATAAGTGCAATTAATAATTTTAGTACGATAACTTTTGTATGCACTATGTATGAAAATCAAAACGTGAGCTGTGACCTAATCACGTTGCCTTCACTATGAGTTTTGTCAGTGTTTGTGTTCAGATTGGGCGTCGGACCAATGACCAGTTGATGCAGATAAGAAAAAGCTCAAGCGCTGAACTGAGCTTAGTTGAGCTGCTTGAAAGTGCGTTGTGAACAGGCGTCTTTTAGTCGCTCTTTAGCCATGAAACGCATGTGGTGTTGGTGGTTGAGTGTGGTTGCGTTGCTGTGGTGGAGATGCTGTGCGGAAGGCCATTTGTTGTGGCAACCGGAGCTGGACACACACATACAGCTAACAGAGCAGCTTATATCGCAGCATAATGATAGCGCTTACGTGCAGCGCATAATGCGATTGGCCAAATCCGCGGAGATGCGCAGCTATATGCAGCCAGAGTTGGATGCCTGTGAGGATTTTTTCGCCTACAGCTGCGGCAATTGGCCAAAGATTAATCCAGCGAATGCGGCACAGCCGCGCGAGACAAACTATCAACAGCAGCTGGCCAATGGCTATAAGCATAAGCAGCAACGTCTACTCGAACGTCCAGCTGATGCGGACAATGATGATGAAGCTGTGCTAAAGCTCAAGGAATTCTATGCCAGCTGCTTGCGCTTCCGGCAAACGCCTCAGTCACTTTATCGCCAACAGTTGCTGGAGATTGCAGCTGAGTTTGGACGCATGCCTGTATTGTCGCTACCGGGTCAACAGTGGCCTGCAAGTGGGTTCGATTGGCTTGCCACTGTAGCGCAGATGAAGCACAAGTATGGACTGGATATTATATTGCGTTTGCAGCAGGTGCCAAATGCGCTCAATAAAGCTGAAGCACGTTTGTATGTTGGCCAACCGGAAAAGCCAATTGTGGAGCCGAATCGCAGTGCAGTTGCTCAAAGAATTGCAAGACAGCTGGAGCAGCATTTGGGTGTGGAGGCGACACTGGCACGAGGCACTGCGCATGAGCTTGCCAAGCTGGAAATGTTATTGGCCAAAGGTATGGCAAGTCGACCCATTGGTTCGCTTGCTCTGCCACGCTCCACCGTGGAGCTTTCAAATGCATATGCACCCACATTTAATCTGACACGTTATGTGGAACTGGCACTGCATCGTCCACTGTTGGAAAACGAAACACTCTACGAGCATGTGGCCAGCTATCAGGCACATTTGCTATCCGTTGTAACTCAGACGCCAGCTCATGTCATGGCCAACTATATATTTTATCAGCTTCTGCAAAACTTCTTCTACGAGCACTCGTCACCAGTTGTTCCCCAATGCTTGGCAAGTGTCAGGCAGCGGTTCCCGGAGCTGCTTAATAATATGGCCTATAAGCACTATGGCGATGCAGCCACTCTCAGTGACATCGATGCCGTCTGGATGAAAGTCAAGCGCAGCTTTCAAGACACTCTCGAGAGCTCCGCGACGGATTGGTTGTCCACCCCGACGCGTAGTTCTTTGCTGGAGCAGCTAAATGCTACCCGCTTGCTTATCAATGGACATGCGGATGTGAACTTTACTGAGCGCTACAGTCGATTGGAACTTAAGCCGCTGGAATATCTATACAATCTGCGTTCTGTTCTCAATTATACCAACCAGTTTTTCAAGCCGAGTTTGACGCCCACATTGCCTGTCTATGATGTCCTGGAGAATCAGGTGCTGTTACCTGTTTCGTTGTTGCAGCCAAACTTTTTATGGTCACGTTTCTATCCGCGTGCACTGCGCTATGGCAGCCTGGGCACAATTATAGCACATGAACTGGCTCATAGTTTTGACATAAAGAACAACTGGGACGAAGCATCCTTGGTGGAGTATAAAAAGCGAAAGTCCTGCTATCGTTATCAATATGAACGTCTCCGCTTTGGTGGTGAATATCTTTCTCCCACTGAGCTGCAGGATGACAACATAGCGGACAACACTGCTGTTCAGCTGTCATACCTTGCCTACAAGAACTACTTGGAACATCTTGCTTCATCTGCGCTTACTACAGAGTCGTTGCCACAGCTCAGCCACAGTCCGCAGCAGCTCTTCTTCATCAGTTATGCACAATTGTATTGTAACGATGCCAACGAACAGTTTAGGGATAAGCAATCGTTTCTGGCAGCAGTCACTCCAAATGCTCTGCGTGTCCAGGGTGCGCTGGCTAATATGAAAGCCTTTGCCAGCGCTTTTAATTGTGTCAAAGAGACGCCTCTGAATCCCGACCGAAAGTGTCACATGTATGCCATAAATTAAAAATATTAAATTGTAAATTAAGAAAAGCTTTTCAATATTGATATATATAAGAGCAGAAGTATGTATGTTAAACAAAACCTCTAAATGGATGAGAATAGATTTTATTAAACTGAGTAAATAGTCTTGTTAATAGAAATTTTGATTTAGTAAATGGCACATTTAAACTCTGGATCCATTGGCGCCAGCTGTGAACAGTTAAAGACCCAGGAGAACTCCTGAAAATTGGACAATGTACCAATAACACGATACATGCCCGGAGCATGGCTATCCGCATTTGCCACAGATGTCTTGAACAAAGACTGAACATCGTCACACCAGAGCTGAGCATAGCTCACGAAGAACAGCTGCTGAGGGTTGAGCTCGAGGCCAGCCAGTGTTTCCTGCTCAAGAATTGCGTTAGGCTGCTGCTCCAGCCAGTGTTGGTATGCCTTATAGGCCAACTTAATGCCAGCATTGTCAGCGATGTTCTCCGATTGATCTACGCTGTCGGGCAGACGAGCTCCTCCATATTTGTAGGTGTGATATTGAGCCTGGAAGCACTTGCGCTTCTCCTCAAACTCATAGCGTGATTTGTCATCCCACCAGGGTGCCAGATTCCCGTTAGCATCATAGTTGCGTCCCTCATCGTCGAACCCATGCGTCATCTCATGTGCCAACAAATAACCCAACGTGCCGTACTTTAGGGCCTGCGGATAGTTTGCATCCCAGAAGTAGCGTGGCTGCAGCAATGCCACCGGAATCGTTATGTTGTTTTCCAGTATATTGTAGGCGGGCGTGAAGCCTAGTACTTCGGTGTATTCCAGCGACGCAGGCGGATTGTGCAGCCTCTCCAATTTGCGCTGAGCTTCTGCCAGCAGCACCTGCTGCACATTGCGCACATAGTTCAATCTATCTACGGTGACATTACCGTAAAGTGTCTCAAAGTTCTCATTGTCATAGGAGTTAATGTGAAGCTGCATGTGTTCCAGTTTCTCAATGGCCAACTGGCGTGTCTTGTTCGCTATCCAGTCAAGCTTGTCACCCGCTAATTGTTGCCGGAACGTATCTCGTACCTGCTGCCACACGCTGTGCACCTCCGCCTCTGCTTCGGGGCTGCGATAACGCTCATAGATCATGTGCTCCGCTAGCTTGGAAAAGAATGTCTTGGTTCGCTCAGTGCACCATGTGGGCATATCGCTGTTCTGTTTATCAATGCGAAACTCTGCAAGTAGCTGCCACAGTATGTAGTTGGCGATGGTGGTTGTGGGCGTTGTTTGAAGTGTGCGCAATGTGTTAAACAAATAGCTATCGCTATAGACATATATTTGTTCGGGCACATTGTCTTGGCCGAGCACTATGCCAAGAAACTCACTGATGTTCAAGTGCTCGCCGTATTGCACCTGAAGTTCGGACACATTGTAAAGTTTTAGGTTGTCGACCAAGCTGATTCCCTGACTTAGGCCACCCGCAATTAAATCGCGCTCAAAGTCGTTCATCTGCTTGGCAGTCTGCTTGGCCAGATGTGAGTCGATGTTAAAGTACTGCTTAAGTTCATCGGCCAATACTGCATCACCAAGGACTTTAAATAGTTGGATTGGTTGCTTGTTGTCCGGCGGACCCAAATATATTCTATTAATCGTATGATTATTAATGTCTGACATAATGTCAACGGCCAGAATGATTTGCCTGCCGTATTTGTGCTGCATATGCGCAATCGTGCGCCACCAGCTAAATGCCGAAGCGTTCCAGCTATCGCCCGCCAGAATAGGCAGCTCGCTGTACTCCCGATAGATGCTCTGCAATGCTAGACGATAGTGGACGTCCTCGCGATGAACAAGCAGACAGGATTGATAAAAAGTCTGCAGTTTCTCCTCCACCTTTGATTTCATCTCTCCAGAATGCAGCAGCCGTTGCAAACGTCGATCGAATCCCTTCGAGATGAGCTGAAATGTATCCGTTATAATATTCCTGAACAGCTGGGCGGGATTCTGACGATGCCAGTTGCCGCAAGCGTAGCTATAGAAATCGTTGCAGGGCGCAATTTTCGTATTTAACATGCCCTTCATTTCGGCCACTTTGGATTGCCGTATGATCTGCTTTGCAAAATCCGTGGTGAGATCATCGCGTATGTGTGCACCAACGTTGTCCGACGGCAAGGCCACAGCGATGACAAACATTAGACAGAATACAGGCAGAAGCCTAAGAAATGCGTTCAAGTACCGTCCTGACATGATTCTCGCCTTCAATTCAACTGAGCTGCTCACAGTCGCTTTGTCTAGCTTCAAGCAGCATCCACTTATCAGTGAGCTTTTGTTTTCTGATATTTTTTGTTCCTATTGCCACCCCGCTGGGTAGGTCAAACCGTTATCGTTCGTCTCGAGAGCTAGCTCTTATACTAGCAATATATGTATATAGCTTAAACTATGAGGTATATATACACTGAAAACCTATTATGCTTCGCACAACAATAATTATTTATATTTATTTTCAATATTTTGCATCTTTGTATTTGCAGCCATACCAATTTTTTATATACTGGCCATTGTACCGGGTCTAATGCCATGGGACAGTGGCTTTAAGTTCCTTTCGTTTTGTCACGTATTTGGCTCAGTGGCGCCTTGGTGCGGCAGTTTCGTCTATCACCTTTTTATGAACATTGAGAAGGGTGAGCATGTTTACAATAATCTGCTCAAGCTGGACATGGTTGGCATCTGGGTGAGCCAGAGTTTCGGTAAGTGAGCGTATAATCTATAAATAAACACATCTCGGAAACGGGAAGCTTATACAAAATACAAATACAATAAACAATTCAAGTACAGAAAAAGCTTATACTAAGTAGAGCTTCTAATCAGTTGAAGGGCAGCCTCAGAAGATAACGCATTTATGCATGGGATTCATATGTGCCTCCATATGGCAGTTGAAGGCCTTAGCAAATCCATCATAGTTGGCCATAATAGCATAAAGTCTAACCTCATACGGAGCATGGGTATCGCTGAAGGCAATCTGATAACGCAGTTCAGGCAACAAATCCGAACACCAAATTTGTCCCAGCGCCAAAAAGAACAACTGCTCCGGCGTATGCGATATGTGTGGCAATTTCTCACCATCCGGCACCGAATGTTTTAGCCAGTCAAGGTAGGCGGCATGGGCAAGACGAATGGCAACATTATCCGCAATATTCTCTGCCTGCAAATGCATTTTGGTGAGTCGCTCGCCATTGTAGCTAAACCCACTAAACTGATCCATTAAGCACTGTTTTCGCTGCTCGAACTGCAACGTCGTATTGCGATCCCACCAGTCCCGAAGATTTCCCTGACCGTCAAAGGTGCGTGAAAGATCATCGAAAGCATGCGCCATTTCGTGAGCCATTGAGTAACCCACTGTGCCATACTTGATTGCCATGGGATAGAGATCGTCAAAGAAATATCGATGCTGCATATAGCTGGCTGGCATTATAACCCGATTGAAGCCGGCCACATAAAATGGCGATAAATTAATGCCGTCGTAATAATACATATTTGGCGCCCGTTGCAGATCGTCACGTAGATGCTGAGCCCGCAGCTTCAGTACACGTTGCACATTGCCAAAGTAGTCGGCGGTGCTGATTACCAATCCGCCGTAGTAATTCTCAAAGTCCGGCACTTCTGCGCCCAGTATATGAAAACTCATGGCTTTGAGCTTTGACAGTGCCTCGCTTCGCGACGCTTCGCTAAGCCACTTGTTGCTAACGAGCATGTTGCCAAAGGCAACCTTTAGTTCCTGCCATAGCTGTCGCAAATTTCCGGGTATATCGGGATTCTGTTTCTCCAGTGAACGATACACCATGTGATCCACAAAGTCGGTAAATAGCTGAGTCGTCTTTTCCGCACACAACTCATGCTGTTTATCCTCAGTCTTAGCCGGCTCCAAATCGTAGTCATTGAGCAGCGCTGTCAGCATAAAGTTGGCTAGGATACGTTTAGGTGTTCGGGTCAAAACCTTCTTAACCTGCCAAAGATAGCTTTCGACATACTCGTATACCGGCAGCTGATAGTCGTGATTAAGCCAGAGCTGAACAAATCGTGTGAGATTTAAGATGGGTCCATACGTAGAGCTCATGTCATCGAGCATGCGCAATCGATTCATCTGTTCCGGCGGCAGCTCATCCTGTGGCTTAATGACGCCCTGGGCCAACTCCCAATGCACTTTAAAAATTTCATCAGCTGTTTCACTTGCACGTCTCCCACTCAGTCCAAGCAGGCGTTGTAACTTTTGATAAAGCTCAAACTTACTGGACATGATCTGATCCAACGCCTTGCGGTTGCCCAAATCATCCCGCTGGCCCAGATACAAGCGATTGTTCTGACTGTTGGCAAGGCCCGGACTGACCTGGACACCCAGTAACGTTACCTTTCCATAACGATTCATTAGACGTGCCATCATTTCAATTGGTTCAAACTGCGACTCGTTCCACGCACTGCCCTCCAATGCAGGCAAGCCACCAAACTCTTTAAGTATGTTCAGCAAATGGGGACGTTGATTTAGCTCAAGCGCTGTTGAACTTAGGCAGGATTCGTAGAAATACTTTACACGCGTCTCCGTTGGGCTATCGGTGCTCATCTTAGGCTCCCTAAGCAACTGACGCAATCGACGCTGATAGCCCGCATTGAGCGCCTCAAAAACATCCTTGCTAATCGTTTCCTCCGTCGCCGGATTAATCCTGGCAAAGTTACCGCACGCATAGCCATAGAAATCATCGCACGGCTCCACACTCGCATTTATGTAGGAGCGCATGCCAGCGGACTTGGCCTGCCGCATGATCTCATGCGCTAATGGTGTATTGATATTAAGACCCTCAAAAACAGCAGCGGCGCAAACAACAACAGCTGGCACAGACCACACCAATACCATCAGAAGTTTAACGGAAGCGGAAATTGTAGCGCTCATCTTGTGTTGTGTCTCGCCCGAATGTCTATCTTCAACTGAGGCATCGGGCAATATTGTGGGGGCTTATTACTGATTAAGACACAAAATAGGTGTCAGCTTTTCGGCTTTGACATCTCATGTCTCTCAAGCTACTTTTGCTCTCTTGCAGGTGCCATGCCTCTGGTAACGGCGACGACGCTGTGTTTTCATCCAATTCTTAAGTGGTTCATCATTATCTCATACTGTCTGCTCTCCTTCTGGGGACTCTATAAGGTAAGTTATAAAGTATGTATGCTTAGATTTTACTGAAAATCCAATATTCGCGTTTTAGTATGCTTTAATTATGACTTTCAAAGATTGTAGTTGTAATTAGTGAAAAATTAATCTACTAAGTTGAAGTAAATCTTGCTCTATATTATATGTTTTTGAAACCTTTATTCAACAGGCTTTAACCGCTAGCTCACCGTGGCAGAGACGCCTTTGCTTTGCGCTTCCCTTTGCAATGCGTTCGGTGTTGACCTTTATGCGTATACGAGGAGTGGTTGGCGGCAGTCACATGGCCCTTTCCCATGTCTATCTGCAGGTGCGTATGTCAAGGCATTCCAATTGACTAACTTCCTATTTTTACCAAACATTTTTGGCTGGCCTGTGCTCTGTGTTACTTAGGTTGAAGTTGTAAGTTTTACATTTTATCTCTAAACTTTATACACCTACTATTATATGTATGCATATAGGCTTGGTGCAAGACTAGGCCGTATGCAAACATATTTAATGGTGTTTAATATTGAACATCAGAACAAAACCATAGCAATTCAATACTCAACCCTCACTAACACATGATTCTTGTACTTTCTGTTGTTGTTGGATCGCTTTAGGATGGCGTATCGATACTAGGAGGTGCTATCGGTGCCATGCGTATACCCGAGAAGTGGTTTCCCGGACTGGTCGATTTCTACCTAAACTCGCACAACATTATGCATGTGTTGGTCGTGGTGGCTGTCTACTCAATGCATAAGGTGCGTTCAAATCGGTTTGTAAAATGTACAAATAACTTTTGACTTCATTTTGTTTTTGACCAGGCCACAATGAAGGACTTTGAATGGATGTCCCATCAGACGTGCAACTCAGTGGTAAATGCCACGGAACAGTCGGTGACCCACATGGATCTATGACCCGCTTTATGGCTACTTCTATTTCTGCTCCTCTCACTGCTGTTCCTGCTTAGAACTCACCCAGAACGTGTCCCAATCAAATGGAAAAGAAAGGGGCATGCGAAAGCTGAATAGATGAAAATGAGAAACGTAACCAAAAGAAAATAAGGAAAACCAAATGCTTCAAAAATATGCTTCTCGAATATACCGTGTATAAATGAGCGCGTGCTGTAACAGTAACAATAAGTATATAAGTATATTGTGAATAGTGAAACATATGTAAATATGTATATGCATAATTAGTACATACATACTTCGACTGTGGTATTTAGCATTAAGATAATACGATGAGACATGCTACAAACCTTAAAAGTATATTGTTTTATGAATGATACCGATAACCGTACGCTTTCGATTACAACTTCCATAAGCGATTTTCACAAAGAATATCTGAGTACTATACATGAATGATAATTTCAATGATGTTGATACATATGTACCTCATTATGCTTACAACAACAAAAACATCTAATTTTCAAATATAACTTTGTACCTCGTCGACTATAAAAAAAAAAACTCAAAACGAAAACTAAGCAATAAGAATACTTACACTTAATCTAAAAATTCTTCCTAGTTGAAATTTTAAGATATGAAATTTGTTTATTTTAAATGCTAAGTATTAGATTGAATCGTTAACAACAAAACTGTGCCACTAATGCAAGTTTTGTGTCATTAGTTATATTTAAAAATTGGACAAGTGTGAACAAAATCTAGCTAAAACGCTGCTGAATCGAATTCGTAAAACTTCCTAACGCCTTAGTTTAATCAACTTACCTACCAAATGATAAAAGTCTCCGCAAAATTATATTTGAATTAATTTTCCTAGATCTTAAGAGGTAGATATACTAGTATGTATTTCAATATTATAATACGGCAAAGTGTTTTATCCAACAAAAGGAACAATTATGAATAACTAGTTTTTAGTAGTTTCAATAATTTACACCACACCCTTTAGAGAAAAAGCATTATTAACTAATGAAACAAAAGCTAACAATTTTAGATGAACAAAAGCAATAACAACATATTAAATTAATGCTTATAACGAGTTGTAACTATATTGTAAGGAGCAATTATAGCAATAATATTATACATACAGAATATATGATTTTTCGAGAAAATTAATAATCATAAATCGCGTATAAAATGAGATTTGAATTAAAAATATTATAAACACTTGTTTTGTGGGGAGTGCGTGAACTTTTTAAAATGCAAAACGCACTTTGATATTTCGTTTGAAAATTAAAATACCAGAAAGCTAAAACAGAGTTGATTTCTTTGGTATTCCAAATAAAATGCCAGACAAACTGTGTGACCGAGTATGTTTAAGATTATACAATAAAGCAAGGTTGGCAGCACCGTTTTGATACGAGCTACATTGCAATCTGTTGTTTTTCATTTTGTTACAATAATTTGCTTTTGTGTTATATCTTAAAAAAAAAGAACGTGATATAACCAAAACAAAACAAAACATGAGCTTGCAAATATCAGCAGCCGACGCAACCGTGACAAAAGTGGCCAATTTCTTTGAACTGCAAGCGGCCTTCGAGGTGAGAACGAGAAACACTGAACGAGGTGATAAAGCGAGGCGACACCGGTAATTGTATTTTCGCCCATGCTTATAGACTGCTCTGGAAAAGGCTATTATCCAGAATGATGTTGAACTATTGGTTAAAAAGTACCATGGCTTTACCGCTAACTCGGAGCACGACAAACGTTCGCCCATGGATCAGGCGTTTCGGGAGATTCTAATGAAACGACTCAGCGGTAACGTGGATGCCATTGGAACACTTATGCGCCTTTCTGTGGGTGCAGTGCGTGCCGATATTGTGTCAAATACAATACCTGTTGTGCTGCTAGGTGATACTTTTGATGTGATAACGTTAAGCAAGTGCGAGCTAATTTTTGAGTTTGTGGAGGAGCTGGTCGAGGTTTGGAAAGAGGAGATCTTCTTTGCCTCTTGCAAGAATAACTTACTACGCATTTGCAACGATCTGCTACGCCGACTGTCCCGCACACAGAACACGGTTTTCTGTGGGCGCATTTTGCTCTTTCTTTCCAAATTTTTCCCATTCTCGGAGCGCTCTGGACTGAACATTGTCTCCGAGTTTAATTTGGATAACTTTACTGAATATGGGCTAGATAGCAAAGATCACGATGATATTGACAACAAGGAGCTCGAAGATACTGCAGAGGACATACCACTGAAAATTGACTATGATTTATACTGCAAGTTCTGGTCATTGCAAGACTTCTTTCGCAATCCCAATCAGTGCTACAGCAAGGCGCAGTGGAAGATGTTTCAAACGGTATTTAATAAAATAGTTAACTTTTGTTTCTCTCTTGCCTTACATATATGCCTTCTTTTCCCATTGTTTGCAATTACAGCATGCGGAGAATATTCTGCAGTCGTTTTCCAGCTTTAAGCTGGAAGATGTGCGACTGCACAATGAGTCCAATGGCGACGCAGGTTCACAAGCGATGGACGTGGATATGGATGATCAGGCTGTTAATGCCGTTGTAGCACTGTCTGCTCGCAAAGAAAATAGTTTCTTCGCCAAGTTTTTAACCAATCCAAAGCTGCTCGCACTTCAATTGTCCGACTCGAACTTTCGACGCGCCGTACTGGTGCAATTTCTCATACTTTTTCAGTATCTTCAAGTCAGCGTCAAGTTTAAAATGTGAGTATTTCACAATCTTTGATCTGTGCAGGATAATTTTTCATATTTTCGCAGTGATACCTACACCCTGACAAGCGCCCAGTCTGACTTTATCAAAGAGACAGAACAACGCGTTTACAAACTGCTGGAGGAAACACCACCTAATGGAAAAAAGTTTGCACGCACTGTGCTTCATATGCTGCAACGTGAGGAAATGTGGAATAATTGGAAAAATGATGGTTGCAAGGAATTTAAAAAGCCCGAAGAATCTGAATCTAACGACGATGACCTAAAACCCACACCTGCCAAACGATCAAAGCGCCCATTAGGCGATTGCCTGCGCGATGCGGCACGCAACGGCAAGTTCTACCTTGGGAAGTAAGTACATTTAAATCTGTTGCAAATTCCAAATGCGAGTGAAATTATTTGATTTTTAGTGACAACATGACTCGTCTGTGGAACTATTCGCCCGACAATTTGCAAGCGTGCAAAAGCGAACAACGCAACTTTCTGCCTCTGTTAGAAACATATTTAGAGACGGCACATGACAAGAGCGATCCGGCATTCGAGTGGCGTGCACTGCGTCTGTTGGCCCGTCAAACGTCGCACTTCTTTTTTACTTTCATATCGCAGCCGTCATGCAAGATATCCGACTATTTGGACGTGGTGCGCAAGCGTCTGCAGCGTGAAAAAGAACAGACTAAGCAGACAAACACAAACTCTGCCAATTTGTTGGATCACAATAATGGATTGTCTGCCAGTACCCAAGCCTCAGAGCAGGAGCAAGAGGGTGCTGTTGCCTTGCAGGATAACATGCAGGACCTGGAGGTTGAGGATACTGAGCCCGTGGTGGAGGACGTAGACGAAGCGCCAGCACATGAGAAACCGCTAATGGTCACACGCGCCCACATTGAAGAAATAACGCCACTTATAGGTGAACCTTGGATGAAAGTGGGCAAAAAGATTGGATTCACAAATGACGAGTTGCTTTTCTATCAAATGGAGAATCCCACAGCTGGCGTTGCATGCACAAAAATGCTTACCAATTGGATCTCAGAGGATGATGATGCAACGCTGGAAAACTGGGCCTATATGCTCGAGGGCCTGGAGATGCACAAGGCGGCCGATGCCATCAAGGCGATAATTGAGCGCGAAAAAAACGCTGCAATGCAGACACAGCCACAGTCCCCGCCGAACATAACGAACGACGTGGAAATCCTGTCCGACTAGCAAATTTCAATTACAGGCTCATTACTTTAAATTCAGTTTATATTCTTTAATCCCTCAACTATCACATGTAATAAATGGCCATGTCAAGTGGCCCAAATTTAAGTTTTAACGTTTCTTCGCCACCACTTGCGGATTGCTGCGACGCGGCTTGTTGTGGATCATTGTTTCACAGCGTGGAATGTGCCGCTCGGCAGCCTGCTGATTGAAACGCCTGCCGCAATGCGGGCACTGGATGTAATCTGGATTTTCAGATGGCGGCGGCGGTGGCAAATCGCTTAGTTTACCGCCACGCGCCAAATGGGCCTGCACCTTTTTGGCAGCTCTAATGGCCTCAATGAACTCTTCGTGCTTTTTGCGCCAGTTGCTCTTCTTGACACCAGTGCTCAGACCCTGCTGTTGTGCAGCACTGCTGTATGTGGACTGTGAGCGACCGACGGCCGGTTTATTTTTCTGCTTGGTAAACTTTTCAGTGTCGGTGCCCTTCACACGCTGCTTCGAAGCATCAAATATACGACGCTTGGTGTTCAGTGTACGCTGACACACTTCCTCGTGCTTAGCCAAGCGTTCAGAGTTGAAGTGGCGGCCGCAAAAGCGACAAGTCACAGTGCCATCCGGCGGTTTTGTTTCCTGCAACAGCGCACACAATAAACATCGAATTGGGTTGGTTAAACAAGGAATTACTTACGCTTTGCATTTTGGTAACTGGAGATTTTGGAATAATCTAAGTAAAGTGACAATCAAAACAATTGTTAGTCAAGGAGCTAAAAGCCTAGGTGATCGAAAACTTACCTGACGCACCCTTGGCGGAGTGGTGCGACTTTTTTCTGTGACTGGAGCTCGTCCAGCTGCCGGACGAGTAATTGTTGCCGCTGGTACCGTGGTCGGTTTCATTGTCCTTACTCGGCCGCTGCTAACTGGCGAGGAAGCTGTAAGCATTTGGCCATCTGTCTGATCCTTTTTGGTTGGCGTTTTGCGCGTTATCACTGGCCTTAGGCGATTTGCATTGACCACCCTGCCGGATGCATTATATTTGCTGGTGCTGTTGTTGTTATTGCTATCACTGCTTAAACGACCGCTGGAGACGGGCTTCTCCTTGAGACTCAACGAAGACAGACCCTTGGCAAGCTGATCTGGTTGCTGTTGACGCGCCTCTCCAATGGGCTTGAGTGGGTTGCTGCGATCGATGCCGGCTCCACGACGTCGTTCGTCAAACATTTGGCGCACCTTGCCATTGCCTATGAGCCGAGTGGAGGCTGCTCTGCTGGGCAAGGCTGTAGCAGATTGACTATTGTGAAGCTCTTGACGTCGCTGCTGCTGCTCCTCTTGCGTTTTTTGCTGGAAGCGCATCTAAAAGTAATGAAATCGAATTAGTTAATTGGTATCAATGAGTAAATTTATTGTTGCTGCTATTTTACGGGCGCAGAGTTGCTGCTGTTGATATTTTTGTATTTGTCATGGTTGGGTGGAAGATGGCTGAGCGCTTCCAAAAGACGCCTGGCTGCCCACGATTCGTTAAGCTTTAAGGGCAATATATGATCATGCGTCGGTTGGCCCGACTCATTGTCACAGTAGCTGCCGTCGTTGTCGTCCTCATCCGTTAGCGACATGTTCTAGTTCGTGCGAGTTGCCCGTGTCGACTAAATCGTACGTGGAACTGGACATTAGCATGTCTGTTTCCCCCGAGTGGTAATTAAGTAAATGTGTGCATTTTGGTATTAGTGAGTGAGCGGGTGGTGGTGGTTGTTTGTCTATGTTGACCGGCCAAACGATGAGCCACCCTCCCAAACCAAACACCTTGCAATCCAAATCTCTCTGAGTCCATCTCCCCAAACCCAACCAACCCAGCTACCACTTACATGCCGCCAATACATAAAGCCACGCGCCACTCGACTCGCTTGGACGAAGCTCACTTTGGCTTTTGTCGCTGCTGTTGTTGGCGTGGCAAAATAGTTGGGTGTCGCGGGCATGCTTCGTCTTTAATTGTCAATCACCGTTGATTCGTTGTGGCCAGCCATAGCCATAGCCAGCCAGGCGACTTAATATGGATGACGAAGAAATTGAAAATTATTTTCCTTTCTATTATTGAGCAGTTTGAGAAATCAGCGTTGCTGCTGTTTGCATGGTGTTGTTTGCTTGTTGTTGTTGTTATTCCTGCATGCTAATACAAAAAATCAATGGCTGCAACGAAGCCCCCAAAACGTTGCCATGGAACATTGCGCCCAGGCAAACAACAACAGAACAGCAGCTGGTAGCAAAATGGTGGATTGTACAGGAGAAGAAAAGAGGGGTGGCATTTGTTGCACACGGACACACGTAGACACGAGAAATCTGATACAAGCTGTGACAAAACTCATGAGTTTGAGAAGTCTCAAAAGGATTGCACCAGACACCTGATGCCGCCCCAATCAGCGATACAAATCCCGCGCAACAATTTTCAAGCTTGTTTTGCTGATGTTTAATTTATGTGCGTGAAGTAGTTGGTGTTTGTGTGGGTGTGCTATAATTGCTTACAGGCAACAGGCAACGTCAATCTACACATGCTCCTACAAATGTAGGACAGTGTCGAAAAGTATTAATAAAAACTGGGTTACCTTACTTAATAGTATGCGCCCCCCTCAGACAAAAAACCAAACGAAAGTTAAAAGTTAAAATCAAAAAAAAATCATATTAATTATTTATCATGAATGACATTGGAATCTAATGTTTTTGTGCATCAATACTAATACGTCGACAATTTAAATAAATATGAAATGTCAAAGACTTCAATGGCAAACTGTTTTGTCTGTCAATTATCAAATTTAGTTACTTATAATACTTGTAGGATACTTAAGGAGCTTTGTATTTAAATGTGATTTTTTCCCTCAACCTATACAATTTATGGCCATTATTTTTGGCAGGATGGGCGTAAAGCGTTTAGAGTTCACATTGCCAAATAAGCGCAAGAAACTAGAATTAATTATCTGATATTAAGCTGGGAAAATTTAAGCAACAACCAATGATGAGACTGGTCTAGACAAGAGCATCAAAAACATCAACTCAAACCGTATATGAAGCGGAACGGAAATTGACTGTCCAAAAAAGGGAAGCAACAAATTATTAATTGCCAATGACCAATGGTCAGAGTGGTCTAAAACAGACGCCTTTCGTGCGTGTGGCACGCTTTCTGTCAAACTCAGCGCTAAACTTACTCGCATTTGTCCCAGCCTTGAGGTTGGGTAATCACCGGCGGCATCTTGTGACGACATCGCCAAATAAAGTCGGCTCTCGCAAATTGAGTCCGCTCTCTGTCTTTCTACTCTCGTTGTCTCTTTCACTCTCAGTCGACTGCGTAGTGTGGGCAGCAGCAGCAGCAGCAGCAGTCGTCTCGACACTGATGGCAATGGCTTTGACGATGACGAAGCACGACTGTTTGATGTTTGTAGACCCGGCTTAAAAGTCACTGGTGACTCATTCACAGACGGTTAAGAGTTTTGCTGCCTAAAAATAGCTGAAAACAACAAAACACAAAAAATCAAAATTGGACAACAAGAAGTTTGTGTGCAACTGTGTTTGTCGCCAGGAGGCGTTAATGGAAACAGGGCGCAACTTTTAGTGTGTGTGTGTGGGCACCATCTGGAAGTCGATGATCAAGTCGAGTGATCGAAGTTAAAGCCGTACCCAGTTACTAGCAGCAGCAGTAGCACTGTGGGCCGTGGACTGTCTGCGACATTCAGTTGCTCCAAAAATGGGCTGCTCAATGAGCAAACTAATTGAATTTCATTTAATTCGCTTACCAAAATTGTATGAAATATCCACATGTGTCTATGTATAAAAAAAAAATATGTATAGGAAAACCTAGCTCCTGTTTTAGGTGTTTTATTTTTTGGAAAAACGTTCAGCCAATTTTGAAATTTTATATTTTGTGTGTGCAACTTATTGTTACATGATGTGTGTATAACAAAAAGACAGTCAAAGCCAACTAAGTGTAGGAAATGACACGCAAACTTATAGCAGCTATTAGACAAATTTATAATATAATAGCTTATGAAGAGAGGATTATTACTTTTTTGTTTTTAAAAAGGTCACCGATGACACCCAATATCGTTAAGCGTATAACAATTCATTTTCATGTTAATAAAATAATCTGCTTATATAATGAGCTTAGGTTGAGTTTCCTATTTGCAACTGAACGTAGCGTATCGACTAGTCACCATTGTCGCCCACAGTCAGCACACACAAAGCAATTAATTTATGTCTTTTTTTTTGGCACACGTTCGAATCGTTATTGTTGTTGTTGTTGTTTTGCTGCGCCAAGTACTTTGATTTGCATAAATTTTGAAGCTAAGCAACTAAGCAACTTACCACCAATGCGCTGACTGCGATTGTGGAATGTTTACCAAAGGCTAAACCAGGTGAAAAAGGAACAAAGCGACGAGTGAAGCCTGCTGGTCTGCTGGTCAATCCACGGCAAATGGCACACAAGTTTATTGACACACTAAAATGACGATAGCTGAACTTTTCAGCGCAGGCGGCAAAATGTGGGACACGACAGGACAGCACAGCAGTTGGTCAAAACTGACAGCGGTTACACGGCAATTACGCATACGTCGCGTGTGCCCGGGTCAAAACAATGGTTAAACGAAAAATCTGTGATAGCACTGAACTGTTTACTTAGAAGTTTGCCAGCTGACTGAGACAAGATTGCGACCGCACACAAAGCCAGCGTTTAAAATCGGAACGCAAGCCGAACAAGTTGTGAGCAACCAGAGGCATTCGCAGCGACTGAGGCCGCGAGAGAGTCAGACGCAGACGTTGACTGTCATTGCACTGATCAGTCGATGATGATGAGAACAATGATATAGCGTGTCAAGTTGGGGGGGGCGTGGCAGTAGCCTAAGTTTTAAAATAAATTAAAGCCCAAAGTATGCGTGCTTCATTCCACAAAAACATATATATGTATATATTTATCGCTCAATTTACTGTTATCGCTATTGTTATTGCTGTTGTTCTTCTTCATTTGTCAACATTAACATATATTTGCTTTCAGTATCAGCATTTAACTCTCCAACAACTTTTGACTCACATTTGATTTAAGTCTTTTATATATATCAAGACTTGTACACTGTTCCAAGTAATCATACATACATATAGTTTCATTCAAGTTTTTTATACCCTTTCCCCTAAGCACTTAATCAATAGAATTTTAGCCAATCATGTTTTTTTCTAAATAAAAAAAGTTAGAACATGTTTTTGTAAAAAAAATTGTTATGAACAAGTTAAGTGCATTTTGGAAGAGTATAAAGAAACGTTGGCTTGATAAAGTTTGCCATTTATGCTGTTGCTTACATTGCGTTTCTTTGCTCATTATTTGTTTATACAACAATTATTATTCATTACTTTTCGTTTGTTTAGCTTTTACTGCGGTTTTGAAACCTAATGAGTGCTTGCGCCTGCCTTTTAGTTTATTTGCGTAGTTGTTTTTGTGTGTGTGTTTCTCTTTAATTT
Organism: Scaptomyza flava; assembly: GCA_030179655.1. Lineage (NCBI taxonomy): Eukaryota > Metazoa > Arthropoda > Insecta > Diptera > Drosophilidae > Scaptomyza > Scaptomyza flava. Next base: position 23,132,191 of record JARNME010000012.1, read on the forward strand.
TAGTTTAAGCGAATTATGATTACATTTACTCTTTCAACATTTTCGTATATCATAGTATCAAGTTTTCGCATGATAACACTTCAAACTACATATATATTTATATATCTGACTCAAATGTGAGTTGTGAGTTTTCGTTCGTTTGCCATTTGTTTATTTACTTTTGTTTTGCCTTGCCTTTTGTTCTGTTCGAGTTTGTGGCTAATGAATATTTTTTGTATATTTTTTAATCTTTTTCATACATTCAAATATACGCAAATATGTATATGATTAAAAATATAGACACATTGTATGTATGCACATACATTAATAATAGCAGATTGATAATTTATATAGTTACTTTTGCCATCGGTGCGAGTATAGCATTCGAGAGTGGTAGAAATTTAAAACGGGGAAATGTTAGGTTTCGAAAGAGACTTTAATTGCTTTAAGTATATTCGATAATGTATGGCAAAAGTATCTATTCGTAGTTCGGCCAGCCGAATAAAGTCTCTTTTCATATATATTTAAGTACACAATAACACATATGCACACATATATCTATGTATAAGCATTATGATTTCCATATAGTTAAGCTCCCATGCTTGATTTCCTGTTACTTTTCTGTGGTATGGAATACTATGGTTCTATGGGTTTTTGAGTTTTAGCTTACATTGACTAGAGTGCTGTATGTATACTATTTTGCATTTTTCCAAAAATCAAATACAAATACAAACAGCGATTACGTTTACATTTACGTTTACGAATACAATTATAAATATACACATATATAACATTCGAAGCCGATACATTACGTTACACATACGAGTTCGGGTACATTTAACAATGACACGGCAAACATCAACATCAACATTAACAGCAACAGCAACGACACTGGCAGCTGACAATAAACAACAATTACTTACTCTACTCTAATTAGTACTAGGCGAACCGGCTACCGGCCTAGGCGTCGTATACGGTATGCAGCAGTTTTTGCAAACAAAATGTGCTTGAAACGTTGCCTCGCCCTTCTGCTGGCTCTGGCTCGCAATTTCCTTGCGGATCATGCATTTTACTTTCGATTTTATTTGTTATCTTTATGTATATAAACATATACATGTATACAGTATATGTTTATATTGGGTTGCTAGTCTTACATCAAATTGAAATGGTACTACACATAGTTGAACTATGTAACTTTCCACCGTTTCATATGCAGCAAAAATATAAAACATAAATTTTGGCCGTACAAAAAATATTGAAAATTCATTTTCACGTGTACAATTGGTCTACAAAAAATGTTCATACATACATACATACATACTTATTGTGTATATCTAAAATATAAATGATATTTTTATTAATTTGCTTGAACTGTTGCATGTGGTTTTTCAATAAAGATTATAAAATATGTTTTGCATTAAATTAAGAGCGGAGGATTGAAGTACATAGTACACATACATATATATATATACATACTTATGTTATGTACCATATGTGTGTTATTAAAACCTGACCGTTCAGCTCTTCATTTAACTGTCGTTAACCACTTTAGTCATGGAGTTCTTGTGCGATGCTTGCGGCTACTCAACGTTTCCTTAGTTCCTAATACAATTTGCCACACATAACTCCGTATTGGATGTGCCTACTTCCGACCCCATCAAATTCAATTACAATGTCGTTTTCGATCTCGTTATTATAGTACTTAATAAATATGTTTTACGATTACTAACCAAACGCATGTCGACGCAAAGCCTATTTCATGTTTTTATATATTTATCGTTTAATATGATTTTCTTTCTTTCTTAATAACCGTGATTGTCGAAGTTGGTTTTGTTTGTATTTAAGTTTTTATAAATTTAACAATTCATGCAATGTTCTCCGCTCGTTTGACATTTTAATAACATTCAATTACATATACAACATAATTCATTTGGGCTACGCTTCAGACTACAAGATAATGCTGGCGGTTACATGGAACGCCTGCCTAGAAGCACATCGATCAGTTGTCGCTGCCTTTAACTACTTGTAAAGATACTTTTCTAAACATTATAAAGCCAACATTCAATGCGCTCTAATTTAACGTCTATACGACAATTGCTTAAGTCTTTTAGTCTACATTACATTAGAGTGTTTTTTAATTATTTTTTCTTAATACATATAACATTTATATACCGGAAAATGTGTATTTTGTTTCTGCTTTGCTTTTTTTTTTAACTAAGGCTGCATGGGCTAAGGTTAAATATCGATAACGATAACAATATCGACTGGCCAATTTGACTTTGACTGCGTTTCGGCTTTCATCGAATCTTTTAAGATTTAGTTACACATACATATATATTTGATATATGGTTAAACATACATACATACATGCATATGCTAGGCACTGCCTACCGCTAGTATTCAAATACACACATATTCACACTTACATATATACTTTTTTCGAGCTACACTTAAAGGGCATACGGTGTTACAAACTAATTTTTTTTTATGCAGAGAGGCAAGACATTTCTTGTTACCCGTATTTTGCTATTTGAATATTTTTGTTTATTTGTTTTTTTGCAACATTCTGAAAACCTGCACATTAAATGTATTTATTTGTATTTTTGTATAATACACATATATATATATATATATTTGTTAATATCTTTGGGGATTAACAATTCGTGTTGGTTTTTCATTGTCCCCGAAAGACACGTTGACCTAATCTAACATTAAATTTCTAAACGTTGTTCTTTAAGGTTTCCGTAGCGGCGTTTTCTCTCATTTTTGCGCACGTGCGCACAAAAATGTTCAAATTCTGTTAATTCAAGAAGGCAACTTTTTCAAGAGCCTTTTGTTTTAATAAAAACAATTGTAAATGCTTGATGAGATTGCTCAAAATGATTGGCCGTTTGAATAAGCATCAGGTATTTGGAATGAAGGCCCCTGATTGATAAATTGTATGCTTAAAAAACAAAATGGTTACCATATATAATATTATTATGTAACTAAAAAGTGTTTTCGGAATATCAATCAAATTGTATTTAATTATCAATTGTTTTTTGTTTTTTAGGTGATATCCTAAAAACTTTTTTGAATAATGTCAGGTGCTTTCATTCTAAACATTAGAACTTATTAAACGCTTCGTTTTGCGTTTGATTAACGGTGGATAATTGATGCATGTTTCTGCATTGATTCTTATGTGTAATTACATAAATATTTTATTTATTTGTTTGTTTATATATTTGCGGTTACTTTTTAATTTTTAACTTTACTTTATCAGTACGGGTGGGTTCCGGTGTTTTGTCAGTTTCTATAAACTTGTCTGGCTTGGTGTGCTTGGGATTTTCATATGCGCATTACAACTAGGGCTATACTATTTGTTAGTATGTGTGTGTGTGTGTGTATAGTATATATATATATTTCGATTTAACCTGGTTTTCCTCTTGCTCCTTGTTGGGCCGTTACATTCCACATAGAAAAGCTCTACGCCATTATACATATGTATATATATACCAAACTATAAAAATGCTGTATACGAACATATCCAGCATGTTCTACACAATTACAAATAACATTTTGTATCGACTTATTATTTTCTTAATTAGCTGCGCTATAAAATTGTTTAAAAATTTCTCACTAAAAGCGTACATAACACCATTGCGATCATTGGCATCGAAAATGTTTAAGGGAATCATTACAAAATGCACATAAAGTTACTTCGGGTATTAAACATCTTTTGTTTTTTTCCCCTCCGTTTCCATAAAAAATACATAATTTTTACCAACTCGCAGGAGCGCGATACAGGAAACTTTTAACGCTGATTTTTGTAAGCTGATAAAAGTTCCTTCAGTTGGGGCGTTGCTATGTATCTGTGTGTTATATGTATGCGTTATGAGCAATGTATTTCACGATACATTATTTGAACAAATGCTACAAACACGCATTTACACAATACATGCGACTAAATCTCATTCCTCGAATTAATTGAATGCGTTACGCTTACTTGTTGCATGAGTTCCTAATTGTATTCTACACGTTAATCAGCACACTAACAAAAACATACGCATCTAACATAAACATGCATACAGATGCACTTAAGCTTTGCCCAACGAAGGCGTATACGCAACGTGACTTTGCCATCCCTGTTTACGTACATATCTATGTACGTACATATATATGTATATAGGTCACTCTCTCCATGTTTATGTCAATAACAACGCCTAACAAAGGAACGCAAACTACATAGTTTTCCATTCTACGAAAGCGTTTACAATTAAATTTTCTCCGAATTCTATATAATATTTTAGCAACGCGATGTCATTATATATTTGTTATTTGTTTTGTGTATACGCCGTGCGCTTTGGGTGGGTTCGACTGCTGCTTGGAATGGCAACGTTTTTTTTTTTTTTGGGCAAATTTGTTGATCTGTGAAATTAGAAAATGAAATCGCCACAGTCCATGGCATAGTCAAAGTCCTCGCCGCCCAAATCATCAACGCCCGTTGAATGAAAATCAAAGCCGCCAATATCAGTGTGATAGACGGCGCCACTGCACGAGGTGTCTATCAGATTGGTGCAGTGCGTTGTGGGCAGTGCGTGGAGCGTAAACGTATCCTCGCACTGTGACCAGGTGAGACCACCGCTCCAGACCCCGTTGGGCAGCGTTGCCCAGCCCCAGCCATGTCCCCAAGGCAGAGCACAGGCCAGCGATGCCTTAGAGTCCGCCTTCTTGCTTAGTATGGCAACAGCTGCATCGCTTTTAACCAATGGATTCTGACTGTACAGCAGACGATGTGTGGTCATAGCTGCCGAGTTGCTGCGATGATGCCGGCTGCTGCTAGAGCTAGCCGATTTGCGTTGCTTTACCTCGGAGTTGGTGGCCGCTAAGTTTCAGAACCGAAAAGGTGCGCTTAGTAAAAAAAGCAAGTCCCTTTTGGGAGCTCTCTCCTCCCGTTTACTATTATACTTACGTCTTATGCGCACGAGTGGACGTCGCAGCACGTTCATTAGATGTGGCTTGTCCACAACCAATTCGATTTGCGGTGGCGGCGGCAAAGTTTTAGTTATAGCATCAATCCAGTCGCTTACCTCCTGCTCAGACTTGGCCAGCATCCAATAGACCTTGGAGCGTTTGCGACGCGAGCCGAGTGCAATTAGCTGTGATACGCTGACGCCGTCGGGCAATGGGGGACGGCGTGGTATCTGACCGGTCCAGTGTGCAATGGCAAGCATTTCGGGCGCTTCCTTCACCAGTATTTTGCCCGATGGCGAAGAACGCCCTGGCTCTGTGAACCAAGCCATGGTCGAGTCATCATACAATATAACCCACTCCTCAGCCCAGCGATTCCATAGCATTTGTTCTGCAAGAACAGAATTAATCAAAGTTGTTTACGTGCTTAAGTTTTCCCTTATCTTCAGTAGGATTCACTTTATTGATCTGTTCTGCGAGTCCTTTAAGTGTAATAAATATAATAACAACTGGATAATCAATATTAATATAAGCTTTATCCCTTAAGAGGCCGGAAAGATTAAAAAATCGTGGCAGTCACCAAAAAATACGAAATCTACTTTATTATTTTCAACTTGATAATAAATCAGATACATGTCCTGCGTTTAACTTATTCCCCCTGGTGAGAGCACACAACTGTTGCATAACTATAATCTCTATCTTCTTCTTTATTCATTCAATAATGCTATACTGCTGTTCTGGCCATTACTGTCACTTGGCATTTCCAGAATTGTTTTGCAGAAGCCCATTATAAATAGTTCTAGTATCCGATTGTATTCCAGCTGTGCCAGTTAAGGACTAAGCTTTGGTTTGTGCTGCACACAGATTACATAGTTCGTTGCAGGCATAAGAAATTGAGAGTCAAAGCCGTGTGTGTGTGTGTTCACTCTTGATAACAGGTAGTCAATACTATACTATACTATAAGGTACTTGTTATTGGAGCTGTCAACTGCAATGGCATTTGCGCTTTGAATTTTGCGTCAACAAATCCGGTTGCACCGAATGTTTTCATATTGAATACTCACTTTTATAGCGCAGTAGGTAACCTCCTTTGATTTGCTTGCCACCGGTACCTGGAATAGCAACAGCAACAACGAGAGAAAAAAAATAAATTTAGTATAGAGACTCGGGTAGAATGGGGGCAAAATTGAGGTGGGTGTAAAACTCATCGGTGCCGCTTCCGCAGCAGCATTGCGCATTTTTAATTGAAAACGCCATTTGCCATCACTGCCTGTCAATATTTTAATGTCAAATGACCTCTGGCCCTGACTGGCATGCCATCGTATCGTAGCCTCTCTAATCTGGCTGAAAACTTAGTTTTCCTCGCAACCGGATCTCTTGTCAAGCTGTGTGTGAGTATTGGGGTGGGGTTTCGAATGATTTTTCCAGCTAAAAACGCTGGAAAACATGAAATTCTCATTTTCACTTCCCATCCTCTCTTGGGTTTATTTGGGCTGCGTGCGACATTCATTGAAGTATTAGGACACTCATGCATTCGATTGAATGATTGATTTAATCACATTTCATGGAAGTACGAATTTCTGGTTGAGCAAATTAATTAGTTTTGGGTTGCCATGTCAGGACGCATTTCTGTTCTCTTAAAAACCACATTTCAACAAAAGGTATTTGTACAAACAATTTGCAATCAACTTGTTAAGTCGATTAAACGATTCGAAAAATTCTCGGAAAAAATGTTTACAAAACAGAAAAACACCTTTATAGCAAATATTATCCACATGTGAATGCTTTAATAAACAGTAAAACCCTCTTGGTATTGTTCATTGTGCAACTGAAATGATTCTATTTATTTGCCAGGAAATTTTTGTAAACAATTACCAGATCGGCATAGAACAATTAATCAGTGTCCGAAGCGATTAAAGCGCGCATAAAGAGAGGATTGGATCAGCCTTGAAGTAAATGCGAAAATGTTGTTTTTATTTATATGTAAATGAGATGCAGCGATAAGCAGTGTTATATATACATACGTATAGTATTTAAGGAATTTAATATGCATTCATTCGATTTATGCAAATGCGTTTGGTCGTTTGGTCGTTGTCATCTTACAAGTAATTGCAGTCATTGGTAATAGGATTGCTGCATATCGTATAAGAGGACGTTGCTAAGTAAATGCCACTTTGCATGCTTTAAGGACTACAGTTGAGTGCATCGAAATCCAATTGAAGTGAGCCAAGTGTGTGTATGTGTGTGTATGTGTGTGTGCAAGTGCAAGTGTTGCCCTGATGAATATGATTAAACACAATGCGGATATATGTACATAGTGCCTGGCAATAATTTTACTTTGGTTGCTGATAGCTTGTCAATGCAATAAGCTGACACAGCAATTGAAAAACGCTCAAGGCTTGCCTGCAAAATTTCTTGGCAACCCAAAACCAAATGAAGACGATAGAAAATCTACTACATACATACATATAGATAAATGTGTGTGTATGCTGGTATGCGCTATAGCTGAGAAGTAGAGACGATGTGCTGGATAGAACGAGGTCGACGAAGGACACTGCGCTGAGCTTGTGCAAGCAGAGAAACAGACAGTCACAACTTACAAAGGACACCGGACGAGGAACGGACATCATGTGTGCCACTTGAGTGCACGCATACACAAGCCCATCCATATTTTACATCCTATCCATGCAGCATATCCACGTGACAAAGCAGCTGAAATTGCAAGTGGCTGCCACAGACAACGACGACGACGACGACAACGATGAAAGCAGAGACTTAGACGGCACACGGTTGCAAAATCTTGTACATAATTGTCGGGCCGACTGGGGTCGTTCTCTCTCTCTTATCTTCCCTCTCTCTCTCTCTCTGTGTGTGTGTGTACAGAAGGTTTAGGTTTAGGGTATGTGGGCTTTAAAGGAAGTGTTGTACACTTGCATGAATTATGCACGTGGATGCCTACCACCTACCACCTACTGACAGCGACAACGACAACTACGATGACAGAGAAGCGTTAGTTTCGCTCGCTGGTTTCACTTTTCGTTGTGTAAATGGATGCTTGGATGGTTGGTTGGTTTGGGCTGGATGGGGCTGATTATTGTGTGTGGGCACTGCTTAATGATTTAATGCAGTTTACGTGCTCGGGCCAAATGGGCGTGGCAGTCACTGGCGCTGATTGCAGGCAGCAGCATAGCAGAAACAGCATAATAGCCTTTACTGCTACTGTAGCTGATGCTGAATTCTACTTGATAAGTTGGGCGCAGGTGGGCGTATGTACTTACATATGTATGTCTATAATGAGCAGGTCAACAATGCGACCGCAGCGACAGATAGAGAAACGGAAACAGAGAGAAAAGGGCAGAGAGAGGGAGAGAGATAGAGAGCATTTACAAGCAAGCAAAGAGAATCACACGCACACGCACGTGCTTTTGTATGCGAATTCATTGAAGAAAATTGTCAGCCAAGCGGGCGAAGAAGCGAGCGAAGAGGCGAGCAAAGAAGCGAGCGAGAATCGCTAAAAACGAGTTCAAGGGTTCGCTCAGAAAACGGGGACAGGCCCATATTATATATACACACACACACGCACAACTGCTGTTTTGGGGCTGTGGCTATATGGCTTAGAAACTTACCCATGGGCTGCTGCAGCTGCAGTTGTTGCTGTGATGTTGCTAGAAATGATTCCTCATTATTTGGCTTCACCTTTGAGCACATGGAGAACATGTTTGTTGGCTTTATCTTTCTTTTGTCGTTTGGCTGTGATTTGCTATTGTTGTTGTTGTGATCGAAATTGTGGCAGCTTTTTAGTTGGTTGTATTTTAATTGATCAGTAACCGAGCTTGAATATTTCTTTTTGGTTTATTTTTATTATGTTCGATAGAGCAACTCTTGTAGCCTCTTTGGTGCCGACACCGAAAAAAAGACAAAGCAGTGATGTCAGCAGCTACTCAACACACGCACACATTCATACATACACAAACACACACACATGTACAAAACAGACAAAAGAGTAGAGAAAGTGTTTTTGGGCCGCGTCAAATATCTGCGGCAGGAACAAGAAAAAACGCGCGTGTTCCGTTATCAGTATTCAAAGTTACAACAGATTCACATACAACACATCATAAACATACATATACACATCAATACACTCACAAATAAACGCACACACATATACATATACATGGGCGAGCGAAAGTGTTTGCTGCTGCTGCTGCTGTTGACGTCGCTTTCGCTTTCGGTTTGGGTTTGTGTTTCGGTCTGGCCGTTTTCAATTGCTATTGGTATCGTCGTTGTTTTTGTTGCTGCGAGCAACGCCTTTTTTGCTCAGGCCACTATTTTTGTTGTTGTTACTGCCGTTGCTGTCAATACACCTCTGATGATGATTGAAAGGGTCCAGGGCCTGACCTCGCCTGCCGCTAATCAGATTCACAATTGTATGTTTTTTTTTCCGAAATCTGTATTACTTTGTTTTGCACTTTATTGTTGCCTACTTTTCTGGGCCTGTCTCAATCGCGTCCAGCGCGTCGACAACACACAGCACACTGGAATGGTTATGGCCATTCGACTTGTTTGCCGTCAGTCAAAAAGGACACCGAGTGACAGTTTCACAATGGTAAAGTCACGCACACACACAAACACACACACATACACGTATTTAAATTTGATCTGTTGTTGTTGATTTTCTCTTATTTATATTGTTTTTTGCAATTTTCTGTGATTTTTTTGGTTGGACTCTTTGGCTTGGTCACTAACTGCTGCTGCTGATGGTCCTGCTGCTGCTCCTGGTGCTGCTGCCAGTTCCTGTCTCGGCTTGGGTTGTCCGCTGTCGCACCTCTGTCTGGTAAAACGGCCGAAACTCGACTGACGGCCGCTGCTCGGCAAGACTCGGAGGTTAGCGTTGTCTGGCTGTGACAGCAGCCGAGTTCTTTGCCGAAGCGCTTTAACGAAGTCGCATTAAAAGCTCTCGTTTAAGGACTAGGACAACACAAGCATACTCAGACGTATGTTGGTGTGGGCGGGGCGGCATTTGCTGCGGCTGCTGCTGCTGCTGGTGTCCTTCAACGTCCTACACAGCAACAGCAGCAGCAACAGCAACAACAACAATAACACGATGCGCCAAAATGCCGATTCCACTGGCGGCAAACGACCCGCCAAACAGATGAAAGCAGACAACAGACAGCAGTTAGCATCCAGCATCCCATTTTCCCGAGCCGAACGAAACCGCTGCTGCGTCACTTTCACTCATCCTCTCTTGTCCTCACTTTCGACTGAAGCTGAAGCTTTATATTTGTTTTTGCTCTCTCACTGGCTCTCTTCGGCGTTAGTAGGTTACTTGCACACGAACACACACACTTGAAAATAAATACATATACACATGTAGGTATTCGTACTTGCAGTTGTTGTCGCCCTCTTTTGCCCTCCTCCACGTGATGTCGACGTTATAGTCAGTCACCATTGTCTTTCACTTTCAGTGTTCATGTTTTTTGGACGTAATGCAAGTGTGCGTCGGGGTCGGAGCCAAAGAATTGAGCTGAAGCTGTAGCTCGGGTATCGGCTTGGGTTGGTTGCTATCACATCTTTTGTTTGTTACCCCACAGGCACCATCTGCTCGGAGTCTGTTTTTCTCAGTGATAATCAGTAATAATGCGTTGTGTCACTATTCAAATGGACGTCGAGTAAATAAACAGCTTCTGGTACAGTTTCGAGGACTTATCATTGAGAAAATTTGGCATTGTTGATGAAAGAGATTATCTCAGATCGAAAAAAATGCTTGCCATAAAAATGTTGCAATTGCAGTTTTATAGATTCTGCGAGTCCAGTTTGACCATCATTTTTTTTTAAATTTTAGCCATTGTCCTCAAAATTCTGTTGTCTCCCAAATGTATGCCGCGTTATTTGTCGCTTTAATGCAATTTATCCAATGCACAAACCTAATCTACGGAATTGCAGTCAAGAGGAAAATTAAGAAGATTAAGGCAGATTAATGGGGCTCCTTGGTAAATGAGAACCAGCGATATCGACTGTGGTCTCAAGATGCCAAAAAATTTGAGATAAAATCCAGGAGGATGAAAGCCTGGACTTTATAGCCGAATAGCCTTGCTTGACGCCTCAGTTTAGCAGCCCAAAGAGCTGCTCACACCCCGCAACGCAGTGAGAAGAAGGCTCAAACGACACCACCCTCAAGACCTGCTGGACAAGGCCTTGATTTGCAATTCTTTTAATTCTAACTTATTACTCTTAAATTCCTGCAATCTCTCATAACATGTGTTCTTTGGCCTTTTGACAAAGCCATATTTTTAACACATACTTAAAATTTGATTAAGCTGTCTTAATGGTAGCAGAACACTAACTAATAAATAATAGCAATTAGATGCTAAAAAGAAAAAAACAAACCTAATTTGTGTAAGTCGATCATATTTTTCACGCACGTTTTATTTTGATTCGATTTGTTTGTGTGCCTTTGTAAGAGTAATTGGTAATTAATTATTTAGTTATCAACCGCCTAGTTGACTATGGAATTATGTATTATCGAAAACTAATTGAGAATGTGGCTCGGAAGTTAATTGTTAACGAGCACGCGCTAGGATATTAAGTATACGTTCCCGACTTATATTTCAGTCAAGGCCTTCACGAATTTTAATTTCGCTTGCATGCAACGTACTTGTGCTTTACTGACGGTCAGCATGTTTTCTAATTTAAGTGCATCAAAAATTAATGTGTTTAGCGAGTCTTTTGTCGGCGGTGATTGAATTAATGCGATGTAACTGAATTACAACGCAACAGCGAGCTCGTGGAATAATAAAAGGAGAGTTTTGCGTATATGTGTATTTAATAAAATGCTGCTGCGCAATAAAATGAATGCCACTGCATGATTATATGGACCACCTGTGATATGGACTGTAAGCCTCTTATCAAGCAGCTCAGATGTGCATCTATTCAATTATGTGCATTTGTTGAGAAGTATGTATTAGCGAACGCTGCACGCGCAACTGCTTTAGTTTAGCTCTTTGCGACAAAAGTGGGGCATGAACAAACACACAAGTACAGACGGAAGAAGAAGAGAAAAGCAAACCCGCATTGCTATGTCCCATCAGGTGGATATTTCAAACAACAAAACGGCACACCTGCAACCACTTAGCTCGGTCAAAGAGAGGTTAAGAATTGTTCGAGTAGTGCTCCGGAGCTTTACTTTATTCAATTATTTTTATTATTATTGTCAGCTGGTGATTCTTTTGTTTTAGCTTTGTAGATGGCAAGTCCGATGCTGGTTTGTGCTTTCGCATGCAAATAACCCCCAGCCAGAAATCACTTAAGCGCTAAGCAAAGTAAACGCCCTATTTGTTTGGTATGAGTAAGGGGAGAGAGCTAGTGGGCAATGGGTAAAAAAGTGTAAAAAGTTGTCAGAAACGAATGCCGAATCCATAGTTGCCTCCAAGACGCCATATACATTGAGACCTTATACCTTTGTGAGTGGTATTAGTTTGATGCTGCAGTGCTTGCCGCTTTTATTCCCTCATTCCCGTTGGCGTTGCCAGTTGCTAGTGCTTGAGTTGTTCCGTCGTCGTCGCGCACCGCTGCAATAATAAATCAATTTTAAGTTCATTTCTTGTAGAAAATGTGTCGCTGGCTTCGTCGTGGCCTGCAGCCTCTTTCAAGGGCTGGGCGTTTTCACTTTCGGTTTACAATTACACATAGCTACGCTCACAGACTCGCTCTCACCTACTCTATATATCGCTATCTTTTTCTCTTTCCCTTTCTCTCTCTTTCTTTCTTTCTTTCTGATACACATACACACACAATCACGCACAAATACACAGGGCACCACTTTAAAGTGTGTGGCAGGGTTTCTCGGGTTTAGTTTTTGTACATTTCGCCCACACTCCTGACCGTGACACAATTTCCATTGTTGAGCATTGTGAATCGGGTACCAGTACCAGCATCCTGCTTTTGAACACAGTAATATAGCCCATATAGACATACACACACACAGACATGAGCATTGTGCTGCACGTATACCTATGTTCACATGTATATATATATGTACATATATGTCAGCAACATGACCTGCTCATACATAATATACATATTATATAGAATAACAACATATCAATTGAACGACAAGCATTAGTCAAGGTAAACACAATTTATGCGAACATTTTGCACTTACTTGACTTTGATTGCCACTCGTTGTTGCTGTTGTTGTTTGTGATTAAAAAAATTTTATTATTATTATCATTTGGTGATTTGATTTAAGGCTCTATCTTGTACGACAATCATTTACGTAAACAACAAATTTTGCAATGCAAAGCGCAATGCACATAGTAAATAAAATTGGTGCAATTCGTTTGATAAATTTGACATGTGTTCTTTTCATGTTGAGTACAGACTTGCAAGTAGATTCTCTTGTATTTAAAATCGCTTTGGTACATATACTTTTGAATGTATTTATCAAAGTGGAGCAGCAATATAGGGTTTTTCTGTTTTTTTGCTTTTAGCACTGACAACACATTTTCGCTTGTAACTGCTTGTAACGATCCCTAACTGAGACATATAAAGTTGTGGTCTTGGTATATAGTACATTCTATAAACTATACAATTTTTACTATAACATGTTACAAAATGCCATTTTTTTTTTGTTTACTTGAGTTAAAGCGGGTGGAGGACTAACATTTGCTAATTGCCAAAAATTATGCTACGAGTTTTCCGGTTTTTTTTTATGATTTATGATTTTTCATTTGGTTATTGAAGCTGTGTAATACTCAAGTTGTCATCACATTAACATCAAATAGATATGGAAACGCAGACTCTTTAAGAGAGTATACAATAAGGACACAAGTGCAAAAACATTATAAAATACATTATACTACAATAAATGAGAGACCAAGTTAACTGCAGTTAACAAAAAACAGCTAATAACAAACTGTGACACCGCATGCAGAATTCTTTAGTTCTGCAGAGCGGCACGCAACAGGCTGTCCAGCGTGAATTGGATTGTTCCATTAGCCGATGCCTGCAAAACGGATGGCGGTTTGGGTAGCGACGGAAATAATGCGGATGTTCCGGCTGTCATTGGTGGCTCCATGCTGCTGAGGCATTCAACAACAGTGGCGGCTGGCAAGGGAGAAGGCGGCATTGTCACATCTGAATTTGCGGACGTATTCAATGCATTGGTTGAGCCGTTGCCGCTGCCTTTGCGTGGAGGTGATGGCGGCGTCAGTTGAAGCGTCGCTCCTATGCTGTGCCGTCCATTGGGCGTCTTTTGCAATGTATCTTGTATTATATCGACTGGATGCTCAGCGCACACTTCAGGTTCGACAGCGACAGATTTTGCCAACTCCGGACATGTATCGGAAACCTTCGGAGCTTCCTGTTTCTGCTGTTGTGCAATTGCGTTGTTTACTTTGTGCCACAAATTACTGATGGTCGCATCCTTGCCGGCAGCTGCCGTGCGTTTGGCAATTTTTTCAATAAAACTCTCACCCACATTGCTAACGTGAGCGGTGTTTACCACATTCTGTTGACTGCAATCGCTGCGTGTGTAGGAAATGAGACGCGGGCGTATTTGCGGACGCTCAGCGGGCAGCTCCGGAAGTGTGCCAGAGACAGCACGTCCCTCGCTAACCAGCTTCAGCATTATGCGACGAGTAATGCCCCTTACCACTGCCTTTTTATCCTCAGTTATGTAAGCCTCCCATTGCTTGGGTTTGCTGTCCTCGCTCACGGCAGCGTTGACAGTCTGGCGACGCAGCTTGGCTCGCATCGAGTCGACAGCAGGCACTGTAGAAGATGTAGCACCAGTTGGATCTGCCTTGAAACTAACGAGATCATACACAAAATCCTTGTTGACAGCCTTAAAACGTTTACGTATGGGGCGTTTCTCAGTACCTTGACGCTCGCCAGTTTCCGGCGAGATTTGCGTGCGTGACTTGCGACGCTTTTTGCTTGGCACAGCCTGCAATGGATCCTCATCTTGCTCCTCTTTGATTTCAACGGCAATGGGCGAATTGGGTGCCGTCTCAGGCGGCGGCTCAGTTATAGTTTTAATGCGCTTCAAGCGCTTTTCAAAGGTCTTGGCTGCAGGCTTGGTCTCAGCAACTGTCTCAATGTTCGTAGACTGCTGCTTATCTAAGAGCACAATGTCGCCATCAACATCATCGCGCGAGTACTCGCACTCATGCGTGGACACATACTGCTCGGTCAGCCGATCCCGATCGCCTTCGATTTTGTGTGTGAAACCCAAATGGTTGACTATGTCATAGCGGCGAAAAGCGCGATAGTCGCAGATGGTGCAGCCAAAGCGCCGAGCGCGGTAATGGAACATGGAAATGTGACGACGAAGATTACCAAGTGCATTGAACTGTTTATTGCAGATCTTACAGCGGCAGCGTAGCTGCTTCTCTATGGGCACATTGCGCTTCTTCTTTATTTTCGTTTTGGCTTCGTCAATCTCATTTTCAATGCTGTTTGCTCCATCCTCCGGTTCCTCCTGTTCACCATCGCTGTTAGATACCCCATCGCTGGTTGAGTCGCTTTCCTGCTGCAGTTGCAATTTATCCAGGGAAACTGTTTGTAGTCCAGTTGAATAACTCTCATTTTGTTCAGCTAGATCGTTAAACATTTCATTTAAAGCAGCAGAATCCATGCTCTGCATATCAGCTGCAACCGGAGTATGATCCTCTCCAAGCACATCTAGATTGCCATTTGAGTTGGCTTTTAGCTTCTTAACGGCCGGCGCTGGCTTAGCCAACGCCTCTTGCTTTGCGCGACAGTTGAGCAGATGCGTTGAGAGTGCAGCCCTGCGCTCAAACGATTTCTCGCAGTAAATACACAACGACATGATCTTCCGCTGCTCACCATTTACATCAGTTCGATCTGTGGATTGGCCAACAACATCGTCGGACAGTTGCAGACGCTTTAGTTCGCGGCTTGGTCCTTTGGGCTGAACATCGCCTTGCTGCATGCGACGCTTCAGAATTGTGTTGCGCATCATGCGAATGCGTCTTGTTGGTTTCCTTAAAAACAATTAAACATAAACTAGTATTGTAAATTGCGATGTGCCAGCACAACTCACTTATGATCCTTGGAAAGATGGCGTATGACGGCTGCAGCTTGCAAAAAGGTAAGCGAACAAGCTGGACACTGAAACACAAATGCTGACGATGAATGATTCTTCTGTATATGCACCTCCAGCGTTTTTTGTGTCTGGAACGTTAAATTACCTAGAAGCAATAGACAATTTGATATTATTTCGAGGATTACCAAAATTTAGCTTAGTTTTTAAATTAGTCTACTATGATTGGTTATAAGAAGACATAACATATTCATAATTAAATGAGCATCAATATACTAAATTACGAGCCACGCGTGTTATTTACATATTTCACAGAAGATGTTTGTTTCCGCTTCATCGCAGATGGACTGCTCTGGTGTTTCAGCCGAATCGCTGCCACCAGCGCGCTCGTACTGATGCGTGGTCACTGCCTTGCCATCTGGTCCGACAACAGTTTGTGTTGAGTTTAGCATGTGATGCACTTCGTTCACCTCCGTTTTGATGCTATCATCGTGCTCGACCTTTATTGTCTGATAGACGGCCTGAGTTGAGCTCGGTACCGCTTCCAGCTGCAGGACTGGCGAGCCCGGTTTAAGTGGAACTTGTGGAGCCTTTTCTCGACGCAAACGTTCAATGACACCGCTTAAATCTCGCATGCTGCCACGCATTGGGCGACCCTCACGTGGCACCGGTGAACAGCCTGTGCTGCGACTTCGCAGCATATGTTCCATATCCTGTGAGCCTGATGCCTGTATTATCATCGTAGAGTTTTGATCCTAAAAATCAAATTTTGTTTAGTATAACAATCGTGTTAAAAGTCGAAAATAAAATTGTACGCTCGCTTTACGGCTCACTCACTGTGTATCCGGCATTGTGTCTTGTTGTGCGTGCACTGATGCAGCAGAAGACACGCTTGTGGCTAATAAAGTTAGCCAAACTACGAAACATATTGCGGCACACATTGCACTCATAGATAAGGCTGCACTCCTCGCTAAGCAGACGGCGTACCTGTGAAAATAAATAAACAATAAATTGGTTGTTTTTCTTATTAGGTAAAATGACACCCTTCTAAACTGTAAAAACATGCACACACAAATATCCCAGAATTAAATTGGCAGCTTGTGTATCAACTGTCACAATAATTATAAGTTTTTCAACTGAGCAGAGCCATGTAATATTATCTTGTTAAACTTTAGTTTCATAAAACTTAACGTGTCGTTAAACTTTAGAAAGAAAAAAATTTATGAAAAAAATTTAGTTAACGATGCTTTTGACAATGTCAGCATCGGTTTGTCCGATAAACAAAAAAACGTTTTAATGGCAGGATTGCCACTTAACTTCGTTAAAAATTGTGTTCTTAACGTAACGCCATTCTTGGACGGAATTTGGTCACGTACGCCGCCCGCTCGTAAACACGCTTACGAATCTTACCTCATTGGTGCCATTTTCGTAGGCGCGACGGGCCTCTTCGAAGCCAGTGTGTGCCGTTTGGAGGGGTCGCTGCAACAGGCTTAAGTCGTTGTCAGCGCCATCGGTGATGGCATCCATCTGTTGTGTATCCGAATTGCAACGTGAGTTACGCTTCTTCATTGCACTGTTGGTGTTTCTATGAATTTACAGCTGTGTGAAAAGACACGCGATCTTTGTGTTTGTTTAACGGGATATTTCTTTTGTACGCACACATGTGCGTATTGCACTTATTTTAGTTTGTCTTGATTTAATTAAAATCGGTTTTTCCCGTACAGAATTATGCCTGCATATTGCACCTTTCGCTTCGTTTTATTCTCGCTGCTTAGAGAGAGAATTTCACTCGTTTAGTTCTGTTCTCGTCCAACATTGTTTTCATTGCTTACCAATACTGTTCGCATAGCAGCATGTTGCCGCACACTGAGAAGCACGGCAACATTTGAGCTCACGATAGCTTATGCATCGTGTGCAACTCTGCATTGCGCGCGCTCGCGCCTTATAAAGAAACGATATTTGAATTTTTGAAAATATATTTACTCACAAAAAAGCATTAGATTAGATTTATGTGTATATTTTAGAAGATTTATTCGCTCAAGCTGGTTGTTTGTTGACATTTAGTTTTGTTATACATTTTATAATTCAATTCTTTAACTAATGCTAGACAAAATTAGTATTTCTTGATTAAATTCACGGATACATAATTATATAAGTTTATTTATGTGTAAAAAGCGCTTGTCATAAAATAAAGTGGATTATTATATGTTTGCACTGCCTGTTTGCTGTAGTTTACGCTTGGTATTGAATGTATGTATGCATTTAATTAATGTGAGTTTATGTACTGATGTGTTTTGGAAACAGAATTTGAATACATATTTGGATATATATGTATAGGTACACATACATATATTGTTTATTGATATTTAATTTGTTCTGAAAAAATATGCATTTATGTCATTTATTTATTTTTTTCTTTTCTTTTTTTTGGTGTAAATAGCATGTGGCTTAATAGTTAATATATCATTTAATTGTGTACATTTATAAGCAGAAATGGCTACATTTTTTTGTTTCGCAATTATGAATTGTAAATATAATCTCTTATATTTGTAATTTTTATATTTGCAGTTTACGCGGCTGAAGAACTCGACTTGACTTATTTCGCACTTTGCACTTTCCATTAGCTGCAGTTTTTTGTTTATAGTTTTCTTTAAGATGAGTAAATTTGTATAAAGGTTAAGGTAATGCGTTTATCTTTAGTAAGGCACTAGTTACACGCTAGCTAACGTGTAACTACTGACTACGACATACAAATTCCTCTTCCATATTCCGATCGAATTCCTTAAAGCTTACGGGTATAATTTCATTTAGCGTATTCTTTTCATTATAGTTTTCACTTTCATTTTCATATTCATTTTTTTTTAGCTAATGCAGCGCTGCAACTAAAACTTAACTGATTACAAAACAAGCAACGATGCTGCAGCGACCACGCAGCCTACCAAAGATAAAATTTTGAATTACATGTGATTTGGGGTCAATTTGGGGGGGATCGATCGATCTGTCGATATGTAGCATCGGCCACTACACAATTACGCTATGAACTGTTATAGTATGTGGGTGGTTTTAGGAGTTGACTGGTAGGTTGGTTTGTTGGTTGCGTGTACGTTTAGGCTGATAGTTTACTGTATATCTATTGTGTTTCTTTTTTTTGTTGTTGAGAAAACACAGTTATAATATGTCGCACAGTTTTGGTTGTGAACACACACATATACGCTAGTTACAATATCTAACCTATAATTATGTGTAGCATTTAAGGGGGAAGAGAGATAGAGAAAAATAGAAAGAGAGTTTGTAAAGTTAGCGCTTGGGTTGTTTTTTTTATCTAAGTTTCTTAGCACAATTTTTTGTTTGGTTTATTTTTTAAATTCTGCCCAAGACAGACTAAATAACTAGGTTTAATTTGGAAATGACAGTTATCATACGTTAAGTTGAGAATACAACTGGATGCAGTTGAAAATATTGCATTGTATGCACAAGCAAACTATGTTAAAAAGTTGTATCAAAATCCTTGGTTGCATGATGTTTAAGTGTGTGCATGAATATGTATTGTATGTGTGTATGTGTTTAGGGATAGGCACATGCATAGCAGTACTAACAACTACATACAAAGGTGCAGAATGTCATCTTCTCTATGCTTGTATGATATTCTATCATTTCTAGTTGTTTTTATTTGTTTCAGGCATACAATTCAACCTAATGCTTTTTGCTTACAATTTAAAATTTGTTGGTATATTTTTTTTATCATAATGATAAATTAAATTAAAAAAACGTTAAGGTTTATTATAAAATTTCACATTGTTTAAAAGGTTTGCCACGATTACATGTTATTTTATGCATGTTTCTATATATGTAAAATATTAATATAGTGAATGTTTTTTGTTGTTGTTATTTTTTATGTATGTAATGAGTGAGAATATGTGTGTGATGCGCTTATTGCTTCTGCTTTGACATGTACAATGAGATTCGCATTCTACTTACATAAGTTAACTCATTTAATAAATCATAAATTAGGCATAAACTAAAACAAATGTTTGACAATAAAAATTTACACTTAAAATCAAATAAAATAACACGATTCAAACTTATAACTTAGCGAGCAAAATGAGACTTCGAAAACGAACTTAAATCATAATAAACATATACATTTACATATTTATATATGCATTGTCAAACATAAGCATAAAAAGTAATTAAGAATAGTTGTATATTTCATATAATACATAAGGCCTTTCGATGTGGGAATCGAGTTCAATTCTTAAAATATACAAAATGTGTTCAAATAACGCTTCGCCAAAGGTTAAAGCCAATCCGGTGAAGTGTTTCAATGTTTGTGTATGCTTATATGAGGATGTGGCTGATGAGCGTGCCTTTGTGTTATAAAAGGCGTGTTCCTTGTGACACATATAATACAGTTCATCATATGTATGTTTATATATGCATATATGTACGAATGTTGTATTTATATATGTACGCAAGTAAAACAACATGTGCTAAACATATGCAATATTAACATATTAGTTTGTTATCGAATTGTCTTTTTGTTGATGTTGTTGCTGTTTGTTTTGTTGTTAAATTATTCTGTAGACGACTGTTTGTTTTGTTTCGTTTTTCGATATTGGTTTTGTTTTTATACATTGTGAATAATGCGTTTAGTTT
Source organism: Scaptomyza flava (assembly GCA_030179655.1). Lineage (NCBI taxonomy): Eukaryota > Metazoa > Arthropoda > Insecta > Diptera > Drosophilidae > Scaptomyza > Scaptomyza flava. The sequence goes on from JARNME010000012.1 coordinate 23,152,841, forward strand.
AAGAACTTGGCTACTGTTATCATTATGAGGTTGGCCAACATGATGCAAATGCTTGATTCTGGCAAATAGCTACCTCCGCTAACAACAATGTCTTTCTCCTCCAAAAGCGGATAGTCGATCACATGTATAATGCCATTGGTGCACTCCACATCCGGTCGATAGACATTGATCTTCTTGTAATTCCACAACAGCACATATCCTGCAAATTAGAGAACACCATTAATTAGTTTGACTTCTTTAAGGACTCATGGCAAGTGGTCTAAGGTGCTTCTGCTATAGAGCACGGGGTGTGAAAAAAAAGTTATGATATGCATGGAAAAGGCCAGTTTTGATGGCTATGGTGGGTTGGGTGCGATGGATTGACATACGGCAGCACTCACCAGTCCATTCGTGACTAGCATACTCATCATGTAGATCTTTTAAATATTTTGTTTTGGTTCAATACAAAGCATGAAGTTTTTGTTAAAGTCATAGAGAAACAGCATATGTTAGTACAAATCAAGGGCCCAATACAATCGAATTGATAGATAGTAACGCATTTTGAGTGCCCTAATTGGCTGCAGTTAAATAATACTTACGTCCAGCTTCCTCCTCGACTCTCACTTTGAGTGAGTCACGGAATGTGGGCAGCACAACATTGTCGGTGGTAAGCGACATTTTAGCCAGATCCTTCATGGTGAACACATGATCAGCAATGACCAGATGACGCTCCAACAGACTCTTTGACTGTAATAAAAGTGACCATAGTAAATTGGGTTCTTAAAGACATGCATAAAGACTAACATGATAGGCAAAGTCACGCATGAAGAGCTTCTTGTGCACCGAGGGATAATCCAGCTCAGTCTTTTGCCAGCCCTTATCGCGGGGCACGAAGAAGGTGTATCGCCGTTGTGTATTATTCAGCTGTTCATTAAAGTGCGAGAATTGGCCCATTTTGTAGGTGTCGCTATTAATAGAAAAGCGTTTATAACAATATAAGCAAATAGGTTGTAATCACTTCTTACCTCATCATTGGATCGGTTTCGAGTTTGCCCAAGACAGTGGTATGCGGTATGCCTAACACTCGATCAATGATATGTACATATCCATTGGTTTGAGCAACATCAGCCTGCAGCACGGTGGCATTAACACCACCACCTTCAACAGTTATGACTGCATCAGCTCCCTCGCCTTTGATATTGAAGTACAGGAACGTTCTATTATTTACAGTGGGCACCTGAGCGATCTAGAATAAAAGAAGAAAAATGTATTATACTATTAAGGAATGCGATTCCTTTTGTGATATCTTACCATATTGGCATTCTTTTGCCTGATCTTCTCGACGTTCAAGCGATCCTTGATGATGTGCATGTTGAGAATCTCGGTCATTCTTGCGCGATCCCTGTGATTAACAAGGTAAATATAATTACAAGTTTTGTTTTGGATTTTTAGGCCAAATGTTACTTACCTGATGATATTGTCAATAGAGGAAACGTTCCATGCCTCGTTGCTGGGCGCCAAAATTGTCACTTCGGCCAGGTTATTAATACCTTCCAGAACGGCTCCGCCAGCGTCCATGATGACCTCATAAAATTTGCGTAGTGCTCCATTTTCTCCGTTATCCTTTGAAATATAGTCAAACGTTTTTTAATCAAGTAATAATAAAAAAAAAAATTGAGCTTGTAAATAAATAACTTAAAATATTAATTATTAGTTATTGATTTTGTGAAAAAAGGGCACTCAAGCTCTACATGTTTGGAGTTGAAGTAGCGTGTATTTTTGGAGAGTGTACAAACATCGATACTATTTTTTTTATTCACAACATTTATAAGGTTAAAAACATATTACAAAAAATAATTGAAATCATTTATTAAGAAATCATATTGAAAATTAAAAGCGAGCAATTTTCGCAGAATTAATGATGTTCCTCTGATAATCTTAGCACTTGTAACTGATGAATATCCAATCTATCAAATCAAAATATATCTCTAATCGTCTCATGAGAGATGAGAAACAATGTGGTAAAGCAAGATTGATGTAGGGCCAGGTGGCGGATGGTGCGATCAGTGATTTGAGGTCAAAGAAAGGAAAACTAATGAATGTTGCTTTTGAATTGTGTTATACAGTTTACTTACGTTCAGAAACTAAATCGGTACAATCGGTGTACAACGGGTGAAGTTGTAGTAGTATAAAAAGATCGTTATAAAGTTTGTTTTCGTTTTGAAATTGGGAATTGGTTTATGAGTTTGTGTATAATTTGTGTCGTGACGCATTTCAGATTTTGCGGATATTATTCAGGTTCCGCGCAGTGAGCATGTTCCGTCACAGAGTTGGAAAAATGTTTGAAATAAAGCATTAGGGAATTTATAGTTTATTTTCTTTGTGTCTTCATCGCAAGTAATGCTTATTATCGAGTATTTTAGACTTTGATTTTATTACATGTTTCAGTTATGCAAAGCAGCTTTTCAACTTGTATTTGGTTAAACGTGCAGAAACAAAATGCGAAGCAAAAAAGGCACAAACTATATCAATAAATAGTAATAAAGGGAATACCCAAAAGTACAATAAGTCGAAATCAAATAAAATATGCTTAAAAATTGCAAATAATTTTGATAGTTCAGCGTAACATGCAGTCTCAACATCCCCAAATGAAAATATAACAACAAATCGGACTTTTTTGTTTAACAATTGCGTTCAAAACAGCTTAACAAACTTTAAAACAGTTGTTTCGTTTTAATTGTTTTGTTTTGAAAGCTGCCAGTGATGGAGACAATTGAAGCTACATCAATAATATTAAATTAAGCCTATTTAACTGTTCTTTAGAACTCAACAAAGTGAAATAAGAACATCAATATAGTATGCACGAAACATGCAGGCAGTCAACATACATTTATGATACTTGAAAAATCAACTGAACTTTACAATATGTATATACATTTATAACTAATTTCAATAAGAATTGTTTACCTTGAACGACTGTTTTACAAATTGTTTGTTTGTTGATGATTTATCGAAACAAATTTGTTAATTTGCGAGCGATATGGGATTTGCATGTACGAGAAACAGAATATAGAGCAATCGGTCAGTAAAACGAATATGACGAGAGCGATAGTGATAACAAAACACTAAACAAACAATCAGAAAAGTTGAAAACTAAACAGTTAGATGAGCCGACTTTTGAGCTGATATTGAATGCACAACAATGTATATAATGTTTGTCGAATAATGTTCTGAGATCTGCTAGATCGATATGCGTCTACATTAAGGTTACAGTTAAAAGCATGCCGACTGATCGGGCGAACTGTGAACTGAGGGTGACAAGCTATGAATGAATGAAAGCTGTTAGCCAATTACAATAACATTATTATTATTATTACTATTATACAAGGACTGGGCGTGGTTCACCAATGCACTCAATGGACACATATGAGGATATTGTGATTTAAAGTATTTGATTATCGTATGAGAAAGTTAAGACAATGTGGGTTATTCCAAGCAATGCTATAGATTTTGCATTTCGAATTTAGTTTTCTTGCCAATTTTGTGAATCGAATTAAAGCAATTTGCTTGAAAGTGCCACAGAGTCGAGTAGGCGGTTTGAGCTGCAGTTTGAAAGCAAAGCATTTGAAAAACAAAACCAATTTGATTGTTGTGCCAATAAGCGCCTTGGAAATTGCAGCTCATGATAGTTGATCAATTTTGGTGGTTAGATAGAAAATTGGTTTTAAAGAAAAATTTACATTAAATACATTGCTTTTCCATTTGTGTTTTTTTTTTTTTTTTTTTTAATTTGGCAATACTTACATTACACCCAAAATTTTTTTAAAATAAAATTTGTATTTTAAAAAATTATTTTAAAATAAAATTTTGCTTATGATTTCACATGAAACTGAACAAAGAGTAAACAATTCAAGCAAGGTTTGTGGCGCTTTGACGCCAGCAAATCTTGCACAAACTTTAAGATCTCGTGAAAAGATCTAAGCAATTCAGTTCTGTGTGATATCAGACTTTGGGTATTAAATATTTTTTCAGGTTTTTAACAGTGTACTATTGAATTGTTTAGATCAGACTTCGCATTATGTGTAACTATTGTCAATGTCAAGATTATGTTACTATTTGATACTTTGGTTTGGACTTTGCAAATAGACGAACGCTAGAAATCTTGGGCCATCAAGCAGACGCGTGCGATTTTTTTAGTCGAGCGCAGCTCAGCTAAATGCAAAGCTATATATGCTTTTTAAGCATGAATATGTGTGTGGTTATGTGTTTATTTATAGTATGTGTTATGTGTATGTGTATGTGTAAGCGTTTGCTGAGGCAGCTGTCAGCACAGAAAATCCAGTGCTGCGTGCCGAGCCAATCAAAATGATAATTCTTATCGCCAGTCATGGCCATTGTCAATTTATTTGCTATCTGTGTGTGTGTTTGTGGCGGTGTGAGAGTTTCTCTGTTCTATACATTAGACTGGGTGCTACGCCCACGTACCTGTAAGAATTGTGTGACGGTTGTATCGATGATCATAAGCGGACGATGAATCAAATGGACAACACCGTTTTTCACGGGTATATTGGCCTTGACGATCTCAGCGAGTACCACGCCTTGTGGATGCTTGGCATCGCCTAGGATTGTATTCGACTTGACATACACTGAAAGAGTTGGCTGAATATCAGTTTATGTGCTAAGAGTTTTGAGTAAATTGATCTCACTTTTTCCATCCTTTTGCTTAAAGAAGCTAACTGTAACCTTGAGAAGATCCTCAAAGGCAGCGGAAGTCTTGGGTTCATCGTGTTGCGAGGCGGCAGTAAAAATGACAGTGTTTGGTATCACATGGCCGTCAATGACCTTGGCATCGACTAAGCTGCTGCGAGTCGAGAGCTGAAATACAAAGAAACCCAAAAACAAAATATAAAAATCACAACTGATCGAAACAGAAAGTAATATTCAAACGCACTTTAAATCCCTCATCGACGGGCAAAAGAAAGGTGTGCGCTCCGGGCGACTGATAGAGCGATTCCTTTTTCATGAGCGTCATCTGTGAGCGATAAGTGCGCAATTTGTTATCGCCCAAGTTAAGCTGATCGGCCTTCTGTATGAATTGCAGGGCATCTAAGTTGTTAATCTCTGCTTTGGCACTTGGCAGTGCTGTGAGTGGCTCCAGCACCTCGTCAATAATGTGCATGACCTGTTTATAATAAAAAAATATATAATTATAGGCATTTTGTTTTGCTACTATCCAATATTTAATAGGTCACTAACCTGACGCTTGCCCTCCCGATTGGTCAGCTCGACGCTCAGAGAGGGAATGATACGCGCATTATTCACATAGATGTCACCATTGCGGCTCTTTGTGATGTACAATGGTGGATTGCCATCCATGTCCGATGACACGGTCTTTTCCAGTTGATCTTTGCTGAACGCAGCGGTCGCTAAACGTGCGACAGAGATTGATTAATTTATTTAAATATGATTCACAAAGAGTCCAAATATTATATACTTACTGATGTGATAGAGGACATGAGTGGGTCCCTTGTGACGTTGGAAGGCTTCATTGGTCGGCACAAAGATTGTGCAGGAGCGCAGCGAAAGTGTCGAATTGGCCACAGGATTCTGCTCCAGCAAACTATAGAACTGTAAGCATAAATCATTGGACAAATATGTGTAAGTATTTGTGTGCGTGTGCAAAATTTGTAGGACAGTGTTTCACATGCTTTCGAAAAACATCGTGCCAAACAAAAACCATGCAATATGCTGAAAAAGGGGAGCGCTTTTGGCAAACTATTAACAAACGACCTAAGAGGCCAATTCCATGGCAACGTCAAACAACTAGTTAAACTTAGTAAATGGCTGTCTGTGGCAGAAAAAAGGTTTATTGAACTAATTACGTAAGCATCAAAAACGAGCTAACGTCCTAGTCACTGGGGGCGGTTTGTTGCCCTGCGCCCATTTTCATTCAATAACCAAAGTGTGTGTCTGTGGGTGTGTGTATCATTATTGAGCGGGTGTTGTCTATCAGGACACTGGCTATGACTATGTCGCTGGGAAATGCATTTTTCAGTTGCTGCCTACCCTACATTAGAGACGCTGACCCTTAACCACCTGCCTGGCAACACATGCGACCGCACACTTTGCGGCTTCCCAACGCTTGCCACGTCGACACGCCTTGCTGCACATTCTCAGCCAGCTTTATGACGTGCTGTGCGGCATACGAAGCTCGCTCATTTTCAAATTGACCGTTGTGCGTGTGTGTGTGTGTTTTTGTCAGATGTCCTGCACCTTTTTTTGTCCTTTAGTTTCGTATCGTTTCGTTTCGATTCTCTCGCTGTTCATGTTTCTCTCGTCCTGTCCTGCCGCAATGAGTCACGTCAATTTTACTTTACAGACCGTCGACCTCTTTCCCCTCAACCGTTTTACAGTTTTGACATCGCCATCAAACTCGTTGTGCTCTTTTCTTTTCTTTATTTTTTGGTAATTGGAAACGCCAGTTGTGGATGTCTTTATCGTCCTGGTCCGATATCGTTGCTATTTTGTGTTTGCTTGGTTTCCATTTCGCTTTCTAAATGCTTTCGTTTATCTTAGTGCTTACCGGTTGATTGGAGCAAGCAAACAAGCTCCTTTGGGTAATTGAACTGTAAATTGTCGAGTCTCGAGTTTATTGAGTGAAGACACTGCTTGATTCCCATACAAAGTAAAGTTTGGCAAGTTTTGCTTAAGACAGCGTATTTTAGTGGAGTTTGGTTAGTTTTTATGGCAAGTTTTTGGCATCATACACTAAACAACAAGTTTCTAAATGTTTATCCTAACATTTACTACATTATAAAAATAACATTCGAACTTTTTACATCACATATAACATCAACAAACACATTTATAACAAAACAAAAACGACAGGATATAAAAGGCGGCAATTACTGTGAAACAAAATGGGTTTTTAAATGATTACAGGCCTGACTGTGACTAATGGGGATAATTCAGTTGCAATTACATATTTGCATATATTTTTGGACAGATCAATCTTAATGGTTTTCATTGAGATAATCCTGAAGCGCTGTCATCGCATATTCATTGCTCCCCTGGGAGCTGGGAACTGTCAAATGTAATGTATTACAATACTGCGCTTCCCATTCACAAGCAATTTCAATTGTAAACCAAAGACTCATATTTATGTATGCATAAGGGAAACACGTTCTGCGACCACAGCGCTGTTTTGAAATGCATTTGATTTTCTAGCGCAGAGTGCCATTGAACCCCGGAGTTCAGGCCAAAAGAAAATATACCCAACTGACGCGTGCTGATGTTGCTTAGTGGTGCACTGCGCACCCCACACTTTCCCAAATTATTGGTGGTGGTGAGAGTCAAGGGCAGACGTGAGTCAGAGCTAGACGGCGGTGCAAACAAATTCGGCTAATGCAGTTGAACAGCTCTATGCTGCGTATGGTCAAATGCCAACCCTCTGAGCCACTGGCTGGCTTGTGGGGGTGGGAGTGGACACGCCCACTCAAAAAAAAAAGACACACACACATACAACCCTTGTTTGAAAATGTATTAACTAAATTAAGGCAAAAAACATGTAACGCTTTTTCTTTTCGTTTTAAGATAACATTTTGTTGTTGTTGGAGTGAGTGTTTTGGTGTTTGTTGTTGTTGTTGCAGCTTACCCTAACTGGCATAAGGCGCCTGAAGGATTTGGCAGTGCTCTGAAACAAAAAAAGAGAAAGAGAGAGAAAGAAAGAGAACCGCTCACAGTTCAAAATTTTGTTTGCATCTCACAATGTTTGTGTATGTTCTGTAAATATTTTCATTTAATGTCTGTATAAAGTTTTTAGCCAAATTTATTTAATTTGTCCTAGTCAGGGAAAACAAAATTCAGCTACAATTACAGGGAACTAAATGTGTGAGTGTGTGTTGTTGTTGTATTCTTTTTTTTGTAGTTGTGTGCGTGTCACTGAAGGAAGTACAATTCTGTATCTAATTATAACTAACAAAAAAAAAAAACAGCCGGCAAATTACTTGGCCAGGCCAATTTCCCGTACAGAACACTCGATCATGATCAGCAGGCAAGCAGCATCAACTGCATTCCCAAGTGAGAGTATATTCAAAATTTAATTGGTACACATTATGCATGTATGGTAAAGTTTTTTGGTATTCAGTAATTGCAGCAACCCCTCTCCTCTCTTATGTTTTTGTCTTAATTGGTGTCGGAACAGCAAACAGGAGATGGGGATACAAACGGAAGGGGAGGTAGCACATACGATTGCATGTCAGTTGGATCTCTAATGCATCTCGCTCTTAGCTTTAAGCAACTGTACGCACACATATGTACATATGTGAATATTTTCATAAGCTCCATTAAGGTCAGTCGCTCATCATTCACATTTCATTCAACGCCACAGAATATTTTTATTTGTAGTATTCCTATTCTCTTTGCGTACAACACAAGAAGCTGTTTGAGCATATAACGCGTCTCGGCTTGAGTATTGTAATCTTAAATTAAATTTAATTGAATTCGATGCTGTCGCTGTTGATGCTTCATTTGAAGTGCATAAGTGTTTATGTGTGTGTGCCTAGGTCGGTCAGCTCACTTGATAAAAATCCGCCTACAAATGGCCCCAAAGTTGCAGCAAGGCAACTCGCCGACAGTCAAAGGTTAAAAATAAATTAAAATTAAAATGATAAATATAAATGCAGCGTTAAGCAAAAGATGACGTTGCAACGTCACAAAGCCGCACACTCGACAGGAAGTTTAGGGTCAGTACAGGAGGTCAGCCATGCAACGCCCGCACAATGCCATCAATGCCATTTCTATATATATATATGTATGTATCTGTAGGGGGAATATGCTTCATATGCATTTATGAACACTGCTTAATCTTACGGTAATGAGTTCTGATTGAATTTTCACTTTTACTTAGTTCCTTCCAGGAAAATACTATCATATGTTGTTATTATAGAAACGGGCACAAGAGTTTTGAAAATTTGTAGCATTGGAATAGCGACAGAAAAGGAAAAATAATATTGTTGTGGGCCTTAAGCATTTCTTAAGAATATCATTTTAAATAGTTATATTGTTAAAAAAGCAGAAATTATTTTTCAAGGCAATTGCGCTTAATTTATCTATGTATAAGTATTTAATCAGACTGTTATGAGATTTGAGCATAATCCGCACACCTGCGCTTTCTGAAACTTCTTGTGAATATTGCATGCAAATATTCTTTTTAAATACAGTACATATTTGATATAGTAACCTAGTTGCTTGTAAGCAAAAGTGCTTTGTTGATTTAGGAATAGTGCATTTAAAATACATCCATTGTACATTGCACATTTGAAATGCCAAAGTGCAATTTTAATAAAAGATTATAAAAAAGGCAGCAGAATAAATATCTTCAAGTGAAAAATGCAAGACTTAAGCAAATACATGAATATGCATTTATGTACATACATGTACTTGAATTATGGTATTCTATTCTATGCTTTCTAACATTTCGCAAACAAGACGTAAACTAAAGAGAACTTAACGAACACGCTCTGTTAAGTTACAGCTGTAGTGGTATACATATCTACTACTTTGCACTGGTTTAAGTCAGTTATATACAAGAGAGGTAACGGCAAAGGCACATAGCATTGCATTGCATATTTCGCCTCATTGTGGCGACATTTACAGTTGAGGTAGCTGGCAGGCAGGCAGGCAGTTCGCAGTTCGCAGCTCGCACGCTTTCTTTTCAATTGTGAAATTTATTTTCTTTGGGCTTTGAAAAATGCTTGCTGGCTAACAACAACAACGGCTATTTTTGGGCATTAAATGTTTAACAGAGTAGAACGACAGAGACGAAAACGGTATGTTGTTGTTGTTTTAACTGCCGGTTGCTAGTTGTTGTTGATGTTTTTCCAGGCTGGCAACCTTTAATGGCTTCTGACTTTTTACACTTTTATGTGTTTGCCCGTATGTCAGTGTGTGCGGGTGTGTGTGTCTTTTTAAAGGTGTAAAAAGGCAAACTGTGTACATAAATAGGTAGAAAACTGTTATGCTCAGTCGACGGCAACGGGCAGCACTTTTTGTGCTCCTCTCAACGCTTGGGAGTTATTGCTTTTGCATAATTTATTTGGCTTTTACATAATGGGCTCATCATGCATGCCAAATGTGGCCTTAGCTAAGCTGTGGAGTCGCAGCTGGACTTTGGACCGCGCTACGATTTACAAGTCCAATCGATTTTCCAAACAGCGAGAACAACAAGTGCAAATGCCAAAGGTCAAGGACGACAAGGCAGCTGCAGCAGCTCACTCACGACTACCTGTGCGGGTGTCCCTCTTTATTTCTTTCTCTCTTTGTCGTGCTTACTCTTACTTTTATTTCTCTTGTCAAAGACTTTCTACACAAGGATTTTCTTTTCAAGGGCAATTGCCGACAGGCTTGTCGAAAATATATCTACATTTGTCTACCATTTGGATGTTTCTAATTGTTTTAGCCAAGTAAATACAGTTTTCACAAAAAAATACACTTTCAAGCATAAGCTATTTTAAGAAAGTTCTTACTTCTGAGCAAGTACTGTAGAATGCATGAGAGTGCGTACGCACATGTTTGTCTGTTTGTGTGTTTGTGTCTGTAAACAACTTTAGGGCAAAAAACCATCTGGCCAAACAGCTACATGTGTTTTCTATTTTAAGGGTTAATAACAATTACATACATAAAGCTATTATTGTGACTCACCTGTGAAAGCTCCGAATCATCGCGCAATTTGTCCGCTAAATCGGCAGCAGCTGCATACGAAGAACAGAGCAGCAGCAGCGCTGCTAATACGCTCAGACCGCTGCGTGCAAACATTTTACTCAAACAACACTCGCGCACTTGTTTTGCTATAACAATAATGCAGCGACGGCAACGACGACAACGACTTTGACGGCGACTTTTGATGGTTGGCAGTATTTGTTACTGTGTTGCGCGCGACGTTTCTACGATAAATAGCTGCAATTTAAACACAAAACACATGCATAAATAAAATACCAAATTCAACCCAATCCTTCCTTCTCTATCATGTGGAAGCGCATTGAAATCTGTTAGCCTTTGCACAAAAAACGGCAGCTTTAAAAAACAATTCACTCGTTCACACAAAATACACACACACAACACACATACTGACAATCAAATACCGTTATGTCACATTAAAAGCACAACAGCCCAAGAAGCAGACCATAAAAAAGAGGCAAACCTAAGCTGCGCTTATTGTATATTGTTTTTGGTTATTTATCTATCCTTTTTTTTGTATTTTTTTGCGCTTGTTTGTATTCAATTATGCACATTCCTATTATATATGGTCATTCGTTTTAATCGCCTCTTCTTGCTTTCTGCTGCTGTTTGCGGTTCAAACAGAATGAAGCGGTTGCCGTTTGTTCTCGTTCTTGTTCTAATAATTCAAGAAAAAGTGACTTTAAAAATGCCAAGCCACGCCATAAAACTAAACTAAATTATGCAATGCGCCTTCGGGTAACCTTTGCTTGCCTGCCGCGTAACACTTTCTATGACTCTTAACGAGCCACTTTGTGTTGTTGTTTATGGCAATCAAAAGCGAATTAGCTATTTTCGTTGCCAATTCTTTGTTACGTTTGCTTACGCCACTTATGTATTTTGTACTTCTTTATAATCGGAGCAGCAAAAAACAGAAAATCTATACTAAGCGCAGCAGCGACGCACAGTTTTGAGGAGAGCCAAGAGTCCCACACTTAAGCCACCACAGCAGTTAATTCACCCAAACAAGTACCGAAGCACAAACGTACGCCACGCTTCAACGTTTTCTTGCAACTGACTTAAGCCGAGAACAGGTTTTCAAGAGAGCGCGGATACAAAATAAAGCGGCAGACAGTTCTGTTAATTCAATGTTATGCTCAGTGTGGGCTGTTAAATTTCATGACTGTTAAAAACGATATCAATACTTATCGATCAGCTGATAACGGCTTTAAAATGTTGTAAATAATTTAACGAAGCAAATACGTTAAAAATTTATTTTTCATGGCAATTTACTCTATTGAGCAACAAACAATAATGAAAGTAACAAACAAAGAAACAATTAAACACATATCGTCAGCAACATGAACAATTCTGATTTTCCGTCTCTCTGTTTGTTGGTCAATGGGCTGCTCTTTGCCCTAAAATTGCACGTTTGATACTATAATGAATGCATTAATCAAATGATTGTTTTGATTATATTACACTAGCAAATCCAATTATTTATTCAAAAACAACAATATTGCTTAAACGAAACGTACAAAAAAGTTTACTATCAAAAATGCAATGCCAGCAAGAATGCAGACGCCAAGGATGTGTGCAACAATGTTATATATATAAAAGCTGCAACAGTAAACAATTATGTTAATAGGTTAAATATGAAACTCAACTGTCACTGACTCACCGTCTTAACAGTTTTCTACTACGCACTACGTTTTCCTTTTTCTCCTTGCCCACATACTCTCGAACACCCATTAAGGCGACGCTCCAATAATCATCCCATCTTAATCTGTGCATGTCGAATTCATACAGCGATTGATCCTGTGGCGTCATGCTTTCTAACAGTTGATCCATATTTTTCATCTCAAAGGTCCAGTTTTTCAATGAAAACGGACTTAATCGCCGGATATTGTGGTGTATCTTCTTGTACATTCTACTCATGCGAGGCCTTTCGCCTCTGAAACGCAATACCATATCAATGATTAAACCGGGCAGATGGTGATAAAATATTAATAATAGGGTAAGACCCCATTTAGAAGTCGGCGTGAGTACGTATGGAAACCATATCATATTTTCAAAGGGCATAATAGGCCGCAGCTTCTCAATCAGTCCGGTGAAGTCACCCCACAAATGCGTATTGTCCTTAGTGGGAACATAGTTGTAAACGGGGGGAGCTGGTGTTTTGGCAATAACCTTTTCTTTGCGCTTAACAGTATCTACAGATGTTTTCCAAGCACTGGCTAAGATCAGATTTACGCAATAATCAGCTGGTACAATATTGGATCGAACTTTTGTATCCAGAGCCATGACACGTAAAACTCCCATTGCGCAACCATATAGCACAGAGATGGGTCCATATAGATTGTCGATCCAACCTTTAACTGGCTCCTTATAGGCCGGAAGAACTTGAATCAAAGTTAAAAGGATTAACACATAATGATATAAAGAAGTTTTACCTACTCATGCCTGGACGAAAAACGCACGTAGGCATACCCTCCGACTCCAATTGAACCAACTGTTCGGATAGCGCCTTTGTGTAGGTGTATGTGTTGGGAAACTTGCCAAGAAGCGCTGGCGTCATACTATCAATGAGTTCATCGCTCAGTTGATCTCCAAGCGTCAGTGCTTTATCGGCCGTACATGTCAATATTCCTGGATAAAACGTCTCGTCAATGTGACTTAGTACGCAGGTTGAGAAGGCTGTCGATACATGAACAAATGCCTCCAGGCGACGCATCTTCTTGGCCAACTGCAGTAGGAGTCGAGTGGCACGCGTATTTATCTTTAATGCAATATTCAATAGCTCGTCGAAGTTCACTGTTGCTGCACTATGTAGCACAATTTGCACCTCGTCAATTAGCTTTTTCCTATCTGCCTCACTTATACCCAAATCTGGCAGTTCACAATCGCCAGCAATGGCTACAATTCGATCCAAGGAGTTGGCATTTTGTTTCAGCACCACACTGTACACCTATTTGAAGAAAAGTTTTAATGCACTGGACATCAAGCTTAAGTTAAACCACTTACAAAATTGTCTTTGAACTTGTTAATACGATCTTGAATTTCTACGCCTCGCTTGGGTCTCACTAAAAGATAGATGCGTTTCACTTCAGTTGCTCGCAGCAGCTTCTCAATGATAACTGCAAGAAAATACAATAACAACCATTAGCCGTCACAAAAAAAAAGTTTATCTAATTTTGAATCGATCCTTACGTGATCCTACAAATCCTGTTCCCCCGGTTATAAGAATAGTCTTATTTTTATAGAATGCATTGATTTTCGATTCCATATTGTTCCAAGGTAAAAGAGAATGAACCGAATGCAATTGTGCTCGACAAATAAAAAGAATTATTTTGCAAGAAGGCCTTTTATAGAACTCAATGACATATTCAAACAACGTAACCGATTGAATAAAATTGGGAATTTGCGTAATGAGGGCATATCCAGGGACATTCATTCTTCACTAACAAATTTACATATCTCTCAGTTATTGAATGCCTAAGTACGCTTATGCATGCGCGCGTGTCCATGATGTAGCTAATATATGTTCCGCCATATGATAGGTCAACGTCGCTCTCAGTTTCATGGCAAAATTGCATTTTTAGCCAGTCAAAGACAGAAATAAAAACTAATTATAACAAATTTTATCCAATTTTCCAATGACGACGCTTGGAAGAAGACTGTTTTCATTATTTCTGTCATAATAAAATACACCAAGATTGAAATCAGAGTTCGAATATTTTGCAGCCTTTTTTCCTATTGTTGAGTTATCTCAGACGAACGGGCCTGAGTAGTTCGTATTCGATCAGTTTCGTACCTCACTCCCCGTTGTTCAGATGATTCAGACGAACGGGTTTCGAAGATTTTCAAGCCTTAATGCTGGCTGCTCGGCTGATTCCTGGGCTAGCAGTGCTCTTTTCTTCCGTGCTTGAGGTGTAGATCTGCTAATAATTGTATATAATAATAATAATACATACATAAATTAATTCAACTCTGAATGAAATGGACAAATGTAGAGGCAAAAAATGGTCGTAGCAACTACAACTTTGCCAAAGACCATCAAATGTTCAAATGCATAGTTTACGGTTCTATATATACAGACAGCTCGGTTTTGCGGAAATCTGCATAGACATCGAAAATACTAAATAAATATAAAAACAGTTTCAGCCACTCAATAATAATCCCACAAATTTCATCAAGGTGATACGTTCCATTTATTTAAATAAAATTTTAAATAAAGCTTATCTAACGGCTGTCAGTTTACGAACGCAAAATTCTCTAAAAAGCTGCGAAAAAGTTTCTTTCCGTTTTCGAAGTAAGTTTACATTTGGCGGGCTATCACCAGGGCTACCATATCAGGTTAAAAATAAAAATACCAAACGCTCACATTCATTAACAGAAACTGTTAACAGTTTTTGCTTTTTTCAGCGACAAAAGGCTCTCTGCCTTGCCAACTTATTCTTCTTTTCTGTTATATACTCGTAGGTAGCAGTGCTGCCATATTAGCTTATTTCAGGCTAGATCTAGCATATATGTAAATGGAATAGCTTATAAAATTTGAAAATAGGTTATAGCTTTAAATCTAGAATTGTTCAAAGTTGATATAGCATAGCCCCTATCATTCTAGCATTAAATTCGTGACTTGAAAGTAATATTTCATAAATTTAAAGTGTTCCACAGCTTAAATTTCGGAGCTTGTTCATTTAAAGCCGATTGTAACGAAAACTTAATCAATATGATCCTGAATTGGTATTCTAATCGATAGTGTCATCGATAAGTGGGCTGATTTGAATTGAATGATAATAAAGATGTTTACAAGCGCCTTCCCAAACCTGAAATTAGTGGGAGGGCAGGTGGCAAGAAATACGTACTGTGCAGGATACGCTGACCGGTCGAGCCTGGCGCAACAGCCTAAACCAGTTGGGAATTACAAGACCAAACATAAGTTAATGTTTCGAAGCACACACATTATAGTCTTATTGAAGGATAATAAAGTAGTTTACAAGCGCCTCCCCAGACCTGAAGGTAGGGTGAGGGGGAAGGGCGGGGGAGGGGGAAGGGGGGAGGGCAGGTGGTAAGAAATACGATCGATAACTGCTCTTGATAACATATGTTGAGCAGAGCAACTACTGCTGAACACAGCCAATGGCCCGAGGCATTTGTCTTGGTTACGTACCGGCTACAACATAAACCAGTTGGGAATTACAAGCATGTTTTTTTCTTGCATTTGGATATAGTTTACTTTCGAGCAATTAATTTGCACTTTCCAAGTGAGTTTACATACGCAAAATTCTCTAAAAAGCTGCGAAAAAGTTTATTTTCGTTTTCGAAGCAAGTTTACATTTGGCGGGCTATCACCAGGGCTACTATGTCAGGTTAAAAATAAAAATACCAAACGCTCACATTCATTAACAGGAACTGTTAACAGTTTTTGCTTATGTCAGTGACAAAAGGCTCGCTGCCTTGCCAACTTATTCTTCTTTTCTGTTATATACTCGTTGGTAGCGACGAGCAGAAAAGAAACAAAGCAGCCTGCTGAAGACTTTTCAACACTGTTTAAACAGTCAGCTGCTTGTCAACTTTTCTTAATCAGCTGTAAGCTGCGTGTTGTGTAACTTCTCCTGAACTTATTAATTTCGGAATGGAATGCGCTCGTAAATTTGTTCGCATTTTAAAAAATTATCCACAATTTTTAACGCGCAGTGTTGCCATGAGCTCGTCCAACCGTGCTAAGGAGGCTATTGAACAACTTAAGGATGCCAACCCCTACTATTATAAGTATGCTGATAAAATAGCTAAAATGCAACAAACCTCTGCCGAGCAATTTTTGGATCGTATTGAGCGTGTTGTTGCTCCAATTAAGGACGGTAAAAGCCAGACGAGGTTAGACAAACAAATTTGCAGTTAGTGAAAATTAATTACCCTTTCAACTTGAGTTGCTTTCAGAACCTACTCCGAGTTGTTGAATCCGAAGCAGAAACTAGCAGTTGAACAGGCTGAGCTGCCATATAAAAAGCTATCTGACATTATGAAGCTGGAGCTGATTGCTGACAAAAATGCCGAAGAGATTTCGCAAATCTGGATCGAATACCACAAGACCAAGGAAGTTCTGGCTGCTACGCTGACTACGGCACAGTACGAAACGCTAATGACACGTGCCAAGGAGCATCCAATCTTTTTGTTGCCACTGCCGCGCAGTGAAGGCTTCGAATTCATAATGCTGCAGTTCTCTGCAAACACTGTGCATTTCACTCCGTTGCTAGCCTACCAAGTGCACAAAGAGAATGCTCCCGAGTGTCTGACAATAGTGCATTACACGGAGGAACAGGATAAGGGCATTGTTCTAATGCGCGGCGAATACGACACAAAGGTTTTGACAGCACAGGAGGCTCAGTGCCTAGCGAATGAGCTGCAAATGTTCTATTACAAGACCGACGAACGTAAACTTAAGCTAATGGAAACATTTACCAAGCATCCAAATGAATTCAATCACACGGATCTTATTAAAGAAGTTGAAAACATTCAACTCGTTTAAGAACTGAAGTCATTAAAAAATTAATATTCAAACAAAATCAAACTTAAATTTAACAAACGTTTAAATTGCTTAAATAGATTTTTTCGCTTTGAACAGTAAAACCCTTGTGAAAAAATTATTTAGTTTTTGTATACAAGAAATCAGTTATTTTTATGTGTTTCCGCTAGTGATTATTTTTACAGAAAGCTATATGTACTACTTTCCTGTTAACAACAAAACGATTGGCGTAAAATTTATACATTTTGCCAGACACCTGTGTATTTAAACATACAAAAAAAAAAAAAGCGTTGCTCGGGCAAACTTTATATATGGCACTTGCTTCACAATAGTCGGAATTTTTTAAATTGTTATCTCTACTAATTATGGTCATTTTGACTATTTTGTAAACATTTAGAGGTGTATTCGAATTGGAAGCTTGCAATTATGTAATATATATCTCAATTAATTAGTTGAACTATTTAGAGACTGTCGGGGGAAATGATTTTCAACAGCTTTGGAGAAGTGTTCTTTTAACTTGACAGTCATTAATAATAGTGCTTAATAAAATGAAACTAAACATGTCAAGAGTTTACCATATATTCATGGATATTTTGCAATGAACATTTTTATTGTATTTAACATTAATATTCAAATAGTATTCTTTGGTATTAACAAGGGTAGTAAACATTAAAACTATTGCTCCAAAATTGTTCAACAAGATCTTAAACCCTTTTTTTTATATTCGCTTCTCATATGTTTCTAATTTTCGTCATCGTGATCAAAACATTTCCTCCTCACCAGTGGCATGCAACTGCAATAGACATAAACATACATATACTTACGTACTTTATCCTAGATATTTTCACTTACCAAAACACCACCGATATTGTTATCATTACTATTATCGCTGTTATTTATGCCATTTTCAAGTACCCGATTGCGTATCGCTTGCATCAGCGAGCCTCGTTTGCCAAATCGAACGCGTGCTCTGTCACCGTAGTAGACATCGAGATCCTGCAGATACTTTAAAGCATCTGCCATGTTGCTGATTTCATTGTTGCGTGGCGGACGCGCCTTGGATGCCTCAACGTTGCAGCCAGCAGCAAATAATGCAAGTGCCACACAAACCACCAAAGTGCAACGCACTGTATTCGACATCGTTTTTGATGGAATTATCTGTGAATGCAAAATAAACAGAATGAGTAAGCGGATTAAGCTGCGAGTTGACGATAAATATTAATTAACTAAAATGTTAAGCCTAATTGAAGTGTTTGCGCATTGGCACAATACAAACATTCCTTAAAAGAAAGCCAAACATTTTGTAATGGTTTTTAAATGTTCTATATTGAAACGTGTCTAAAATTCGAAATTAATATGGGAATAAAGTAATTGTAATGTAATTAAATGAAAGTTCCAATATGTCAGCGATAATTATAAGCTGTTTCTAATGAAGACTGGTTGGCGAATTAAAGCTAATTAAGGCTTGTTATTTTGCGATTTAAATAACTAACTACCAGTTACTGAGTTTACTAGTTAATAGCACACATTGTCTGGAACCATTTGCCCCATAGTAGCCCATTTACGGGTTTGCCTAGGGCCACGCCATATAGTAATATGCGGCCAATCTACATAGAAACAAATGTACATAATAATTTGCTAGGAGCGTTCTATTGCTCGGCGCTTTGTTTTATAAAGTTCACAAAAAGGTTGTTGGTAGTTGCTACAGCTAAATGACAGTCAACAACACTGACGCAAATCGCAAATTGCTTAAAGAAAGCTTAAATTTCATAAAACAAATTTGTTACAGCAGTTAGCGCAATTCCGAGAAATGTTTTTCAATTTTCTGGTACACTTAGCAGAACACCAAAGACGAAGTTAGTTTTGTGAATTCATAAAAACACATTGTTTTTCCTATTATATTTAGGGGTGTCTACTTTGTACAGCACAGTTCGAATCTTTTAGAACTTTCCGCTAGTTTCGTGATTGATTGTTGCATGCAACTCCGTCGAGTACGCGAAACAAGCACCTGTCTACTCAAACGCACAATAATAAATGATGAGTGGCACAATAGTATAGCAATAGGCAATAGATTACCGATTTATTGTTCGAAAACAGAATGCTGCTGATTTGCAGAGCCAATCGACGGGCAGCGGATAGATTCAACAACCGAATGTAAATGGTAACCGAATGGCCAAAGCAACAGGCATTTATAGTCGAGCACCATGACCTAGATAGGGCTGAAGGATTTGCAAGATTGGCGCCCTTAGCTTCTTACCCCTAGTTACCTGCAAGCTGTGTTGTAGCAATGAAGCCTCAAAAATATATGCATATATTATTTCTTTTATATCATATGCCAAGCTAATTATGTTTGTTGAAAAAGTTTTGGACCAGCTGGAACGAAAGAAGTCGCATCCCGACAGCAACGCTAACACAATAACGCAAACAAATGCTGACAGTTGTCTAACGAGATAGCGCGCAATAATGCAAAATAGATTTATTAATGACAAAATGCGATGCCGAAGGATTAGCGCCTGATGGTGGCCCCCCCCTGAAATTGTTGTGACCTGCGGTGGAGGGGGAAATGGGTGGGATATGCAAATGCCAGAAGTTATCTGGACACACTATGATTAATTAGTATTATTTGATTATTTTATAATTGCTGTGACGGCTTTGGTGGCTGTGATTGGAAAATGAGTGACGCCGCTAGGAGCAGCAGTTAAATCTCTATTATTTAACGGTGTGTCACTGTGTGTTGCACTACAATTTGGGGTCAGATGTTCTCTAAACTCAATAACAAATGTAATTCTATAATCTCTAACTTCTGGTTGTTGTGCGTATACGTAACGCGCACATACACTCGGAACTAGCTGCATAACAGCGAATTAAACGTATGCGCAGCATGTTCCGCATGATGATATTTAATAAATGCCTTTCATTATTTTCATATTAACTGTTATATAAATGAACTGGTCCATCGTTAAGAAGCATACATTGTACAGCCATTAATTTGTTATTAAATACATACATTTATTGCATAGATAAGATACTCTTGTCAAAAGTGCAGCATGTGCAATTAAGCTAGTTAAATGTGAAATAGAACTGGCTAGCAGCGTATCATATTTAAATTTAATTGGCATTTGGTCGTATTGATTCCTTATTGCACAATTTAGAGTTTAATGCAGTTCAATAGTTATATGTCTTAACTTAGTAAGAACAACAACAATATCATTGATTGATCAATCAACAACAGCACTAATAAAACTATATGCCTGACTCACCTTTACTCTAATAAAACACGTGTATTAAAACTGTTCTGCCAGCTAATTACTTGAACCCATTAATGGGTGCATTTCAATAACTAATAATTGCATATTTTACATATATTTTTATTTATTTACATAATGTCCGTAATGCTCTATGCTCATACTTCTTGCTTTTTGTTCTCTTACAACGAGTGACAGACAAGTACAAAACTCGACGTTTGTGGTTTAAAGGGGATTTCCCATTTTTTAAGTGCTTTACATCTTGATCAAATGTTGCCCTTGAGCGGATTTCAAGGATTTTGTTTATGTTAGCTGCTGGTTGCGTGTGTTTTTCTCACCTTTCAAGTGTGAACATGTCGGTACATGTCACTAATAAAGCCAATAGAAAAGCATCGATTGCAACAAAATTAAAGAAACCTTCAGTTCGAAGACAATGCAGATGTATTATGCATTCGCACTTGTAATTGAAAGAAACATGCAAATGGGGCTTCCCGTTGCATCCGGAAATAAAGCACACGCATCGCGTGTTTGGTCAAACTGGACAAAAAGTACAAGGTTTAACCTTGTCGATAAATGTATGCATATTGGGAAATGATTTAAAAAAAAAGTATTAAATTCACATTAAAGTAATTCTGTGCACGTAAGTTTTCACTAAGTTGGCAAAATAATTTAATTTTCCTTTTAAATAAATTATTTTTGCTTGAGCCAGGCCAACAACATGCGATGAGGATGCTTACTGAAAGTTCGCAAAGCGTTTAATTTTAGAAATGAACAAACGTGTCGCGTTTATTGTTTTACCCATAACAATTAGCAATAATGTGAAACAGTGTAATAGTCAAAAATTAATATTTAAGTACACACTAAATTATAAAAATCAAAAATTTATTAGTTTTACTACTTTTTAAACTCGTAAATTCATATATTTTTCTGGGGAAAAATAAGCTAATATGCACTTTGATCGTAAAATAAAAAAAAAAAAAAACTCTTTTAGAGAAAATCGACTTTAAAATTTAAACAACAATAATGATCGATTAATGTATTATTGTGAAAAAAGAGTGGGCGCTTTATGCTATATTTTTCGTGCGTCGAGCGCCCGACGCGTTTATCACAATAATGCTAGCATATATCGTTCTTTAAAGCCGCCCAAAAAGTATCCTTTGTGATTTTTGATATAAGGAGAGTTACAAACAAACAGGTGTTGCTTTTAAAGCTTATTAAAAACATTAGCAGACTACTTTTCCTATAAATTTTTTATTATTAACTAATTGGGTCATAAAAAACAAGTTCATCGAAAAGATATCCCCATATTAACCTGCTAATGAAGTACCGATATATGTAGCTAATTGAGACAGACAGGAACATAGATTTTTTTCTCAGTAAACGTCATAAACCAATAAATTGTAATTTAGTTATAATTCTTGTTTACGTTTTGTATGCAAAAATTTTCTAACAATACGAAGTGCTGACGTTGTTGTTTTTGTTATTATTTACATCAAAGTGCTTTTTAGTCTGTAAATCAAATCCTTATTCAAAGCTTTCAACCTAACGAAAAGCTTCTATGTTTGTTGGGGTGTGTCATAACTTTTCGAAGCACTCTGCCGTTAAAGCTAAACACTTTTAATATGCCATAATTATGGTGTGACTTGCTATAATAAACAATTAACTGTTAACAACATGGTAAACGCTATTTAGTGGGATGCAATGATTCTACATTTTGCGGGCACTCAAACAAAAATCTTTTATGGAAAACAGACGAGAGATATTTTTATATACGCCAAAATATATTAAGTACATAACTGGCAGCATTAATAGCATGCGATCTTTGAATGGAATCAGGGTTTAGGTTAGGGGTTCAGTTTTTTACTTTTAAGTCGTTTAAATAGTCGCTTAATGGCTAATGGTTCGCCCTGTCCTAACCAACAAGTTTTGTGTTACCACCACAATTTTATTGTCATATTATGACGCTAATGGCCAGACAATTTTATAGCTCACAGTTCAGCGGTCCAGCGACTGATTGTACACGTGAGTTGGTTATTGTCCGCGATCTAGATCGATCAGATTGATCATTATCCGCATTGCATTTTAAGCGTTATTAACTATTAACTACCAGACCCAGCCCGCGGCACTTTGCGCTTCCAGAAATTAGTTAGCCGTACATGTAATTGCTTCATGAATAATACATTCAAAAGGGGTGGTTCACGTGTGCGTGCTCATTTGGGATTAAATAGCGTAATTTGTGCTATTAAATGTTAAAGAAAGCTTAATCTTTGAAATTAGTTAAATGTCTACAACTATGTATGAGTACAAAAACAGATTCAGCCACATAAATATCAACAACAACATTAACAACACCAACTTGTCGAACTTTAGTAACCCCCGCAAGTAGTTCCAGTGTCGATCAAGTCATCGTTCTAAAGGGGGTATGAAGCAAATAACACTCAGACAATATTTGAAACAAACTACTTAGTTGCACGTTCGTGTCGTTGTTTCTGCCGCTATTGACACCCAGGGACCGGCGCTGACGCTCTCTGTGCCGACGCTGCGTCAGCGCTAACGTCGTCGACGACGACGACGACGACGTTGTCGTTAACAGAGGCTTGAAAGTGGACCGGTTCATGAAAAGATTTTCGCGCTTTAACGCTAGATGCTTGATCGCAGCTCGGTCTACGTCTCTATCTGTGCTTGGTCGCAGTTTACGTCTCAGTCGGAGCTGAGCTGCCCGGCCCAAGAGTCCATATAAAGATACCCTCTGCCGTTGAGCTAAGCATTAAGTTGTCAAATATCGTGAGAATAGGAAGTGCGTGTTAGCCGATTCGAAAACAACCGAAAGAACAATACAATAAAACAAAACAAACCGACAGTGCATCTAAAACATAGAATATAGAACATTCTATATTATTCAATAACAAGTGACTAATTGAGCGTTACAAATTATTCTAAAACAATATGTTGGTTCTAAATTAAATAAATTGCAACAATTGACAATGCATATTGAGCGAAAGTCATAATCCTTGGACTTCTAAATCGTTTTGCTACCCTGCAACAATAAAAATCCTATGAATATTTAATTTTCTTCATAAAACCAACCAGCATTAAATATCGGTTAATTTATTGCCACACACGGCTTTAAAATAAGTAGTTGTGATACGTTGCGAAAAGTGCGGTAAATAAGAAATAAAACATTTTCGACTTTTAAAATGAAATTCTTCACAAGCAAAACGCAGCGCAATGCAAGTGAGTAATAATTGAAATGCAACTGACTTTTAATTAAGACATAGCGTTTATTGACTTCTTTATCCAAATTCAAAGCTCCATAAAAGATTATATGGAACGCCTTCGAAGTAAAGGGAACCTCCCGAAACGATCGTTACAACAAAATCAAACACTTGCAAAACTGGTTGTTAAAAACATACGTTTTGCAACTTGTGGGTCTTGTGTGAATGTTATAAAGCAGGATTTGGCAGAATGTCGAAAACTTGACGGATACTTGCATAAAAACCTCATTAAGAGTATGCAGTAATATCCAAGAGTTTAAAAGATTTATTATCTTAGAAGTTGCACAAAGTTAATTTAAAAAAAAAATGTGCTGGGCAGTTGATTTAAACTTTTTAAATATGTTCTAAGTATTCCTTTTTTTGTTTAATACTTAATATTTTGTAGATAAATCTTAACTAGGAGCAACCAACTAATGTTTTTTGTAAAATAGAAGATTTGTCCAACTTATCTGCAAAAAAGCTTTGACTAACAATTTTTAAGAGATGCGTTTTCGTTGTACCAAAAAATCAATATATGTAAATACAACTTACATGGTTTTTGTGCCTGTTTTTATTTCACATTTTGCGTTAGTTTAACAAAAATAACCAACAAAAATATAAAGAGCACGAGGAAAATTTACATTAATATTTCATAAATTAAGGGCATAAAAACTGGAATGTGCGCAGGCCCAATTGATCTGTTTGTAAGTAAGTCTACATATATTGTTGCCATAATTAATTTGTAATTGCTGTCATGCTTATCATTAGATCGCTTCGACAAAGTCATTGAATATAAACTAATTCCAAAGTTTAGTCGCCATACATACACACAAAGATACGTGTATTAACGGAATTCAGTTGTAATTAAGCTTGCATAAATTAAGATTTAAAGTTAAAGTGATTATGACTGTAACGTCACGTACTATCTTTACCATGAAGTCCGATTTGATGACGATTTACATTAAACAAAACGATTTGATATTGAAGTCGAACCTTAAGCAATATGCAGCATTGGCCTCAAAGATGAATTGGGTGTGATAAGCCGGCAACACAACATCAAACAGTTAACATTTATTTATTTTGAAAGAAGAAACGCGCTCGAAACCCAAAGTTGGTTGACCCAAATCCGTCTGAGTGCTACATTTGGCAAGTATGCGAATCGCGAAAAGTATTCCCCTAACTTTTACTTTCCTCGGAATTGTAAATATTTACAGCGTAAATCTCGATTACGCATTTATACTATTTGTCGGATCGTTACCAGCCAGAATATTTGGCAAAGCATAATATTTGCTACATTCTTTAGCGCTTTGGAGAATCGGCACTTGTACAGAATAGATAGTATAATGCACATCTTAACGTGTACTAAACAATGCAAATAACAATTGTACACGCCAATAACAACAACAAACTTAACAAAACAAAATCAGTTTCAAAGCTGTTCTGCCGGACGGAACTGACATCAGAGATATTTGTGTGTGAATGAGAAGTAACGTTCTGGTTCCGATGAGCCTGTTCCCTGTTTACATTTCCTTATTAGCATGCCGTCTAATTGCTAGCGAATACTTTGACTTTGCATCTATTTAAGGGTTTTTTGGGGGGCTTTTTTTTTTTTTTTTTTTGGTGATGATGATTAAGAAGAACAACATCAGCAACAAAAGCAAACAACTAACTACACAGTCAGATTAATCATTAGCCAAACACAATCAAACAGGCAAACAAATGCGATGACAGAGCGGCGGCAGGCACTAAACAGCTTCAAATGCTCAACGAGCGTATCTTGTAATTACGTACGTTTGTATGTATGTATATGTAAGCATCAGTAGACTAGCTGGCGAACTCTCTGACTAGCTGGCTGATCGGTGTCTGTATGTGTATACTTAATTTATTGTCATTTGACGGAAGTCACACATACGCACTCAGAGCGCAACACAGGTTTGAAGGTGCTATTGGTTTTGTGATTGTGTTGTGTCGCACTTAGATACAACAAAAATAACAATTCATTCTTGACTTTTAGTGGGTCAGCGGCACGTCGCCACTGGCAGCTGACAGTTGAGTTATTTCGGAGTTTGTGCATTTTTAAGCACCTTGATATGTGTATATAAAGTATATATATATATATTTATATATATTGAGACTCGGCTTTTATTTAATGCTATGGCAAATTGCATCGAACTTGAACTTCAAACTGCTGCAGATAGCCGTCAACCGTTAACTGCCAGCCTCATAACCGCGAGACACAAATGTATCTAATGCTTGCATACACTTATTTACTTTGAATCATTGGGCTGAATGTCTGAAACGGGTTCAGAGCTCAAGTGAATCAGCTGACGACGACAACAAGACAACAAGCTCGCCACTCGCCGCTCGCTCAATTATGCTCACTTGAACGGTTGTTTTGAATTTTTTGGCGTCTCAGTCGCGTTCACAAACTTTGGCAATGCAGTTGCACAATTTTACCACACACACACACACGTTGTCCAGCGCCGATCGTGTGTTGCTGTTTGTTTGCTTTTTGGGTTAAGATTCGTTGCAGCAGAATAATTTGACCGCTTTGTTTGGCATTTAATTTATGGCAGCTGATTGTTGTGACTGAAAGCTATCGATGTCTGTGACTGGCTAACTTGCTAATTGACTAACTGGAGTTGGCCACTTATGGCCGTCAGTCTTAATGAGGCTTGAGTATTCAAGGTATATCCTTTAGAGTCAAGCAAGAAAGGTATCTATTTTTTTGTTGCTATCAAGGATGATTTCTTTTATTTTGTGTTGATTTTGAAATCTTGAACTTTTTTTGCCCTGATAGCGTGACAAAAGCTGGCATCAAAACAAAACGGCGACAAAATTGTTAATGAATTTATGCTGTTGAGTTTTATTGTTGTTGCGGCTGATTCAAAGATTTGGCTTAGGGGCTTGGTAAACGGTTCATTGATCTGAGCATTTGCTTAGTGTGATTCTTGGTGTGATATTTAATTGTTTGATGTCTAATTGACAGGTACTTGAGGTTTTTGTCGTATGTGATATTTTTTGGGGGACTTACCTTGTTATATGGGCTACGACTTGAGTTTATGATTTGAGGTGGGGCATGCACTTGACCATGATCTCTAAAAAGCGGTCAACTGAGCCTGTAATCAGTTTCAGTTTCACATCCGCAACGAAACGCCTTCAATGATAACAGTCGCAGTAGTAGAAGGTGAGCATCTCCAAACTAAAACAAAACTAGTTTTCACAACAACAAATAAATAATTAAGTTCAAAGAATTCTGGGCTCATTAAAAAGTATTATATATATGTTAACTTTTTACTTGAGCCGTTTCGTAGCAAGGTCAACTCGAGAGTTTTTCAACCCAAGCTTATTCTTCGGAATTCGATCAGAAAATTTAACATAAGAACATTCACATGGATCGATACAGTAGCGTAGCAACAAGTTTATGATTTCGTTGCCATCAGAAAAATGTTGTCCCAGTGCCTGTCTCACCTTCCCGGTTTTCTGTTTTTTTGGTTTCGAAGAACGTTCATTGAACTCCATGGGCAGCAGATGTGTCTTGTCATCGGCGACAGCAATTTCGTTTTTATCTCTTTTCTTTTGATGCTTTTTATTTTCGTGCATCTTGGTAAAGTTTGGGTTCCTGATTCTGCCATTGAGGTAGGTCGCCGATTTTTGCACCGTTGACAACAGCGTCAACAATAACCTTTTGAAAACAACAATAACTATAATCGCGAATTGCGAAGGTCAATAGCACATGGCAGGCGCACGCCATCCATATGCTGTCAGCAATTTAGCAAACTTGTTGAACTTCGAGTGCTTGTTGCAACATTGGCAAATGCGACACACACATATTTTGCAAAACTCACCTCGTATTCCAATTTATTCGTTTCTCGCAGGGATATTACAATGTGCGGCACTTGGCATGACGTTTGTATTCTTTGGAGCGGCCATCTTGATGACAGATCCCACTTCGCTTATCATAGATTGGGTAAGTTAAGCTCAAAGTCTTAACTGTCCATGATGTCGACTAATTTTGTATGCCTTGTAGCAATTAAGTTTGAAGCCGCACACAATATTGAGCAGACTGTGGCACGTTCCACCTGTGGATGTTTATATTGCAGTCTATATGTTTAACTACACAAATTCAGATGAATTTATAGCGGGCACGGATAGCAAAATGAAGGTCACAGAAGTTGGCCCGTATGTGTACAAGGAGCTGTTGTCCAATCATAACATTACCTTGAACGAGGCCAATAACACCATTACCTTTACGCCAAAACGTCAATATGTTTTCGTGCCGGAGCGTTCGGTGGGTGACCCGAAAGTCGATCGCATTCGTGCGCCAAATATACCCTATATGGGCGTCAATACTCAGGCATCTAGCTTGTCGATGTTCGCAGCGCTGGGTTTGAGCGCACTGACCAAGCGTCTGAATGCACAGCCCATGCTAGAGATCAGCATTCATGACTACATGTGGGGCTACGAGGATCATCTGGTGCGTTTGGCTGCCAAGTTTTTGCCCAGCCTTATCGATTTCTCTAGTTTTGGCATTATGGAAAAGGTTAGCATTCACTTACCGAGCTATTGCATTTTTACTTACACTTTTCTTTAAACTTGCATGCAGCTATTTCGCGAGGGCAATGAATCCAACGTGGTCAACATGCATCTGCCGGAGCGAAAAGATGCGTATGGTGTTAAGCTGCCCAACTCGCCACGCGGCTATTCAATTCATTCTATCAATGGGGAGCGTGGCTTCAAGCGCTGGGATTACGATGAGGCTACCAAGTAAGTATTGACGAGAATAACTGTTAGGAAACCCTTGAGGTTGAACTATCCTCATCTTGCAGTGGCACTGAGTGCAATCGCATTTGGGGCAGTCATGATGCCACACTCTTTCCACGCGACATGACCGAGCATGATTCCTTTTCAATCTATCGGAGAACGTTCTGCCGTCGTCTGCCGATGAAATACAACCGAACCCTGACTTTTGATGGACTAGATGCACTTGAGTTCGTTATGGATCGTCATGTCTTTGAAGAGGAGCTGGGCAGTGTTAACTCTTCGTGCTTTTGCAAGAATAATCAATGCCTCAAACGTGGCTTAGGGAATGCCTCTCCATGCTATTACAGTAAGTTCAAAGAGAATACTTTCTTATTTCTCAAAGTTTTACTTGAGCGCTTTTTTTTTTCTTTTTAAAGATATGCCCTTGGCCATAAGTAATCCACATTTCTTACATGGTGATCCAAGTTTGTTGAAACCTTTTGAAGGAATCAAGCCAAACGAGTCCCGCCATACATCCAGCTTTATGCTGCAACCGGTAAGCTCAACGAAAAGTATATTTTTTTTTGTTCTTCATATCTAACTAAATCTATTCTAGCAACTGGGAGTACCTTTGCATGTTCATATGCGTCTACAGGCCAACCAGGTGGTGGGCAACATCAAGTTCAATAATCTGATGGAACCCTTTGAGAACATGGTGCTCCCATTACTCTGGATCGATTTTACCATCGACAATTTACCCATGAGCCTGCAAATACTTACGCATCTACTCAAAACCGGCTTTCCAATGATGCAACTGATATTCGCGGTGTGCTTGCTTATTGGTGGACTCTACCAGCTAAGCGTAGCATTTCATCTGTTCTTTTGGGTAGTGCCAATCGTCAAGCACAAATCCGAACACCCCATCGAGAAGGCCACGAATGTAATGAGCGGACTCACTTTAGCCACATCGCTTCACAAGTCTTTGACGGTGGACAGTGCGGAGCAGGATGCACACCGATTGCTGTTGAATGAGGATAAGATCAAGCTGGGCGAGGTGTGAGAACAGTTGCTAACTGCCAACTGTGTCCATTGTCTGTGATATTAAGATCTAAGCGCTTAATTAGATTTAGTGTAATTATTATTATATTCTGCTCAACGGAAACAACTTAGGGAACATTCTATGCTTATGTTATAACTAAGGTTGATGGTAATTCTTATTCGTAGTCGTCTAGAATATACAGCTGAGTTTCAACTCGATAAATACAAATAGTACATTATATTAACCGTAATCAAACTTTGTTTATTCTCAATGTGAGGCGATTGTTTCTTCAATCCAATTCAGGTAATAAGAAATTCGTAAGTATACATCAGGGAAATTCTTCAAGGCACAGCCTGAACCGAACGATGTGACTCCGGCTAATATCCAGGGTCCATCCCGTGACAGGCGACACTGCAATGGACCTCCTGAGTCACCCACACAGGTGCCTCCCTCTCCATTGAGCTGTCCGGCACACAAATGCCCGTCATGAATGTTCACAAAGCTTCCGTATGCGTCTCTGCATCTGTTAGCAAGAATATCAATCATAAACAAAATTAAAGATTTAAAAGTTTAAAGATTTTTCTTTAAAACTGTAAGATAGGAATAATCCTACTTCTCTCTCTACTTATATATTCTTAGTTTTTTGTCTGTTGCTCAAAAGTGACGAAAGAATTGCAGTTGATTTTAAACTGAGGAAGTTACAAAACTTGGGAATTTTCCCGCCCCTATTTCTAACATCTGTTCGACTATGCTTTAAAATTTGGAAGTCGGTGGCTCAATAGTGTCGAAAGAATTGCAATTAGACAGACCGCCAGTTATTGCACACAACCAGCACACATTTTTTCACCTTTACGAGCACCGACTAAAGAGTTGTTTCTCTCTGTGACGAAATGTCTCAATGTCTGTCTTTCAATTCCAGTTTTAGCACAATTCATTTTTGATACGTTTGGTCCATTGCTAGCTCACTCACTAGACTCACTTACCTGTGATTCTGATGTAGAGGCACTCGTGTTTTGAGCAGCTGGTTGGACAAATCGCCACTGATGTTCGCTTTACCCCAACCGGTGGCAACACAATCAAAAAAAGGCATCTCACGGGATACCTCGCCCCTGGCAAATTGTGTCTCCGGATCGGAATCAAGCTTCAGTTTCATTAGCTTGTCATTGCGTCGACGAGTGCGTTTGACGCTGCGCGGGGATCGAGGCGTTTGCATTAGGGCCTGACGCAATCGACTCAATATTTTCATGTTCATCAGCTCACGCATGGACATGTTTATGGAGCTGGGTGCCGTCACATTGCGATAGCGTCTGCGACTTTGTGCACTGCGCAGAAAGTTGTCAATCTTCTCGGGAATGTCATCCAGTTCCAGTTGCTGACTGAGAATATCTTCGGATCCTGTCGGCGACGTCTCATATTGCTCCCTCAACATGAAGGGCAAGCAAATGCGTCGTATGTGGGAAGTGCGTGAGAGATCAGCGGGCTTGGACAGCTTCATGAGCACCACATCGTGTCGGAAATTGTGATAGTGATGGTGTAACACAATTCTCTCAACTGGAATGCGCTGCTCATTGCCCGATTCCACGTTGCGATCATGCTCACCCAGCACTACTGTCCACAACGGTGGTATTGGCAGATTAAAGAGATCACTGAGGGTTATTTGATAGAAGCAATTAGTTGCTACACTTGGGAATGTTTAACTTTTTGTTGTTACATACTTATGCACACAGTGGGCGGCAGATAGTACCCAATATTGATGAATAAGCACAGCACCGCACCAGTGACCAAGAAAGCCAAGCGATGGATGCAGCAGCTCCAATGATGCCTGCCAAGGAAATTGACCCTCGTGTGTACTAGAGCCAGCAATGATACGTGCCTCCCGCCTACCCGGACGACAGCCGCAGTCTGCCAGAATGTATGCACTAATCAGATGGCTGTCTTTATATTGAAGGGGTTTCCCAGCACACACTCACCTGTTTCAAACTGCGCTGAATTGGGCACCAGCAGCAGCAGGCAGAACCAGCACAAGGTCAACGATGTTTGCTTATATTGTTGTTGCTTTCGTTGTCGTCTTAGTCTTAGTGGTTGTGTTGATGGTGACGATAGCTTCATCATGTTGTCGCTGCTTAAACAGCAACTCCACAGCCTCAGCGGCTCATCGTGCGCATGACTGACCCACAGTCAGAGTCAGAGTCAGAGTCAGACCTAGCGCCAGCTGCTGTGGCAGCATTAACAGATGGCTTTAGCGGTATCCTGATGCTAATGCTGTCTAAATATTGTTACTGCTGCTGCTGCTGCTGCTGTTGGTAAAGTTACGGTTGCTTTTCACTTTCACGCTTGCAGTCAAATGAGCTGCCAACTTAAACTTAAACTCTGGTGGCTCTCGTAGCTCTGTAGCCTCGGCTGGCCTTTTATTTTTTTGATATTTTTAATAACACGCAAACCTTCTTTTTATGACTTAAATATTATAATTTACAAGATTTCCCAGCTTCAGCAGCTTTGCTGCATTTCTTTCCACGCGCTGCTCATTAATTAGCCAACGGTGGGCGTCACTGACGACGTTCAAAACCTTAAGAAAAACGCAGAATAACTCAATGTTCAAGCTCAAAAACTGGGTGCTCACTGGTTATATAACTGCGCTAATGTTGGGTGGCTTGGGGCGGGCAATGTTAACGATCTCGACTTTGACAAGCAGCGCATGCGCCGCGTTTGCGTTTAAGCTTGAAGATTTAAGACGTTTTACTTTTTTCGGTGGATTTTTTTTTGGTTTTTCTTCGGAATTTGGAAGTTTAGCTCGATGTTGGTAAATGCGAATCGTTTGCGACGAGCGCCAAAATGCAACTGTGAGCTGCCCGGGTTTGCCAACAAACATTTACCGTTTCGGTTACAACGATGCTGCGCAGTCGGCGTCAAAGTTTGACTGTGTGGATAGTGTTGCATGCCCCGCAACAACAACAGCAGCAACAGCAGCCGCAATAGCAACAACAATAATAATAATAACAAAGCGACGCCAACGAAAGTGAAAAGGCAGCGCAAGGCGGGCAACAGAGAAGCTAACAGTAACAACAGCAACATCAAACAACAAACAACAACATCCACACTGATGACGATGACGCTCAGTTGGGATTGCAGAAGAAATAACAATTACAACAACAACAATAAAACTCTAATAAAAAGGGCATGTTAGGCATGCCCTAACATCAACTTATCATTTACCTGCAACCGATATGTAAAAATTATATTTTAATAATTCATTGAGGGCCTTTTATTAAATCAACATTAAAACTATGATAAACGTACAACTGACAGCGGTAGTTAATAATTGATATATGGTATTTTTATTTTAATGCAATTTGCTGCTATAATTATATACTAAGCTTATTGCCTAGTTTATCAACGCTGCCCGCTTATAGAAATTACAAATATGTTAACAATATTTGTATTAATAGGCAAAGCAATATTTTAATCGCCATTGTTCTACTTTTAACAGATGTCAAAACAATGTCAGTTAGCTGTTTGTTAACATCATGTTTATACAGATATCATTGAACAAATGTCAAAAATAAATTCATTGTTCAATTGAACCTACTATGTAGTATTTACAATATATATCACGGGCACGAGTTTTAGTTCGAAATAGCATGCAAATAATTGGCGATATTGTATTTATATCCTCAATTTGAAAAGTAAGTTGTCTGTCAGGTCAACGTGCCTTAATGACATTGGAAACTATACGAAACAAGCCAACAACGTTACAATGTTACGTAAAGTTCCAGTAATATTGGCTACGTGTTGGTGCAAATTGCAAGTGCAAGTTCCTAATATGGCATTTAGCAAGCACATATTAGCCAGACTTAAACATGTTAATTACGCCGTTTAAGTGCATTTAGTAAGTCATTTTTACCGTCTAGTAATAAGAGCAGCATTTGCTTAGGTATTTATGTAAAAAGTCAAGTGATATTTATAACAATTACTTTAAGAACTACAACAAATTAATTGGTGCAACGTGATTGATCAATCGCATCGATGTCGGCCGAACAATTCAAATCGAATGAGTGAATGGAAATGAGTTGACACTGTGTATGCGAGTGCAGTTTAGTATCAGTGCGGGTTACTTTCGTTTTCATTATAGTCACAGTTACAGCAACAGCAACAGCAACAACAGCAGCAGCAACAGCAGCTGACTCTGCAGGCTATATGCCCGCGCGAACTGGTATCCGGACCCGCGCCCGACTTGAATTCCGCGTTGATGCACAAACTCATAAGTCATCTTTCTGCTGCAACAGCCTTGCGCACACAGCCAATGGGGAAGTTGTTAATGCAACAGCAACTGCAACAACTGCAGTAACCACAGAAACAGCAGCAGCAATAACACAAAAAAGTAGCAACAACATTGGCTTGTTTACGCAGCCAATTGATCATTTAAGCCATGTTAAGTCGCTGCTGAGCTGCCAGCTTGTCAATTTGTTATTGTGGGCGTTGTCATTGCTGTTGCTTGTGGCTTTTGTTGCAGTTGCTATTGTGGTGCTGTTGCTGTTGCTATTGTACAATTAACAGGCGCCTTGAGGTCCAGAGATTTGTTGATATTTGCTTCTTTCGTTGTTTGTTTGTTTGCCGCTTACCGTCGTTCGTTCCAACGTTGACCAACGTTATTTAAAATATGAAGAAAAAAAAAAAAATAAAATAGTTGCTTGCACAATCGACGAACATATTTCTAGTGAAAAGTTTTAAAAGTCCCTTGTTGAGGCTAATATTTTGAGCTATGTTGCTAATAAAAGTGTAGTGAACTTTCTCAGCGTTGCTAAAGTTAACTTAAATTAAAAAAAAAAAATTGTTTAAATTTAATAAAAAAAATTACTAAACGAAAAAAAATGAATTTGTACGCATTAGCCGTGCGGCGACAATCAACGGAAGCGATGCGGGTCACTCAGCAACATAAGCAACAATCAAAACAAAACAAAACAACAACAGCAACAGCAGCCAGCCAAATTAGTCAAGCTAAACCAAGTGAGCACGTAAATCTTTTGCGTTGGCGTTTGGGAGAAATCGTGGTTCGAGACCTTGAATGCAGCACATCACAACATAGCACAACACAAAAAAAAAAACACAACCAGCTAGTGGGCTGCAATTTCGCTGTGCGTTGCGGCTGATGTTATTCAATTGCAATTGCATCATAGCAACATGTGGCCAGCTGATCGGCAACGGATGCAGCGAGAGTTTTTTAAACCCGACAAGATCAAGAAACAAACATAGCGAAACGGGCGTCGACAGCAGCAGCAGTAGCAGCCACAGCTGATCGACATTAGGCCCGCATTTGCATGCCACGCAGCGGCAACAACAGCAAAAGTCAAAACAACAAAAACAGCTTGATTTAATATCGA
Source organism: Scaptomyza flava (assembly GCA_030179655.1). Lineage (NCBI taxonomy): Eukaryota > Metazoa > Arthropoda > Insecta > Diptera > Drosophilidae > Scaptomyza > Scaptomyza flava. The sequence goes on from JARNME010000012.1 coordinate 23,187,724, forward strand.
AGCGTATCTTCATGATGCGCGCATTACATTACCAAATGACAGGCGGGCGCTTTCCACGCGGCTGACGCTCAGACTCTTGCCGTGTTGCCTCACATGAAAACGAAAGTGCTTCAAGTGGTTAGCCAGATGCTGTTTTTGCTGGTAGTATATTGCTTAGCTTATACTATTTTGCTGGCGCTCACGATTAAAAGTTTTTCTTGCTATCTCTGTCTTTTGGTTGGTTGTTCGTTGCCGTGTTTCCTGTATCTCCAAGTTGCCGTTGTGTGTTTGTGTTTGAATTGTTGTTGCAGATGCAGTTTAAGCTGCTGGCGCTGACAGTGGCAATGGCAATGGCAATGGGGAATGGGAATGGGAATGGGAATGCCAACGTCGCATGCCACATGCACCGCGTGCAGACCGGCGCGAAATATTTTGTAAAGCTTACAAAAATGTTTGTACACAATTTGCAAGTCAACAAAAAAATGAAAAACAACAACAACAACATACACAAAAAAGAAGAAGCCATTTACAGTTTGTACAATAGTTGCAGTTGCAGCTGGGGGCCAAAAATAGTATTAGAAAACAATCTAATTTAATTGTATGCCATACAGACAACAAATTTAATAAAATTCCCATTAAATGGCATATTTCAATAATAAAAAAAAAACTTTACAAAAATCAATTACTGGTTTGTTGTTAAATGAATATTTGATAAAGCCAAATGCTTTATGATTGGATAAAAAATAGGCATATTTCCATGTGGAATTTAATTAAGTTGTAATAATAAAATTATTATTAAATACAATTTAGAAGATTGTTAATCATGATTAGTGTATACAAACTTCGACCCAATGCATTAATTACAAATTACAGTTTGCTGTTATTTACCATAGACTTATCCGCACACTTTTATTTGTTTAAAATCAACAACTAAAATTAGTTAAATGAAATGCGATAAATTTGACTTTAACTGTTGATATTTCATGGCTACGTTTTAATTTTTTAAACAATAATTTCGTTTTCGTTTTCATTTTGTTGTCTGTTAAGTGAAAACTTTAGTTTTCGATTTCAATGCTGAGAGTTTAAACAGAAAAAACGTTTAGCGAATTGCCTATTCTTGGCTCAAGCAAAATCGCGTGTCTGTTTTAACCAGCTAAATGCTATGTTGTATTACTGGGACAGGGAGTGGAACTGGGACTGGTACTGGTCTTACAGGTAGCGACCACACGAGTGACTCTCAAGCAGTTCCGATGTCAGCATCGTGAGCTGAAAAGTGTTTTTTTTTTTTGTATTTTTTATTAATATCAATTAGCGTTGACTAAATTGCCTGAAAATTGCAATGCATGTTGTTGTTAATTTTTATATGTTTTTTTTCAGTATTTCCCTCCCCGCCTCACCCCTTTTTTTTGGTTTGCATTTTTGTTTGTGCTTGTTTCTTGCTTGTTTTATGTGGCGCACAACTTGCGATGGCATGGGAAATTGCTTGGCAATTCAATATCATTTTTGCATTTATGTATGTACCCACTACACCCTAGACGGGTTTTTTAGTTTGTGGTGTATGTGGTGCATTTGCTTTTGTTTCCTCTCCATATAGATATGCAATTCAAATGTTTCGAACTCGATTGAACCCGCTTGAAGCAGTTGTAAAAATACTGACAAAACGCGCCATCTTGCCAAACTGCTATTTACCTGGTGATGTGAAGTTTTGGCCCTCCTGCTGTGATTGTCTAATCAAAGTCAACTAAACATTAAGTATCTAAATTATGTCATGAAACGTTGCGAATTGTTGCTGTTGCTGTTGTTGCTGGGTGTCTTTTGTTTGCCGCAGTGCAGTCAAAATCCATAAAACAATAGAAAGAAAAATAATATTTCGCACGCCACGCGCCTGATAAACGTAATTACCCACAGCAACGAGTTTAAATAACAGAAGAGATGAGAAAGAAACTGCCATCAAGATGCAAAGCTTCCAAACGTACTGAATAAATATGTTTATTTAAATACAGATTTGCATACAACTTTTTATAACAAAAAGTTTTCCAACTGCGACAAAAGAAACTGAAGTATGAGCAAATAGTTTAAATAAAGATTGAGGTAAGGAATAACATATTTTGCCTGATGACTTATAACTTATGCATAGTTCATCATATTTTTCTTCGAGTGCATGTAAATTGTCTACAAGTCGTAGATGCATAATTACAAATTGTGCTTGATTTGACTTATGAAAATGATTTCAATTCGACAAAAGGCCAGCCAAATGTCAGCTCTAAATTAAATAGAATTTAATTATTAAAAAATGACAAATCGCATGGGCTATAGTACAAGTTGTGCACCCAATTCGGATTGCATGAGGACAGTCGTTGCTGGCTGACGTCGCTGCTGACGCCTTTCGTTAGATAAGCGTGTTTGTCTGATATCATGTCAAAGCTTTAGTTTCTTTTCTTTATATTTTTAGGTTTTTTGGCAAACATAACGTATCTTGGCGCTGCTTATCAGCAAAGCATTTGTAAATAAAAGTGCCGCAGTTGCCACGTATCTCTCTCTCTCTCTCTCTCTCGCTCGCTATGTATCTGTGAGATACAAATGCGGCAATTGCAAAACATTTGCTTTTGTTGTTAGTGTTTTTTCTTACGGCTTCTTCTGAACAAATATTGTGCACATGGTATTTTGCATGTCATAACCTTCGCCTAGACCCAACACATATGCTTACTACTTGAAACATGGCTCGATGTCTGCGTGCTGAGCTCAAAAGGGGTCGGCCAAGAGATAAATTAGCCTGACAAGCCGGCTGGCAAGCTGTCTGGACTGACCCAGCCAGCTATTTGCCATTTGGGCCATTACCGACTACCGACTACCGACTGTTTACTGCCGGCTGCTGATGTTGCCATTTTCGTTGTTTTTTCTTGTGTTTTTCATGGCTTCCGTTGTCGTTGCCAAAATCAATGGAAATATTTGGACCTTCCGCTGTCAGCCTTCAGCCACCCGCTTTAAAACCTATCTTTCCGACCCCGGGCCAAAACCCTCTCACTGCGGCAAGTGCCAAAGCCAAATTGGGCCGGCGGCGCAATAATTGTTATGATGCCGTCCGTTAGTCTAATATTTATTTTGCATATGTGTTGCATGTTTGGCCTCTATCTACCAATTGCCCTAAGCTTGTTAATACCCTTACTTGTTTGTGGTACATGACAACTAACTGTTTTATTTTGTGTGGCATTTTGTTAAAATCGCCCAAATTATTTTGTTAACTGAATACATTTGTTATTCAATCATTTTAAGGATTTTTTGGTTAAGAAACTTTAAGCTTTTTTTTTTTTAGTTTCAAACCAATACTTCTAAGGTTTAAGTCTTATGCAATTAAGAGTATTACCAGCTTCGATCTGACATTGATTGACTTGGATAGGCTTAGTTTTTCGGTTGCAATTTTGGATGCCAACGCTTTGTTATAGCATTGAAGGTCAGTTCAATGGGCCGGGGCAGGGATGAGGCTATTGCAGCTGCTAAAGCTGCAAATTAAAATTCGTTATTGTGCCAAAAGTTATGCAAGTTTTTGAACACATCCGACAGATTTTGTATGGCTTGTAATTTTATAATTCCGTTACGCCGCCAATGCAAACCAATGAAAATAATTACACAAGCATTTGGATGTTAGATGAAAAAATTCATTTGAGTGCAATGTCGGTGACTAGCACAAATCTTGGCTCATCCATTTGGCTGACTAAAAACGAAAAAAGCCAAATTTATTTTGTTTGAGCATAAATCGGACAGCACACAAGCCGGTAAAACAAAACCAACAAAACCGTCACATATATAGTGGCGGTGTGACATGTTGGAAACGTTGCAGGACATGTGTAATTTCTCACGTGATTCAGCGCTGACAGCGATAAGCTTGTCAGTATCTGCACTGCAGAATACCCTAACATAAACATACATTTGAGAAATAAATAACTTGCCTTTGATTGCATTCCAATCATCTCCATCTTAATTTGAATAATTCTAGATGAAGTTAAGCTTAAAGAATATCCATTGGCAGCCTTTCCTGCCAACCATTTGTCGTAAACTACTTAGCTCAAATACCATCAGCAAACACAACAAAAAGAAACATTCAAGCGAACAAACAAAAGTTTTCAAATGAAACAAACAATACGATTGTTTGCTCTGCTGCTACTGCTATCTGGTTGATCTTATTGTTGTTGCTGGCTGGCGTGAGCGCACAAAAGGAAAGTGCTTAAAAAATAACACTAAATTTTACAGACGCAAGCAACACGCCATGCCACGCCATGCCACGCCTTCCTTTCGCCGCTTTAGCGATGCATGACGAGCTTGCATACTTTTAAGGGACAGCTGATTTAATTTCGCGCCAAAGGATGCGAGGATGCGGGCTACAGGGGCCACACACACACACACACACACAGTGTGTTAAGGCTCGTCCTTGCCAGGAGATGCAAGCAAATTGGGCGGGGCACAACGTGCATCGTTTCAACCGCTGCTGCACCTGACGCTGCTGTGAATCGAGCTTAGCACGCAGACCCCAAAGAGAAAGCACATATTTACACAATGCGAAAAAATCAAATATATCTGACTTAATGCCTCACGTTTCAAAATTCAATTCAAGCTGAGAAGAAAGTTGCTTAATTAATCCTATTTTCTCTTGTATTAAGGCATTTCGGGCTTGATTTATTTAACACTAATTATGTACTTTAGGATAAAAAGAAGAATAATTTTTTCACTGTGTAGGTCCTGGTTTTGGTTCACCATTTATTTTTGTGCATTCGTAGAGCATGAACTTCTATGAGCGGAATTTGTAATACGAGTGTGTGTTCTAAATGGTCTTTTGGGCAGAGACTTAACAAATCAGATAAGCGCCAAATTACAGTAAATTCCATGGGAAGGACGACGCAGTTAAGGATGTTTACACATTGTGTTCGTTTGCATTGCAGGTGTGCATAATATGATGTTGAGATTCTAACAACGAAGAAGACATCTTAATTGATAAATTTCCCAATTTATTGCTGTCCAACTGCCAACACATTAATGAGCTGGAGCCATTTTCTCTCAGTCCATCTCGTTTGCCAGCGTACCCCTAAAAGTATGCATTGATTTTATGCTTAATTTGTGTGTCCAACAAAATCATATCGCTACTTATATATGTTATTTCTGGCTGTAACCCAAATAAAATTCACACTTGGCAACATAAGTAACATCTTACTATAAGTGTTATCAATTGTTAGGGGGTGAGCTATTATATCTGTCGTTGATCTCAACTCTATCCTTGTCAAGAAAGTTTACCTTACATGTCATTGCATCCTTTCCTGTCTAAGTTTCGCTGTCTTTTCATTTTGGCAGCTACAAGAGTATTTCATTATATTCGGTCTTCTTGGTCTTTTCCATTGTACATTGTTTTGTTCTTCCATGCCATTGTTCTTGTTATGTTGGTGTTGTTCTTGTAGGGGTCCTGCTGCTGTTGAAACACTAAACAATAAGGCGAAATTACTTAATTTCATGTTGGTCTAATCAAGTTGCCATTGCCAAGAGCCGAAAGCGAGTGGTTGGCTGGCACGAAAGGCCGCACAAAAGCGTGCAACGGGAATAGCACGTGAAAAGTGTGTACAGGTGTGTGTGGATTGCCAGAAAATAACGTGCCATTGCCGTGCCAAGCTCACATGTGTGCGTGTAAGTATGTGTGTGTGTGTGTGTGTGAGTGAGTTTGTTTGTGTATTCCCCGTTCTGTGTACATGCTTTAAGACCCCGAAGCGACCTGACTGCTGCCATCTTTTTTTTATGTTTTTCGTTGTTTTTTTTTTTTTTTGGTAGCCGCTCATTTATGTTTCAAGCAGCGGCATCGGGATGGCAACAACAACACGAAATAGGTGGACTGCTAAACGCTGACAAAAACAACAGCAACAGCAACAACAAGATACAAAACGAGAAAGCAAAAACGATTCACGAGGCTTGCAGCCGTTTAACATTTGGCTGGGGACTGGGACTGGACCTGAGCTAGGGCCCCGGCCCCATGTTAATCTGAAAGTGTGTCAATGTCGACATCCGTTTCCTTTTTGCCAAGGCGTGCAAAGAGGCGGTGGCAAGCCCAGAAGCCGTTGCAGCTGCACTCATATGGCCACTTCAGATGCAAACAGGTAAAAGGGCCACAAATTTAAACATTTGTCTACTCCAACACGCACCGTCGCACACTCACACATAACCACACACTTGCACACACACAGGCACACAGAGATGCTGCACTTGGCATAGGAACGTAACGAAACTAGGCGAAACATTGGTAAAATGGTCATCCGCAACAGCAGCTGTGAACGTTATGGCAAATGAAACACGAACGAAGATGTCTTCTTCTGCTTCTGCATTGTTGTTGCTGTCTTTTCTATCTTTCTTCGTCTAGTTTGTTCTTGGGCCCAGCGACCAGTGGCCCGCTGGGATAGCGCAGCGGGCGCGCTTTACTGTTGGCCACTTTTTCATTCTGATAAATTGGCAGCAACATTTCAGCAAGAGTTGACAATTACCAGAGCATACATGAGCTCATCTACCATACCAATGCATATGCCTCTCTCTCTCTCTTACTTCCTCTCTCTCGCTGTGTCCGTGTAAGTGTGTGTGCCGTGTATAATTAAAAGCAAGAAAACCAGGCATGAAATTGTTTTGCTTAAATGTTTTTGGCTGGCCCTGCAGCCAGTTGGTGGTCCACATTTGGATATGATCGAATGCGAAAGCGCCACCATTTTAATTATGCTGCCAAGTAGCACCATCACTTGAATTTCTATTTCTATTTGTAGAAGCGCATATGTGTGTATGTGTTTGTGTCAAGGCTAAGCTTAAAATTTGTCCAGAACAATTGCTCATTTTGATTTGTAGAATTTTTGGCTCATGCACTGAACGAAAAGCAATGAAAAGTGCTTGAAAATTAAGTACTTTAAATTTATGAAATATTTTTTGGTCTAACGTTTTTTGTGATTACATTGAGCATCATTCTAAGTAGCTCGCATCCTAAAAACGTCTGTCAATCAATTTGCGTGTATCTTATCTCTTTGGCCAACTTAGCAGAACAATAAATAAGCCCGCGATAAGATTATTCTGTCTGCAAACACGTACGAGCACATAAGCACAATTTAAACAATTCTAAAACTGATTTCTTTATGGCTGCTGCAAATTGTCTAATTATTGCATTGACATCAGAAGAACTTAGTTTCCAAACAAATTGATTTTATTCAGGTTGAAAATAACTTAATAAAATTCAATTAGTAATTTCTGCAAGTGTTAAATCTCAAAAAAAAAAGCAGACACCAAAAATGCCGCATGGTGTCCTGTAACGCAGCACGTGGTAGCCATAATACAGAATTCACACATACACATACCAACACAACAATACACCGTTGCAGTCGGTAGACACAAGTGCAGAGCAGCGTCCGTCGACAGCGACGCCGACGCAGCGATAAGATAAAACGTGTGATGACAAAATGCACCCAAAGCGACCCACGACGCCGTCGACGCCGACGACAAACAGAACGACAACGCTTACGATGTACGCCGAAGTTCTGCAACGAAGCGACTGTGAAGCGTCGCTGCTGAAGCCGACGCTGACGCCGATGCCGATGCCATAGAGTGGATGGCTGTTGGTTGCTTCTGCTGTAGCTGGTTGCTTATAAAAGCCGTTGGCTCGGCACGAGTGAACATCACAAAACATCCAAACGCGTTGCCGAGCACACCCAAGCCCCAGAGTGGAGACCATATAGAACATCTACATTAGTAGTAGCCACAGCCAAAGCCACAGTCAGATTCAGAGTCAGAGTCGGAGTCAAATCTAACCAAACGGTAAAGTGAAACAATAACACAAACTATCGTGTGAGTGTGTGTGTGTGTAAGTGCGAGTGCAAGTGCATTTGTATTTGTGTTAAGAGTTTCCGTTACAAGAATAATGCCACAGTTTCGAAAACACATTTCAAAAACCGACAAAAGAACAAGAACAAACGGCAAGTAACGAGCACAAGTTTCTTCAAAAGATGTTTAAGAAGAACAAGTGAGCAATGGCATGGCCTTCCCAGCAGCGTAGTTAAGTGGGCTGGCAGGTTGTCAGTCATTTGTCCACCTGGCAGGCCTTGTTAAGTGAGCCGCCTCATCATCATCATCATTGTGAAGAGCACAGAACTTAACAAGTCCAAGAAAAAGTGGCTGCTGCTCTGTTTTTTTGTAATGAATGCATTCAAAGTGATGATGGCCAAAGTTTTTATTATTTTTTGCAAAAACTTGCCAAAACAAAAACGAATAATATGCAAAAACAGTTCTTCTCAAGGATCCTCGTCCTGTCACGCTTTGCTTGTTTGGCCAACCGTTGTGGTCAGCGGCTGAGTGCGCCGCAGGCCTAAACCAGCGCCTATGGCTTCCTTTCCCTCTGCTTTGTGGGTCTGTTGTTGCGCACTAAATTAAATGTAAATTAATGCAAATTACACGAAATTACTGCAGGCCGCACAATGCAACAGCAAAAGTAGTTGAACGCAGCTCGTAGTTTGCAATCGTACTGTCTGCCCCCTAACCGATGGGCTGCATCAACAGATAAAAGTCTGTCGCATTCTCTATTATTTTAAATTGGCTTCGCAAATTTGCGGCATCGCCAAAAGTAATTAGCGACCATTGTAAACTGTGCCACACATAAGCAATGGGAATCACAATCTCAAATAAGCTAAGAAAAGAGATAAAAAGAGAAAAATACTGAAGGCCTTGTCAATCAACTAAAAATAGGAGCCAAATATAAGCTCTGACCATAGATAAAACATTAATTTGTCAAGATTTAAGAAATTGTGTTTGTAAGACAGTTAAAAATAAGTGGGTCAAGTGTCCCTGATTTGATCCATTTGAAGAAACTGGCTCGAAACAAGGTTGAAATAACAAAATTGCAATATTTATTCTTTGTCTAACCTTAAGATTGAATACACTCCTTTGAACTTAAACAGCACACATTTCATTTGCATTTACAATGCGAAAAACTTGCATGAATTATGATTTATTTTTATTCAACAAAATGACTTTTCAACAACGATATTTCGACGAAAGACTTTCTTGTGGCCGGAACTCCGTGAAGAAACTTTCATTCTTGATATAAGGGAAAAGTTGCAAAAGTGCAAAGCCTTACAAATTTAGAGTAAATACGTGCAACGTTGCAGTTCCTGCGATGGCAGAAAAAGTCCCAAACTTAAGAAACTCAATGCAAATTTAAATGTATTTCGATTGTGGCCCAATCACAATATTTAATGGTCTTGAGTAAATGCGCAGTATATTCTGGAAGCTTTGCCAAAATGTCAATTAAAAATTTTATGACCTAATATTGGGCCAATAATTATAATGTCGATGATAAATGTTAATGGGCAGTATGCCATAAAAATGATTTGGCATTGGTCTTTACGTGAGCCTTAGAAGCTGAAACTGGGTCCAATTAACAACAAGCCTGGCAGCTATTGACTATTGACTGACGGCCACAACCACAATCACACCACAGCTAAAGCCATTTTGTGGCTTAAAGCGCGTGGTTTTTATGCACTGGCGCATGAGTATTGATATTGGTAATTAATGCGCGACTTGACACAAAAACGGCAAACATAATGAACAGAGGAGTATGGTCAAAGGCAAGGGGTGGATGGTGGGGACTTACAGGAAATAAAAGGCTTAAGCGGAAATGTGTTAATAATAATATTCATGAAAACTGTTTAAATATTGGCAACAGACGTAGCAAAAACAAATTAGAGCGTTATGCTTTATTTTGTTCAGATGTCGCATTGTCGACCACAGCACGTGGCGTATGCGTAATGAGTAATTATGTAGCATAAGAGCGCGAATTTAAATGCTCGCATATTAAATTATTAATTTCAGTAGTGTGCGTGTGTGTGTGTGTGTGTGTGTGTGGAAATGCGCAGCGGACTATTAAAAGGTTTACAATTTCATTTTCAATTTTCAACTTGAATATCGCGAATATCGAATGCAAATGAAAGCCAATTCCATTGCTGACACATTTGCCTTAATTCCATCTGTTCCAGCGGCTTACAGGATGCATGGAAAGCAGCAAATGAAATGAATAAGCAAAAAATAATGCATAAAAAAAGGAATAAACACACACAAACGATACCTTTTTGCTTCTCGTTACAAATTGAATTGAAAAGCTCTTTAAATTGAATTTATGTATTTTTTCTTTCTTTTTTTTCATGTTTGCGTAAATTGAATCGACTTTTACTTTTATGCTAGGTGAGTTGACAATTAACAAACTGTGACAGGCAGGCTGTGCGTCCGATTGTCTGTGGTTAATATACTTCTTATTGACCATTGAATATTTAAATTGCAAATTTCAATTACACATTTCGCATTAATATAGTAATTTAATTAAGCAAATGTTGCAGAATTTATAGTTTTTATTCATCTGGAAAAGTTTAATTAATGCCTATACAAAGTTCAATATTAGTTGAGTTGAGGTAGAAAAATAAACATAAATTCAAATTATTTGCATAGATTTTAGTATGATTGCATATAAATGTTATAGTATTTATTAAGAACGGCAGCTGTTTAAATCAGAGTCATAAGTATTTGCGGTGTTTTAGGAAGATTTTGTGTTGCATTTAAAGTCATTTTATTAGCTCCGTACTAAAATATAGCTTATAGACCAGCAATTTAGATAGTTTGTTTATTTGGCATTTTAAAAATGTTTATTGTTCTTACTCAAGCAGCTGGCATAATAAAAATTTGCAATATTTAATTTAATTTCCAAGGTGCATTATTGTTATAAACGAAAACGGTTTTGCGTTTCGCAGAGCCGTTTAGTTTTACGGTCAGGCAGCCATGAAGAATGAAGCCATCGGCATCATCGTCTCAACAGCTGAATCCGCATCTCTGTGGTGGTGCTGTCGTTGTCGTTGCCGTTGTCATCATTTTCATTGCAGTACGCTTTCCACTTGACATCCAAGCTGCAATTTCCTTGTTGTGAAATTATGCTTTGCCTTTGCAATGTTGCTGCTGCTTCGGCTGCTATGCGATGGGATGATAAATAAAACAGCAGACTGCTGCAAGGTGATTTGCTTGCCAGCCAGTAGTAAACTAAAGTAAACAGTTCTTGAATGAAGCCCATGGCCACACCCACAACGCAATGGCAACAGCCACAGTTACCGCCCACACCGATTAACGGCACCAAAACAAAAGCGAAAAGCGGCCTGTTTAAGGCTCTGCCAATGACCATGCATATGCCCGTGCCCATACCTTTGCTCATGTGTGTGATGATGATGATGATGATGATGATGATGATGATGATGAGGTAGCAATGTCGTGGTTTTCATGCCATGCACTGATTTAGTGCAACGCTTTTGGCCTCGTTGGCTGTTTGCTTTTGATTGAAGGTTAAATGAGCCATGCCACGCAAGGCTGACACAAATACACACACACATAAACACAAAATTCCACACAGATTGCCCCATCTCTCTTGAGAGCTCGTCGTACATTTGCATTTGCGCGCATCCTTTGTGCATCCTTAGACAGTCTTATTTTATTTCCTTTTTTTTAGAATTAGCTGGCAGCAAGCAAAACTTAACTAAGCAGCGCTTAAGGCATGCAACCCGTTAGCTTTCTCAGAGCTATTCCATTTTACGAGTCATCAGCGAGCCCTGATTTAGTTGGCTGACACGCCCGTTTAAAATGTGAACGCCCCTAATTGAGTGCTCTTTAAACTTCAAGACTTTTGTTAAGCTCAGTGTAATTTATTTTCCATTTTCTTTTATTGTTTTTTGTCTCTTTTTGTTTTTAATTTGATATCCAATTTTCTATCTTCGTTTGTTTGCAGCTGTTGACGTGCGAGGACTAAACAACCGACAGACCCAAAAACTTCAATAGAAAACAAAAGAAAACGAAATTACAAAATGTCCATCTCCGACTTCCGCAAGAAGAAGCTGCTGTTCCTGTTCAATGTGTTCTTCGGTGAGTAAACGAAGCCTAATGATAAATAGCTCACAATGTGTTTGTTGTGGTATTATACTGAATGTATCACATATATTAGAAATTTGTGTTAAAAGCCGAACATTTATTTTCGGATGAATATTGTTTTGGTACAATTGGAATTTATATGAAGTCTCATTGTTTTTATTTAATCTACAAACATGTGTAAAAGCTAGCTTAAAATATTCTCTTTGAGTTAATGTATTAAGTGCAACTTTAATATTTTCACTTTATACGATTCAATTTGGGAAAGCGCTTTGTGCTTGCATTACACATTCATTACCATGTATGCTGTGTCTGCTCTTAGCCAACAATTGTGCACTTTAAAACAATTGACTTGTAAATTTTAAATGGGAGAAGAGCTGCAAGTTTTGCTGTTAACGCAGAAAAGTAGGCAGCACATTTGTGTTAGTTTTATGAGCAAGCATTTGTGCAACAATAGGTTAAGTGCTTTTCGATTATGACTAATTGTCAGGCAGTAAACAGTAGATAGTCGCTAAAGCGACCTGGTTGGCCATTTGCCATTAGCCATGCATGACAGCTGCTGTTGCCACCATAAAACACAAGCGCCAAATACTTGACACTGAAATTTGAAGTGGCCATTTGCACACCGTTGGCTATGTGTGTGTGTGTTGCAGTCGTTATACCAAAGCTATTTTCACACCCACTTTGAATGCAGACATGGCCAAAAGCCAAAGAACGCACAAGAACAAATAGGCTGGGCGAAAGGGAATTATAAATCTGTCGTTGGGCACAATGGCCATTGCAGGAAGTGCAACTTCGGGCCAGCTGCGCGACCATGAAATCCGTTTAACTAGCATTTATGTTCACACGCTCATTGCTCTACTTGTTCTACTTTGTATTTTTTATTTTTTTTCTCTGGTATCACAAACAACCGACTGACCGACAACTGGATGCAAAACATGCAAACAATGCAATTCATGCGGAATTTGCCAAAATAACAACGCGACCCAACCAACAGATGTGAACCAAAGCGGCGAAATTGACGTTAAGGACTTCGAGTTGGCCATCGAGGTAAGTGGACCGAAAAAGCACAATTCACAGCCCGTTTCAAATATGCAAGTGCCAAAAACAAATGTGAAAAAATTAGAATTGCTACTGCTGATAGATATGCATGCCCGACGGAGGATGTTTATCGACCAACAGCTGAATGAATAAAATATACCAGCTAAAACACACCATCAAAACTAAGTGCAACAATGTGCATGCTAAAAAGTTGCATACCAAATATTTCATTGGGAGTGAAACAACACCCAATGCTGATTTTGCATTCGAATATTTTCACTCGTTGTTGTGTTTTTGTTTTGGTTTTTGGCAATGCTGTTTGGTTTGGTTTATTTTGTTTGTACAACTCGTAACTGATAACTCAATTTATGCTGTTGTCGCTTGCAGCGTGTGTGCAAGCTGCGCGGCTGGGCAAAGGACACGCCAAAGAACAAGGAGACTTACGATGTCATGATGGAAATTTGGACTGGTCTCCGATCGAAGGCTGACAAGGATAACGATGGCCAGGTGAGTCCACAGTCAACAAAATTGACTAGCTCGCTATGTGTCGACTGGTGTGCACAACTATAAAAAAAGAGCAACTGCATGTCAAGTGTTTCGGTTTTATTTTTTGGGGGCTGCAGCTTGATTTTTTGAATGGTTCAATTGTCGTGAGTGTGTGTGCGTGTGTTGCAAAAGTGTGGAAATCTATGAACTGCACTCGATGCTATTGTCACAGCAGTTGACAAGTGGTCTTTGCCACATCACACCCATACCCATACACTCACTACACACACACACACACATAGCTACGCAGATTATATGTGTGCAAGCGTGCAACTGCAAACATTACAATGTCGGTCGCATGCTGCACAGCAATGCAGGAAAAAAAAAGTAAAAGGAAAACTGTTCATAAATTTTCTTTTTATTAGTGGGTGGATGTTTGTTCGGTGGCTGTGTGCCAGTAAGCAAAATTCCATGTCTACAACAATGTGCGGAAATTGAATTCTGAATTATTTGAGTAATGCACTTGTAGTTTCCGGGCCACGACTTCAGTTAAGTTTTCTAGTCAGCGCTGCTCATTATACAATGACAAAACTTATAACCGCTTTTGGGACAGCACCCAGGCTTAATCAGACTGCGCTTGAACAAAATTAAATCATGGACATAAACCAGACGACTTTCAATCGAAATATACTTACATTTAGAATAGAGAATGCGGTGAGAAGCCAGGTAATTCACGTCTAGTTCAACTTGAGTGTGGGTACGGCTGCAGTTTTGCGGCACTTTGATTGTGACACAGATAGCCGCAAAAGTTTTTGGCTTTTGGCCAGCAACTTGACGAAGTTCCTTGCAAATAAGCTGAAGTCAACTGGTTTTGTGGCCTTTGTACAGTTGTTGGGCTTTGTGCTTTGACCAAACTTGGATTTATAGTTGCAGCCAGCCCTAACTCATTTTACACAAGCACAAGCACAAGCACAAAGCATTGGCAACAATACACAAATACAACAACTTGGACAGGCAGCAAAAGCTAGGACTGGCCATAGACAGAGACACGGTCAAGGATATGTATGTGTGCTCTCTTTTTTTGGCATTTCAATTTGGCAACGCACACCACTTAGATGCAATAAACATTAAAAATATGCAGTTAGTTGGAATAGAGGGTGGCTTAGGGCTTACAAGTGTTTTGGGGCCTGTCAATTGGCATTGAAATTGATGGCGCTGACCGCACATTGTCTACTGTTTTGCTTATTTATGGCCACATTAAAACATGGCCAACCGCAGGACCTGCTTTGGTGAGACAGTCTTTGACCAAAATTAACGTTTGCCCCCAACTACAACAACGAACGTAACAACATTCGTGGGTCAAGGAGCCGCTCAAACTTGTTCAATTTTGGTCAAGGCGTCGATTGCTGATGTTGCGATAATTGCCGTTGTTTGCTAACCGAAACATAAAAAAAAAAACAGAAGATGAAGTAGCAGCACTTATAACCGGTACAGCTCGCATAAATTATAGCCCGCATGTTGTCCGCCACCTCACATAATCCAACCCCAACCCTATATCCCCAACTCAACTCAGCTCAACTCAGTATAGCAGCCATTATGATGGTTTATGAGCAGCTGCCACGCCCTCCTGCGGCTAGACGCTTTATGTGCGCTTTAAGCGCCTTTCAGGGGCGTTACACATAAATCTGATGATTTCAACTCGATTTTCTCTTTTTGTTTTTCCCAGGTTAGCGTGGATGAGTGGTGCAACATGTGGGACGCATACGCCAAGGATCCGAGCAGCGTAATGGATTGGCAGAATGCGTATATGAACTTTATGTTCGATTTGGAGGACGCCTCGCATGACGGTGGTATTGATGTGACGGAGTTCACCCTGGTTTGCTCCAGTTACGGCTTGGACAAGAAGGAGTGCGAGGAGGCGTTCAGTAAGATGTCTAAGGGCCAGGATGATGTGACTCGTGAGCAGTTTGCCGCCTTGTGGAAGGAGTATTTTGCCTCGGAGGATGCAAATGCTCCGGGTAACTTCATATTTGGCAAGACTACATTCTAACTGCTGACCGGAGATGCCTGATCGATTTGGTCTTTATGAACTACTAGTAAAATATCAAATTTACATTCTAATTTAATGCTAAATCAACAGGCAGCTTCAAGTTCCATTCACATTTTTGTCAATTTATAGCCCAGTTAGCAGTTAGCAAACAGTCTCTAAAATATTTCGGAAGCTGTTAAATAATTAAAAATGTTGTTGTCCACGGTACTCAACTCAAAACTTTTGCTCAATTCAATGTTCTAATTTAGAAGTAAAATTTTTTGAAATCAAAAACAATGTCTCTATTTATGTATATTTTATATTCAACTACTACTTATATACTACTTAGGGTATACAAGTATATAAAACTATGTGTAACTAATTGTTGTATGAAACTAATTACAAGCATACATATATCTCAAAGCTCAATTAGAACAGGATTCGTGTTATCTCGTGAATAATACTGTTGAAGCGTAAATAATACTAACAATAAATTAAACTGTCAAATTGTTTTGTGTGTGTAGTCGTAGTTTATCGTCCCAAAATCTCTGGCGTTTAAATTTAAATGTAAATGTAAAGTGTTCCAACCAATTAAAACAATAAATACTTAATATCTACAGCAAATGCATTCCGCAATTAATATAGACCAAAAAAAAAACCATTACTTGTTGCAGTTCCAGTGGGCGTTTGAGGTTTTGTCTGGGGTACCGCCCAATATTTAGGTCCTTAGGGCCGCCACAGGTTAGGGAAATCGATAAGATCAGCAATTGGTTGGCAATTTATGAAAATTATAATTTTGCTTGGGGCCACAAATAACCTTCGTACGGTTCAGCTACATTTTCGAGCTTGGGTGCACTTCGCAGCGATTTACTATCCCCATTGGGGCGGCTACGTAATTTATGCAACTGCATATGTATGGAACTTACTTACTATGCGCATATATACATACATATGTATGGACAAAAAACTGTGGTTTTTTGAGTGTAAAGCAAACATGCTCCAAAAGCTTTCTAACTGTGGATTAGCTTATAAATGCCTGCAGCTCCGATTTATTTAGTTGGTTTTTTAAAAGTAACGTCAAAAGCTCTTTTGGTAAAAGCTGTTGTTATAGTGTTTTATAGCAGCGAGCTTTTGCGAGTCGTTCTTTTGGCCTTGCCTGATTTTAGGAAAAACTTTTGCATCACCTGGCAACGCCGCTGAGAGTATAAAAGATTGCGCAGCTATTGAATTTCGTGCATTGCGTATCAAGATGTTGTATTTTTAAATAGCGCGGCCTTACTTTATAAGCATTTGCACTAAAAGAAAACATTTCTAAATCTATAAAATTCTCTTTTTGTAACACCATCAATACAAAACCCTCATACGCTGCAAATTGCTGATTATGAAAGTATCTAAAAGTATGCTATAGTTTTTAACTATATGATAACTTAGCCAATACAACAACCTTAGTTGTTTTATAAGTGCGCGCATAGGCTAACCAATTTTAAATTTAAATTTATTTGTTTAACTTCGGTAAATGCTTTTTAAAAATAAAATTTAAATAACTTTTTCTTAAAAGCTTTGTAAGTATATAACAATACTTAGTTCTGTTTTTATAACTTTTATTTGTATGGTACGCTGCTTAGAGTAATAGAAAAAGTTGTAGAAATAGCAATAGTAGTAGTAGTAGATACAACGTTTATAATTTAAATACATAATATATATGGTTGTTGGTTGGTATGCTTGTAAATTAAGACTACAAGTAAATGTTATTTTTATTAAATGCCTAAAGCTGAAGAGTCTGCGATTCACAAAGATTTTGGCACATTGAAGTATGTAGTTTATGTATAGTGATAGTCTGCGTTTGTAAAGATGGTTGATAGCAAAGCTTGGTTCGAGTTCTATATTAACAATAACAAATTACTAAAGTTAAAACCAAAGCGCTTAGTTTGTTCATCTGGATATTGCAGGGCCATGGAATCCACGACCCACCTTGTTGGCGATGTGCGAGCGCGCTTGAGGCGGCTGAGGCAATTAGTTTTTTGTTTTCGTATGCTGCAGCGCGTTCAGCTCATCCTTAAGCCATGTATGCCAGTTCTCCTGCGATGGGCGAAACAGAATGTTATACGAAAAGTGGCCAAATGTTGATACCAAATAACAAAGCGATTTTGTATGTTCAGCTCTAAAGTCCAACACCAAGCCAAAGCCAGCGAGTGTACAAAATGTAGGTGAAAAGTGGGTGTTAGAGTGTGCATGTGTGTGTGTGTGTGTTTGAGAAATGTGCGTATGCTAATAGAAACTACAACTATAGTTAGCCGTTAGAGGTAGCAGCCACTCGGCATCGGTGAGCGCTAATTGCATGTGTCAACAGAGAGTGAAACGGAACCGAGTCCGCTGCCAAAATCTGAAGTGCTTAACTAGTCTCGCTTGTGCGTGGCTGTATGAGACTGTGTGTGTGTGTGTTTCAGTATGTGTGTGTAGGGAATGTATTTGCTTTGGCTGTGTTTCAGTGTCTGCGTCTGAGTTTCTGTTTGCCCTTTTGTCACTTTAGGGTTTGGCAACGTTTCCGTTTTAGTCATTGTTATGCAAATTTTCCTGATATTCATCATATTCGTTTTCATTATCTTCCGTCTGCTCCTCCTCGTCCTCCTCCTCCTGTTCATAATCGCTAGCATTGCTCTCTGGCTGTGTTACATCCGGCAAATAATCCTTGTGCATGGGCGTTGAGATGATGGGCTCCTATGCGGTCCACGTATTTTGCATATGTGTGCATTTGTTTGCATATGTACGTGTGTATGGGTGTGTGTAAGTGTGTGTGTGTGTATTAGTGTGTAAAAGCAAAAGTTAGTTAACCGAGTTAGTCAACAACAATAACAATAACAACAACAAAATAGATATGCATAGGGCAAGTTGGTCGTGGCACATGTAAAGTTTCACGTTTTAGTATTAGTTTTTAGCCAATTAGAAAGTGAAATATTTTCGCTTGTTTGAAACGCATGCTAACCTTTGGCGGCCGCCAGCCGCAGCCCGGCAACGGTAGCCCGTCAACGCCCAGCGGACAGGGCGCATCCAGTCCGGGCACACCCTGTTCGCCCTTGTCGCCGCGATCTCCTTTGCGTCCGCGCTTACCCGGCGGCCCAGCATCGCCGCGTGAGCCCTGCTCGCCACGTGGACCCTCTTGGCCGGGTATGCCGTCGGTGCCCTTTTATTAATTTTTTTTGTTGGAGTGTTTGATGTGTGTTTGTGTAGTTTGAAGGTTTTGGGTATATGTGAAGGGGTATTGCATAAATAGAGAACAGTGTACGACGCCAAAAACAAAAGATTGTGAGAGAGAGAGAGTGTTGCATGCATACAAATAGAAAAAGAAAAAAAAAAACCAAAATGTATAAAAGAAGAAGAAACACAAATTATTTAAATTAGCAAACCACATAAGGTAGATAAACATATATGTGCGAGTACGTGTGCATATAATACTTTATACATGTATGTATGTGTTTGAATTCTGCTTACCGGCAGACCCGGATCGCCACGTTCTCCCTTGTGACCCGTTTCACCCTGTGCACCCTGTGAGAAAGAACAAAAGATTTCGATTAGACAATGGAGCTTAATCAATGCTGACAAAAGCTGGTTAATATACCTTCATGCCATCCAAACCAGGTGGACCCTGTAGCAATTAAGAATGAAAAAGGAAAAAAAGCATCAGCAAGTGCTCGAAAGAGAGAGAGAGAGAAATAAACGCAAACTATGACCTTTTGTTGTGGATATTTTATGGTATTTGTGGTTAATTGTTTGATGCATGTACAAATTAGTAACATATTGTATTTTTTTGTTTTAGTAAAAAACCATCACTTTATTGAAAATGCATAATTAATATGAAAATGATATTGAATTCATTAGCCGCTTTACAATTGGTTGTTGCCTGTCAAGGTGTTGTTGCCTTTTCAGATTAGCGTTGTTCATTGCAATTCTCATAATTCATACGCAATCGCTTTATATATATAGTATATATGTTTAGACATAAATACACATACATACATATCCATTCATATATTTATTGCTTTAATTGCAGAACTTTGTTTTTTTTTAGTACGTAATTAACAAATGTACACTTACAATTATGCGTTAGCAGCTTATGAAGTTAATGTTCAAATTGAATTTCAATATATATATATTTAGTTTTTGTTTTTAATGCTAATGATTTTTTTGTTTTTGTTTTTTCTCCTTCTTTAAATGTAATGCACATTTGCCGATTAAACATATTGCTAACGACTCAGCACAATTCATTATTCTAGCCTATGGATCGCTGTTACAGTAGAAGAGTAAGTTAAGTAAGTTAGTTAGACAAAAGTTAGAGTGTTAGGAAGAGTAAAGTGTGAAAAATACGGAGAGTTATAAAGCTAATAATTAGCTGATCAAAATATTAATTCTTATTGTAGATTTTGACATTTTATATACACATTGAAGTTCATTAAATTAAAATTGACATGCCAAATAGGTTTGGGAATGTTTTTCGATTAGTACTCCATGTTTTGGGGATCAATACATCTAATTGCAAACAAATTGACATACATATGTTTATTTTTTGTTTTGTAATTTTCCAACACTTATTTTTCTGTTGCATAAATCCTTTGAGGCTTATGTTTTGGAAATGCTTAGCGAGTTTGTTTAGTTGTGTTACATATCATAAAAATTCTTTGCATTTGTCATTTGACATTTCATTCGATTATTATTTTAAAAATGTAAATTTTCTCTTATTTTTTTTGGTTAGTTTGAAAGGTAGATTAGCATTGATTTATGTGAGATGCTTAATGAAACCAATACGATACATGATAAGATTTTGTATTTATTGTTCTCAATTGATTCGCATACAGAGTGAAGCGAAATTTAGTTCTCTTTAATTGGATACGCGTTCGGAAAATACTTTAATGTAGTTAGACAAGAATAAAGGGTATTTGTTGTTCATCAACGGCTAGCCGATGTTATTGCCTATGCTTTATTGTGATATTTTGTTTGTTTCGCATTTTATCTGGCTTCCCACATTTCGTAAACATATTTGTGTAGGTAAACATATATATATTTGAACTTTAACCTAGCTAATTTATGTTTCAACGCGTTTTTGTTTTGAGGTAACACATACAACACTGAAAAAAATATGCACAATTGGAAGATAGCTCTTTGTTGTTATCGCATAATATTAAAATTATTTTACGAGTACATATTTGAGGATGCATTATTATTTATGTGTATACTTGTTTTGTATATGTATTCAATATGTATGGTAAACAGTTGCTTTGTTGTAGACATAAAATACATTAAACACGATCATTCTATTCGCAAACATTGAGATAAATTTTGAAGATATTATTTTACACTTTTTCACTTAGTTTAAGAGAATATTTGCTTAAATTTGTGTTATATATGCACATAAATATAGTTTGAATCTTATTCTTGCTGTTTCTTTCCTTTCGTCAAGCACTGAAGCTTTGGCATCCTTGATATTGAATATACGACAAAGCCTCTGGACGGCACCTTATGTTATGCAACAGCAGCAACATTTCAGACACATTGCAGCAAAGGCATCAACAGCAGCACTTCAAATAAATTGACTTTGCGGCTGGCAATAAAATTTATGGGTCAATCAGGCAAGTAACATCGACTGACCTGCAAAGGTATTTTAACCAAATTGCAGCCGTAACATGATTTTCTTAACATATTTCGTGTGCCACAGTGCGTATGATTTATGCAATAACCAACACCGCTTCTGTCGCCATTGCTGCTGCTGCTGTTGCACTGCTTTTACTTGAATGTACTCTAGTCGGAAATGCGTCGAGCGCAGCGGCAAATGAAATGCCATTAAAATATTTGCATTGCATTTTTGTTAGCATATTTGAGAGCTTGTTTATTTGTTTGTTTGTTAGCATTAGGTGTTTGCTTAGTTGTTTATAGGCCCTTACTGTATATTTGAATGTATATATGTACATACACACTTATGTACTCAATTTAGTGCTTTGACGCAATTGATTGGTGTAAATATGTTTGATTGAAATAATTATGTTTGTTGTCACTTTTTCTGTTTGTATACATACATAAATACTTGTTTGGCTCTGTTAAGCATAAAGTGTTTTATGCTTCTGTTATTTTAAATCTGATATGAATGCATTATCATTAATTTGTATTCGTATTCCTTTTTAATTTGTTGTTTGTTTGTATTCTTTGGCTTGCGTGTTAGTGGCATGCAATTTTATTTTGAGGGCGGTTTTTCGCTCTGGCGCTATTTAATTATGGATATGGAATCATTTTAAACTGGCATGCGTTTGATATTTCTTATTTTTGTTTCGTTTGTATGTACAATTCGATATGGTACATACATACATACATATACACAGAGATCTAATTTACGCTATTTACGACTTTAGAGATAGACGATTAAACTGAGTGAGGGGGGGAGGTCAGCGCGATAACATTTCCTATGCGTATTAAATTTTGTATATCCGCAGGGTTCAGCATTTTATCTGTTTACCTCCTGTGCGTGTGTGTATATATGTGTGTGCTTGTTTATGTGTGTGTGAGTGTGAGGTGAGTGTGTAATTTCGTATCTCATTTCATTTGACTTTTGGCGCAATGTGAGACTGTGTGACTGTGTTTGTTATTTATAATTAAACTGCACTTTTTCTAAGTAAGTTGTATTAGTAGTCGCCCCACACCTGTTCCACGTAAGAAGAAAAAGAAAGAAAGAGAGACACGAAAACATATAAGAGTTTAAACATTGTTTAGTCACATTAAAGATTAAAACAATTTACGATTTACCAAAAGCAAGATGATGAACAACATTTTTGTAGCAACATAAAAGCCAAAACAATCAATTTTTTAGTAAGCTAATAAAAGTAACAAAATCATGACTCATAAACTTTGACCTACCGGAATGCCAGCTTTGCCGACTGGACCAGAGGGGCCAGAATCGCCACGCATGCCCATAGGACCCTAAAAGTATAGAGCATAATGTAGACATCAGCTTTTGAAAGAGGAATAAGAGCTACTTACCGGTAAGCCCATGGGTCCCTGATCGCCCTTGTGACCCTTTTCGCCCTGTGAAAAAGTTATTATAATTATTTATGAGAAAATAATTTAGGGTTTGGGTTTTTTTCTACTTACAGAATCACCCTTGCGTCCATCCAAGCCTCGATCGCCCTGAGGGCCAGTATGTCCAGGCGGACCCATTGGACCAGGTGGACCAGGTGGTCCATATAGCTTTTTTTGTAAACGTTTTATTAGATAAGTTACTGTTTGTGGGAACAAAGAAGCTTTAGTTACTTACATATTCAATGGTGGGCATATGTGGCGCATCTGACATGCCATCGTCCTGTCGACGACGCATCTTACGGTACTGCAATAGCAACGATTATGAGTTATAGATAACACAACAATGATAAACTCATACTTACCGAATCTCCACGATCACCCTTGTCGCCCTTGACGCCCGGATAACCTGGTGGGCCTGGTAAGCCCGGAGGTCCCATTAGACCAGGTGGACCAATATCGCCGCGATCACCCTTTTCACCAGGTGGTCCCTGATAGCCAGGAAGACCCGGTGGTCCTTCAATGCCTGGCTCGCCTGGCAGCCCATCCAAGCCTCGTGGACCCAAGGAACCTGGCTCTCCCGGTTCGCCCGCATCACCCTTACTACCATCGCGTCCATCTCGTCCGTCCTTGCCAGCATTGCCAGGTGGTCCAGGCGGGCCACGCAACAGTGTAACAGGGGGATCTTCATAGTCCTCCTCCAGCTTGGTGCCGCCAGGTCCAAAGAGCTACTCAAAGCGAACGCGAATGCAAATGCAAATGCGTTTCAAACAAATGAGTGCGGGGATGAAAGAGAGATACGATGGCAAATTTAGTGAGAAGATTAATTTATGCCACGTGGCCACGCCTGAGGCGTTGCACGCGCTCATTCCACACACACACACACACGCTTTGATGGCACAACAAAAGCGGCGCGTTATTCGCTGCCAAGAATAAGCTTAGCCTCCCTTTGCATTGGTGATGGTATTGGTGGTGTTAGGTGGTGCTCATGGTGGGTGGTCTGTGTGCTGCTTTGGTGGCTGCGTCGAGTCGCAGTGAAAGTCTTTTGTGTGCGCTCCGAAATTGTGTTAAGTGCAAGTTGGTGCCGAGTCCAAAAGCGACTCGAACAATTCCCACAAAAAAACTTAGGCAACGCTTGCATAGAAAACCTTTAAAACTCGCTCAGGGGGTCATTGCGTGGTGGTGAGGGGAGCTGAGAGTTTGGCGATGCGAGGTACAAGTCGAAAATAAAGTCAAGCAGCGACGTGCTTCAAGTGCGCTATGTGGCTGTGTGTGTGTGTGAGTGTGTGCGGGTGAGAGGTTTCTGTGCGAGTGTCTTGTGCTCTGCTCTTTGGCTCCTGCTTGTATAGGTATAAAAGTGTAAGTTTGTGTGTGTGTGTGCGAGAGTGTATTTGTGTCGTGCGCTCCAAAGTGAAAGATAATGAATTTGGTTTTGTGCGCTTCTCGTGTATGTCGAGGCATATTTTCGAGGACTCAGCGACAAAAGTGCCAAAAAACTGCGAATGCATCAATAAAACCACAACCACAATAAACCCAGTTGCATTTAAGTCCCATTGGGAACAGGGAATTTACGAAAAGTATTCGGTCGTTCAGGTTGTTGTTGGAACTGCAGCAACAAAGTCTTTTACACAAATGTTAGAGCCAAACAATACAAAGAAGCTAAGGCTTAAGCGCAAGCATTTCAACGGCAAACCGAACGCTGACTGAAACGTGCGGCAAATACAATTTGAGCAGCTATCGGGTGCTTATGTCACACAACAAACAAGAAACGTTTAGAAGTAAGCACATTTAATGGATATAGCTTGCATTTGGTCATAAAAATAATTGAATCTTACAAAAAATCGAATTTATAAACTTTAAATTATAGTAAGTGCAAGAAGTTTACGTTTAAACTTAATTTGGTTTCGGATTTTCTCTGATAATCCTTTCTATAAGCTCTTTTTGCTGGTACAAGTGAAACAATTAAGTTTTATTGTAATTCTTTGTTGCCTAAGGAAGTGGCGTACTTACAGATATTAAAATACAACGACAGCAACAATAAGATGGTATAACAATGCAAAAACGCTTAACACACATATATGTATGTATGTATATGTGCTGTGCATATGCTTAAGTGATGCTACGAAATGGCGGCCGTTCGCTTGCTTAAATGCACAAAAACAAAAGAAATGACAGAGAGTAAAAAGGAGACTACACGAAGACAGCACCAGCCACAACAACAGAAAGGAGGCGGAGTGGCAACTGAACTGAGCATAAGGAGTGGCAGGAGCAACGACCATGACGTCAACGTCGACGTGGCTTACCGCAAATGCAGTTGAAGCAGCACAGCGCACGAGTAACTTTTGCCCCTTTATGCAAACTCATATAATGCGCAGCTCATCTCCATCACATACTTCTACGTGTGTGTGTGTGTGTTTGTGTGTGTGAAGCACAGCTGGCGCTTTTTGTTGCAAGCTCGACACAATGTTGCAAAGACCCCAGGGTCTAAATATGTGTAGGTTTGTTGGGGGTCGGTTTTTGCTTTTGGTTCTCTCCACTGCTCACTGTGAATTTCCGCTTCCGCTTTGCGTGCGCACCATTGTTGAGCTTTGGTGATTAGTCGTCCATTTGTTGAGCAATAAAAGTGCTTTAAATTAAAGCGAACGCTTAACGTTTGCTTTGCGTGCGGCATTGGCGATAATTAAGGCAAATTCAGCGGGATTAAGCGATGCCCTCATCTCTTATCAGTTCTTCACTAAGTCTGCCTGTCAGTCACTGCCCTCGACAAATCAACGACTGTCAGTGCGTAACAGCAACAACAACTGCACGAAGGTACGGGCTAAGGATTTAAAGGCTTTAAGGCGTCCGCCACCAGAGGCAGTTGCGATAAATAACATAAATAAAAGATAGGGAGCCAAGTGAAATTTCGGGGCAAATGTTTGCTAGCTATTCGCAAGGACGATTCCATGTTGGCGCAGCTGCCTAACTACGATAAAAACTTCTTGCCTGCCCTCTTCCCGATAGCCTCTCTGAGTCTTTTCGATTGTGTGTTTGTGCATGTGAAATCCATTAGAATGTATCAATATTTGTGCGAGCGCCTTGAGTTGATTTTAATTTTCAAAGTATTCTGGCAAACATACACCCACACAAACAAATACTAACACACACATGTGTAGCTTTTCAGTAAGGAAAGCAATTGCTTTAAATTATGCGCAAAATTTATTTGCTTTTTTTATTTGCACAAACGCTTTTTCCATTAAAACCTTAAATTGCCGAAACTCCCAGCATACTTTCAGGCGTCGTCGATAAGCAAAATGTTTAAATGTTTGTAATTGTAAAGTAATTGCCTGCCACACTCCAGAAAAACGCCCCTTAGCTCGGACTCCGGTCAAGCGTAACGCCAGATATTGAAGTGTGTTTTTTTAAATTTTATTTTAAATTTTTTTTCAGCGCACCTGCCCTTTCAGGAGCAGACAAATGGCCGCACGTAAACGCGTTAAATTGAAAATCATTTTGATCTCGTCGCGACCTTTTTGCTGTGACACCGGTTGCCGTAGCAAGGGCGTGGCCAGTGCCCCAGTCCAAGCTCTCCTGCCACGCTCGTGCTCAAGTGCAGCATATGCCGCAGTGCCGCAACGCTGTCCGTCTGTCTCTCTGTCTGTTTGTGTGCGTGCGCGCATATTTTTCACATTTTTATAGCGTGTTTCCTTTTGGAATTTCATATTTTTTTTCAGCCACAGCAGCCGCAGCAGCAACAGCAACAAAAATAACGTGCAGCTGAGCACCGCTCTAGGTGAAAGTTTTGTAGCTCGTTTCCGGCTCACACACTGTTTCCTTTCCTCGTGTCTGCTCTCCTGCCAATCGTACAGAGTTGGCCCAGCCATGTAATGTGTTCCTCATTGCTTTTCGCTTGCCGCAAAAGTTTACAAGACTCACACAATGCAAGGGAAGTTCTTGGCAAGTACGCGGGCACATTAAATGCGTAATATGTTCCGCTTCGCAACGACTTTTTTGACTATGGAGTGGCAAATAGTATTAATATCTGCTTTTAAAACTAAAAGCTATTTTTTCTAAATAGTATACATAAAAGCTTTTTAAAACTATACAAATAGATCCAAACATATCCGAATCTAAAGTTTTCCAAAAAGAAAATTTTCGTTTATATATTTCGGATTTTAAACCTTCTAAGGAAGGGCTAGCACTTCATAAGGGTTATCTCAATTTTTTTTTTAGGAAGATTGATTCTAAGAGCTTTCGCCAATTTTGCCCATTGTACTTGCCAGTCAACCACAAGAAAAAGTCAAGACGCGTTATAAAAATTTCGCGTGATTTCATTTTGACGCTAACATTGTTGCTGCTATTCGGTTGTTGTTGCTGTTGTCCTGAAATTGTAATATGCCGGAAATTTGGCAGTATTTAGGGAAATCGTTGGTTAAGATTTTTGCCTTTCACTGCCTCAGCCACAACAAATGCCAACCCACCCCTTAGCCAGGAGGTGTGGATTGTAACCCAACTTACATACGCAAGATTTTGTGAGGTTTTGGAGCTGCAGACCCCAAATGGATTTAAATGGAAAGCCACCCTCACATCAGGCGTGCTTATATATTGCCTTGAGTTTTTGGTCTCGCCGGGTGGGCGGTAGGCGAGAACATTCATTTGGTGTCGCTAACTTGAGATTTTATTTGCCAGCATACGTAACTTACAACGTAACAAAACGAAAAGTTGCGTGTGTATGCGTGTGTGTGTGTGTGTGTTCCTGTGGTACGCGTTACGGCTGGATTTCTTTATTCAATCGTTTTTGTTGCTCCCATAGCGCCCTCATCATCAGTTGCCATAAAATAAAAGTTACGCACACCCCAGGGGCAACATTACAAGCCACACACACACACACAAGCACACACACACACACACGAAAAAACTCGAATGTCCTACGGCGTGGGTGGCAGCCATGGATAACATGCTTGACCGATTTTGCTTGGTTTTATATTCAATATGGGAAGACATATGAGCACTGACCACAAATAATTGCCATAGTGGAAAGAAAAAATGGAAAATTGCGAAAACACAAAAAGAAAAATGACATGAAAAAAGAAAGGAAATTTGCATGCTGAGCAGTTTTCAATGAACAATGACGTCACACACACATACACATTAAGGGAACTTGGCAGTTGACACAGCACTGCTAAGGCTTATCAAATCAAGCTATAAAACCAAACCCAACCCAACTCAACTTAACTCAAGTCGAGCAGAAGCAATGAAAATTCAGTCAAAGATTTTCCATGGTTTGGTGGCAAGTGCTAAGCTTATTGCGTCGTTTAGGCAACACCCGAAACGAATTGGCGGCGAAAAGACGCCAACAAATGTGAACCCTTTGAGTGGCAAACATGAAGATATAAGTAAGCAAAAGGGACGACTGCCTTTTAGGTTTCTTCACGTAAGCAACTTTAAGGCTTTGATTTGCGAGGCAAGTGTGCCAGTCTTCAAAGTGGCACAAAAGTGGTGTCGACTCCAATGTCGTCAGGGGTATGCCGCACGCCAGTGACTTTTTGCCCACAAGTTTGGGGCCTTATTTGGCTCACATAGCCTCAGCTACGGGTTTCAGGGGGCGGTGTTATATAACGTGTAACGAATCTGCAAGTTTTTTTCCCCCTCCTCTTTCGTTGTCTTTGTATGTATTTTTGTTTTTGCGGCAACGCAAATTTTTATGACTCTATTTACCGAAGGCACACACACACACGAGACACAACACGACGTTCCAAAGAAACTTGCTCAGTGTTGTTGATAAGACATGCGAGCTGGAAGCTAGAAGCTGAGAGTTGCCTCCGAAATTTATGCAGATTTTGAGCTTTACAAGACAACACACACACACACGGTAATGTGATATGGTGGCACGGGGTGAGCGAAACGACGATTGTAAAATATATTAACATAAATTTGGCATAAATGCGTCAAGAACAGTTTTTACAACGAACGCTTGAGGCATAGGTTGTTGCCTAGGCAACACCTTTAACGCATTAGTCTGTAAAATGTAAAATATTGTTTTAACTTTATTAAAAAAATGGCAATGCATATCTACAAAAACAGCAACCAAAAAATAGCTAAAGCGATGTCAATGCGCATAATAAATGGTGAATCTCTTCCCATGTCTCTGCCCGCTGCCGCAGTTGGACATCCATTGAATATTCATCATACGCCCCAGTTGCCAGTCGCAGCAGCGCCACTCGTCAAAAAGTTTGAAATTAATTTAAATTTTTAATATGTTGGTCGATCGTAAATTGTGTATTAGACTCTCACAGCTTGGCAATTGCGAGAGCGCTCAAAAATTCAATAGAAATATTTTTTTGCCATAAATGGAAACGCAATTTATTGTTCAGAGTCTATTTGACAAATGCCTTTGCATATCAATAAAGGATATTTATAAGTCGGCTTTGGAGTGTCAAAAATAGAATTACAAAATATTAGAGCTTCTGTTGTGAAAATAGAATAGAAATAAATATATCAGGTTAAATTGTGACTTTCAATATAGTAAAAAATTTGTTTTTTCGAAAATTAGCTCTTGCCAAAGCTCTTCGGCTCGTTGTGTTTGTTAACTAGCTCGTTAGTCTAGTATATATATATATTGTTATTGACACATTTGCTTTTTATAAAACAACATCAATAACTCATATAGAGATCTTTTACTTAATTTTTGTATGTCGCTTGACACGTCTGTCGCATTGCTTGGGCTTTGTGTAGACCATTAGTCCATCGCTTCGCAACTCATTTCAGTTTGTGTTTCCTCTACTTTCCGGCCACATTCATTCGATTCACATGGCAACCCGTCGCTTTCGTCCGTCTCCTTTTCTTTCCCTCCCCAAATGACGCAATATTCTCATTTGAGCAATTTACTCTGACGAGGCGACGAAAATAACATGTCAAATTTATAATGCATACAATTGCTTTTTTTATGGCCGTAGACGACGTGATGGCAAAGGATAAAAATAACAGAGCAGCTGCCGAAGACATAATACTCTTGCACATTTTATACTGTAAAGTTTTCATTTATTAATTATGAATTGATGTAAAAAAAAACATCTAATTTTCATTAAGATTTTAAAGAACAAAAATTGTTTTATCTTGTGACTGAATTCATGGACCCTTCACAAGAGTATTGTTAAGAGCATTAATCGAGCCATTTAACATTCTTTTGGTTAAGACCATAATGCCAGATGCAAAAACCATCGTTCAAGGCATTTTAGCATTGGGCCTGGCATTATGGCGCCAAACGGATTAATGTTTTTCAAAACACAGCACTCGAGCTACTATTTACAACGTTTTTTTTTTTACGACTTAGCGAACTAATTACACGAATTTTTAATACAAGGAAACGTTAGTGCTAAATTTTAAAAGTTTAACTGAATTGCTGCTACGCAAATGTGTTGCAGTTGAACTCTGACGCACATGGCTGGCGTTGTAAGCATAATTTCTCATCGTTTCGCAGCAGCAGCATCATCATCTTTATCATCAAATACATTTGCGTTCGCATTTGCACTCACATACTCATTCACATTTCCATTCACCCAAACAAAATGCCTGTTTTGGAACTTCGAGGCTTTTACTCGGAAAATCAAAACCGCTGATAGTCGAATTGAAAAATCGACGTGCCGTTGTTACTGCTGCCGGGAGGCGTCACGTTTCAGCATCTTTGTTCGGTAGTACCCGCCCAGCCCAGCCCAGGCCAGGCCAGGCCAGCTTTAGTCGAAGATGATGGCAATTGTTGCAAATAATTTTATATGCTCAACATTGCCTTGGTGGTGCGACTTGCGATTGGGACCGAAGCCTGTGTTTTGGGAGGAAGGTGGCGCGAACTTTTGTTTGTTGCCAAAAGTTTTGTTTGTTTGCTAAAGGCAGCCAGGGAGCTGCTCCTGCTGCTGTCGCTGTTGCTCTTGCGACTGCCTGCCGTTTCTTATGAATTTCATTTGTTTTGACATCACGTCGCTGCAGCGTCTGAGCAACACAGAGGTGTAAGGGGTACGTTGTAATCGGCACATTCGAACACCATGGCACGAGTGCGCATAGCATTGAAAATACATACCACTGCGGCAGGAGGTGTGGCATGCATTACCCACAGCTGAAAGACAACTGAGAGGTGCGTTGAAGAAGTTCTTAGACTGCTAAGTCTAAGGCTTAGTTTGCTAAGCTTTGTTGGACTCTGACACGAACTGTGTCTTTGTCTAGGTAAACTAATTAAAATAATTGCTGTAAAATCGTTAATGTTCTTTTGTTACTTAAGTTTTCGGAATAGCTGTAGCACTAAGAAATCTTCAGACAACTCTCGGCAAACGGAAGGCAATCGACGCTGAAGTCATAAAAGCAAAGCTGCACGTTGCCAGTTGCCATTTGTGTGTTGTTTTTGGTGTTTGCTTCTGGCTGTATTGAACCAAGTTTGAGCCGCCGCTGTTTTCTTATTACGCGTTATTACAGAAACATCAATAGCAGCAACAGCAACAACAGCTACTGCAAGAGTAACAATAACAGTAAACGCAACAGCAATGGCCATGCCAATGACTGAGCCAACAGCAGTTGGCCAAAGGCGTGCTATATGAATTTGCCACATATGCGAGTATCTGCCGTTGTTTCTGTTTGTGTATTGTACAATAATCAGACTGTTTTACGAAAATTGGCAGAACGCGCAAATATTTATGGAGTGGCCCAAAGTCGAAGAAAACTCCTATCGAGCCCCAATACATACATACATTCATCATACATCCACCACGTTTGCCCCGGGTGCTTATGCATTTTTCATAACGTGCACGAAACACGTTCTAGATACATATTCATATATACACCATATATAAGTATATTCCCCCACAATTCACATATATCACAAGTGTTTCGCAAAATATGAAAGAGCCTGTAGATGTGTTGTCGTGCATCCATCAGCACGTCACGGGGTGGCAACAGCTGCCTGCCTCACCAAGTGCCAATAAAAATGTTAAGTATCTTTGCACTGTTGACATTCCAGAGAGACGATAGCAGAGCACATAACGCCTAGATAAATGCTTCAGATACACACTTTAAAGCAGAACTGGTGGCCCACATATATTACGCACAAGATTAAAGCTCCTAGACATTTTTGACAATTTCGATGAGGCGAGAAAGTGCGTCGACATAGTTTTGCGTCACGGGGAGCAGCTGCTGTAGAGGGAACGGAATTCCTATTAAGCGCTAACACTCCTCAGCCAGCTTGCGTGTATCTGGCAGATACTTTAAGACTTAATCAAAGAAATTTTATCAAGGTTTTCTCCCGACGTTCTGCCTCAAGTCTGTAACTGTAATGAGTTTAGTTGTGTGTTGAGCATCAGCTTCTTAGGGGTTGCCATTGGAACATGCTCATAACATAGTCAAGGACATACACATCACTCATTAATATACATATAGATATATAGACTTTGTATGTACACACATATATGCATACTTAACATGCATGGAAGGAGAGGAAGCCACCTGCTTGGTGGTTGGGTCATGCGAAAGGATGCGTTCTAATTATTTACAGCTTACTCAGTATAGCTATCTCTTCAACTGTACAAATATTTACAGATTAATTTAATGAATATGTAAATTAATGTTACGCTTCTCCGCATATTAACAAAGATTTACAAACAAATTTACATTTTAATACAATCATCTTCATCTTCATTATTATTACTATTATTTTTTGATTGTTGACTTTTTTCATCTTTTTTTTTGAAGCTCTCACTTAATTTGCAGTCGTCTCTGTTTTCTAATTAAAACTGACTGCAAAGCGAGTTTTCGCTTTAGTTATTCATTGAGTTGGTTACAACACTCACCCGTTTGCCCCGTTTGCCGCGTGGTCCTTTCTCGCCAGGCGGTCCAGCCGGTCCAATGGGTCCTATCTCGCCCCGTTCACCGCGCTCTCCGGGCGGACCTGTAAATGTTAATATTTGGCATTTAACGCAAATAATTTTAGTAGCAAACAATATACAAAAATACACATACAAATTGCCTGGCATAGATACATATTCACTTGAAGAAAAAATCTAGTACATATTTAATAAATACTAGAAAAATACTTTGAAGGCGTTTGACATTACTAATTGTGCTTAATGGATGATTAATGATTAACAAGGTGAGTTCTAAAGAGACAATATTATTTACAGTTCGTGTAGTTAAGGTTAAGGTTTAGGTTTACCAAAAAAACTAAATCAAAGGGTTAGTTTTTAAACCGATCGATTGCCTATCGAAAATAAATATTGGATTGTTGTATGAATATTCTTTTGAGTGTATCTACATTGTTACAGCGATGCTATGCGACAAGTGTGGTGCAAATACGAGGCGTGCCACTGACGTAGCATTGTAATTATACTCGTTATTATCGCGGCTCAATGGACTGTCGCCGTCCATCTGTCAGTGAACAAACAAGCATTTGTCGGGTTTTCGGTCAGCAATTTGTTCAACTGTTGATGATGCTAGCAGTACGATAAGCGATTTTTGTTGTTGCCATTTATTGGATTTTTGGGGCTTTAGTTTAAAATGCAAATTGTTTATTTGCCATAAAACAAAATGCCCCAAATACAAACAGTGGCTGACAACCGTTCGTTGTTTGTTAATGAAGAAACTTGACCTATTTACTCATTAGGTGTTTCAAATGTTTGCAGATATTAAATGCGGCAAAAATAAAGCATTGCTGTGTAGCATGCGACATGTGTCAGTAGACGTGTGAAACTCTAAAGAATGCTAGAAATTAAATTTGTACAGATGACATTGGACTGCTCTGTGTGTCCAACAACATTTAGCCAGCTTTTGCCCCACTGTCGCGCTACTAAAAAGCCTCGACAACGAGACTAAAACAACAACAGCAACAGCAGAAACAACGATGTGACGACCTGTTTAGTTAAAATAATGAGAAATTGTTGTTGTTTTTTTTTTGTTCTTGGCCTGTTGTTGTCTGTGGCCATTAAATGCAACCATTTATAAAAGCCACACACAGACAGGCGAATAAAGATACGTGACATACAAGAATACACAGAATTCATATCATAGATAAATCCAATTGTGCGGCTTGTCAAAATATGTGTGTGTGTGCATGTGTCTCGTCTATTTGACATGTATTTGTGTGAAAAGATACAGAAAATTTATTAAGTTCGTAAAATTGCGTTTAGGGACGTGAAACGGGTCGTTTGCTGCTAGGACTCTTCACGACTTTTTGGTCAGTGTGCATAAATTTGGCTGAGTCTGGTCTGGCATTTGGTTTATGGGTCCTGTTCTTGCCTCTCCGGCTTTTCTGTTTATTTATAAAGTATATTTTGTTGTGCCTCTTTTGTTGTGGACATTGGACTCGGTAAGTATTTATGGTGGCATAATTTACCGTTAAGCATTTTAGACGACAATTTTCCGCCACAATCGAAACTATTGCCAACCCAGACAAGCCGTGGGGCCCAAAATGGATTTATAAAATCAGGATATTGGATATTGTTGTTGGTCTGGTTGAGTTTCAATTTTTTCTTTTTCACTTCATCATGCTATTTGCTTCGCATTCGGTTTTCGGTTTACTGTTTTCTCTATTCTGTTGTGTTTAGCAAAAATAAAAATAAAAAAAAGGCAATGCAGATGAAGTGCAAATGATAAGTTTTAATTTCGTACACAAAAGCAATGGACTAATGCTGAAAGAGCGAAAGAGAGCAGAGAACAGCAGACAGGCAGTGCAAACCAATGAAATCTACCCGGATGAAATGCAATCAAAATATAACTGAAAATGAAATTCAAATAAATCAGCAAATAAATTGAAATTTTCGGCATTACAACTGGGACTGAAGCAGCTGTGCCAGCATTTCCTCTTCGATTCGATTCTGTTCTGCTCTGTTGTGGAGAGAAGGCAAAATACAAATGACACATTAAATTGCTAAGACATCTTCCAGGTCCAAGCAAGCTGTGTGACTGCCCACACATAAAGCACAAGTCAGCTTAACTAATTACGACAACGATAAGATAAGCAGTCAACAGAGTGAGACAGTCGACCAAATGAAAGAATTCCAAATACAAATGACATTCAATTTATTCAAATCAAGCCCAAATGACTGAAGCTCAAGTCCATATCTAGAACTAAACAAACACACACAATCGCAGAGACGCATGTCCCATGAGCTGGCGACTCAAAGCCGGGCGCTGATTTCGGAAAATAAATTGCAATTTCATGTCCATCAACTCACCACAGCACCAAAGTCATGGGAGACTCTACCCCCCTACCAACCATCCCACACAGCCTAGGCGTACGGAAAGTAGGGGCCCATGGGCAAGGGTCTGTTTTAGTTGGCAATGCTGCCAACATTTGCGTTTATCTCAACAGTAGATCTTGCTTTAAACTAACAAGAAATTTAAAAACAATGCGCACAACATTAACGCAACTGCAAACTACCAATCAGCGACAACAGCAACATTGACAACAACTGCAGCGCTTTGATGCTCTGATAAGTCAAGTGGGAGACTACTCAATGCGATGCGGGCTTGTAACAAGCGCTTAATTGATAGCGGTGTGCATCGGTCAACTGCATAAGGGGTATTCACTTCGGAAAAACAAAGGTTTCCGGGTTTGATTCTTAAGCTAGTGTTGAACCTTCTTACCTTGGAAATAAGTTATTTCATTATTTGAAAATAAATATTACAGCCCAACTTCCATACAACGAATCTTAGGCGGACAGGAAAAACCTTAGTTATAGGGAAAATTCGTAATATATAATGTGTTTTTGATTAAACCAAATTGCAGTAACATAGAAAACTTAGTTGTACAGAAATTCGCCTTATGTAAGTTCGACTGTATGAAGAAACGATTTACGGTATGATTTGTTTACCTTAAAAGCCACATTCATGGATCAAGGAAGTGTCAAAGTAAGATGTACCAATATAAAAGAAATAAAGCTTTCTTGTAATTGAAACAATATTGTAGTATAAAGGATTACTTTACGATGGTAAAACCAATTTTATGAGTATTTTATTTCTAAGAATATATTGTCTCTGTTTTTACAGTCCTGTTCTGCTTACATTTATGACTTTATGTCTCTTTTACCTTATCTTGAAACGCCCACACTGAAGACCCCTAATAAAACAATTGGTCAAAGATCAACTTCGAGGCATAGGTAATTACATACAAAGAATAACATTTACACACATTTACCACATGACATATGAGGCATGTTGCACTGGCTGTGCATATTGAACGTGGAACGTGGAATGAGTAGCGATGCTAATGAGCCGCTAAAAGCAACATAAATGACATAAAGTTTCATTTTTATGACTGCGGTAAGTGTTTCAAAGCTGTCCGAGGCGTACAATTTTTATGACAAACGCCGGATTCGAATTCGGATTAGGATTCCAGAGCGTTTCAGCTATTTGGGTCGGGCGCTTGGTTTATTTTCGTTTATTAAAATCGCATAAAGTGCAGAAATATGTTAGGTCAGATCGTAAAACTAGCTGCTTGCAAATGGAAATTGTTGCTCTCGACCTATTGTGGGCGTGGATGTGTGCTGGTAGCAACTGGACAGCGAGTACGAATGAGTGGGCGGTGGCTGCTGTTGCTGCCTCCAATGGAAACTGTGGAGCATTTAATTGACGTCGGCGTCAAACTTCGTGGCATGCGGCAGCACACAATACACAAAGGTCGTAAATGTTATCGCAAAATGCGGCAGGCAAACCAATTTCATCCAAATGTGCATGAAAAAAAAAAAAATGTCCAGTAAAACAAAATAAAAACAACAAACTTAATTTATACCAAAATATTTCAAAAATTTGTGCGTCAATAAAACGAGCAACGGAAATGCATGTATTGCATTTGGTATTTGATTTACATTTTAACGAGCTGCATTTCACACCAAAAAAGGCCACATCAAAATCAAAAATGCGCTCTAATGGCACAGCGTTAGTCAATGACTCAATTAGGGCCCCTTAGGCATCGGCGGCGAAAAACTATTCACAGCGAGTCCGCTGGCAATAAATTAAGCGACCCGCAGATGAACAGCCAACAACAGCCGCGTGGCAGCACTTGAATCGATCGATTCCAAAACATTAATAAGCTGCGGTTTATGTGGTTTACGACTAGTCTCAATGTATCTGTATCTGTGTATTTTGTGTATTTGTGCTAAGAGTTAAGTGGCTGTCGAATGAAAACAAACATTGAGAGAGGGCAGCTGCTAACTGTCGTAGAGCGTTTTTTTTTTTTTGGGTTTGTGACACTTACCAGGTGGTCCAGCCGGTCCCGGTGGACCCTCAATGATGCCCGTTGGGAACTCGTCACCCTTGATGGTTGTGGTGAGTCCACGATCACCGCGATCTCCCTTGTCACCCTGTAAACGAGAAGAAGGGAGCGATGGAAATGAGTCACAGGGCTGATATCTGTCTTGTGGAAAAATTAAATGGAAATGCCAAAGGCAGAGGCATAAAGGTGACACACAGACACGGAAATCTGAGAGAGAAAGAGGAGGCGCTTAATACTACATAAATAAACGATAAATAATGTGGAAAAACCCGAGAAAACGAACAAAGGGCATTTCTGAAAAACAATAGCACACACACACACTGAAATAAAATGCAAAACGCACACACGTACACACAATGTAAAACTCGGGCTGACGACGACGACGACGACTCACTCATTCGTAGTCACTTAAAACGTCACAATGTTTATCCAACAGATACAAATAGTGCATTAATCCTTGTGACATCTTTGTTTTGCTTATGAATTGCTTTCAATCCCTATCGGTCCCTATCTTATTCCACCCTCTTCCTCTCTCTCTTTGTGACGTTATTTTGTTTTTCGGATCACTTTTTGTGTTTTACTTCTTCATTGTCTGTGAATCACTCACCTTTGTGCCAGGTGCACCAGCAACGCCAGGGGGTCCAATCGGTCCGGCCAGACCTGCCTCGCCCTGCAGTCCCTGCGGTCCAGTTTCGCCGGGTGGTCCACGTTCACCGGGCACGCCTGGCGTGCCTGGTTCTCCTGGGGGTCCCGGCGGTCCGGGTTCACCCGGCTCACCCTAGGTTATTGAAAAATATGTTTATTAGCATCACGAACCCACAAGGATTCTGGTTAAATGAAGAGGCACGTGCAACAAACAAAGATTAAACCGCTTAGCATGCAATGTACAAGATAGAAGTGTAGCAGGGCCCGAAAACTTACCTTCAATTGTATGACCGTTGAAGCGGATACATTAACGCCCGCTTCTTGCAAGTCCTTACAACACACACACAAACATACATATAGCAGGATTAAACGCAACGTTGTTAAAAAAGTATTATAAAACAAAAGTTAAATTGGTTAATGAAAGTATAAAAACATAAAAAAGTTTTAAAACATTATTAATATTAGCTGCTGCAAAGCAAAACTTTAAAGCCAAAAGATATTGAAAAATCATTAAATTGTTAAAAAGAAAAAGCTACCAAGTGAAGGATAGAAAAAACAATCGAAGCTTAAAAATGTTCTAGAAAAATTCAAGATAATAAAAACTAAATGTAAATGTATTCATAACCATGCCTTGTTTGCCATTTTAACTTAAATTTTACTCAAAGTTTCGTATTTGATTGAAATATAATTGAATGTGGTGCAATACAGTTTTGTAAAACAATTTAAGTTAAATTCGTTTGATATATTGATTTGCTTATTCAACTAAATTGTCATTTGATGCATCGTGGGAAACAGAAAGTCTGTAAACGTTCACGCAAATCACTTATCGAGTAAGTAGAGTAAGTTAAAATGGCTGCAAATGGCATTCTACTTACAAACATACATGTGTAAACTATTTAAATCGTTCAGCTTTTTGTCCCAGCAAAATAAACAAGAAACTACATCAGCTACCATTAAAGCAATGATAAAAGTTCCATAGAAAATATTCAAATGACATTTAAAATGGACAGAAAAAGGAGTTGGGAATAAAAAAAAGTATGGGCGTTTGGTTAGCATCGCTTGGTCACCAATGAAACAAAATGACTAAGCAGAAACTATGCAGAAGTAGCAACAATTTATGGTGCAGCTTAAACCAAAAGAGCTGAGCCAAGTTAAAAGCATTACGAACAACAATGAGCAGGATAATAAACAAGTACAAATACAAAAGTACAACAACGACAACGATAGAAATAAAACAACAGCAATAACAAGAACAAAAACTACAATTGCGACTAGAACGAAGGACAAGTCCAGAAGGACAACAAGTTGCAAATATTTGCAAGCTTCTCTGTCCAACTGCATTTTGCCTTGAGAAACTACCATGGCCATGTGCCACAGCATCTAGAGTGTGGGATTTAAGGTGGAGTGGGGGGGGATTGGGGAATGGTGGATTGTGGATTGTGGGCTACAGGCTGTCATGTCTAGTGTCTACGGCAGTTGAAACATATTTATGGCCAAAAATACCTTAACAGCAACTATTTCCGCATAGCCAAGTGTGCCGCCATGCAACGTTGTCACCGATCTCTTCAGGCCCTAAGATAATGCAGAAAGCAGAGGGCAGCATTTGGTTAGAGATTTTGCAAAAATAATTTTGAATAGTAGTAGCATCAAATTTTGAGTTTCCAATTTCGAATGCAAGTTTGCAGCAGCAGATTTGAGCAGGAACTCCTTGACTCGACTCACCTTGACCGTCTGAAAGACATCCACGCCCGGATGGCCAGTGTCGCCTTTCTGACCCTTATCGCCTGGCTTACCAGCCGAACCCTTTTCACCACTGATGCCATTAAGGCCCTGGAAACCGTTAAGACAAATGGCATATAAGAATATCTGCTCTCGTTCAATTCAGTACTTAAGTACTTACCGCTTCACCCTTATCGCCTGTATCGCCCTTCTTGCCGCGCTTCCCTCGCTTGCCGGGCGGACCGGGTGGACCTGGTGGACCTGCAATTGCAAATAAAATTTCAAAATTTGTTGTTAGCGCAGAATTGCTAAAGTTTTTATTTTCAAGTAAATGGCAAAAGGCAACAAAATCAGACCTTTCAGTCTTAAGGTCAACTGATTCCAGCTCATTAGATGTTCGCGTTGAACTTTGCAGTTGACCGCAGTTTGCGTCTAGTGACACAGCATATTCTAAGATAGTATCCCACTTCTACCCAATCAGCACTTTTCAAGTACGCTTTTTTAGTCGTTTTTTGCGCATTTTTGCCCGCAACTTGTGCAAATTCATTTAGCTGAAAAATGACTTTCGCTGCAGCACGAAGGAACCCAAAGGAACTAAACGGGTGGCTAGAGGGCAACAGCAGCAGAAATTGTGCACAAAATATTTATAACCACTTTGGCTGCTATTATTTTAGTGCTGTGGAAAACTTTATCTGCTGCCAGTTAGAAGATGCAGCAAGGACAGGACAGGACAGGATAGGACAAAAAGACTCGACTCGATGCTTTTCAATTATTTCGCATGCAATTTTACGGCGCATAAAATTTCAGGCATCGCGCCTTATAGCTAGTCGTAGCAATTATTCTTATTATAGTCGACGCTTACAATACTAGTTGATGTTGTTGCCCTAGGACTGTCCTTTGTTGTTGCCTGGTGACGGGAAATTAACACCTACACATAAAGGCCAACCAAGCCTAGCAAGGACGAAAGACGATGGCAACGAAACAAATGTCTAGCCGCGTTGCGTTCTTCGCTGTTCCAAGCTCAAATGAAGTAGGTGTTAAAAATATTTAATTAAAATAACAGCTAGCAACAAACATGATAACAAAAAAACAAAAAACATTACCTGAACAGCAAAAAACGAGAGAAAAAGAAAATAACACAACAAAAAACACGCGCCGTTTTTACCGTACTTTGTTTTGTTGTTAGACCCTTCGGCTGCTGTTTAATAATTGTTGTAATTAAGTAATTCCGTTTTTAGCTGCCTCACAAAAAAGGTGCAAGTGAATCGAGATGAAGAAAAGACCAAAGCCAGAGGAAGCTGCCTTTAATGCAGGAAACGCCAGCAAACAATTTAAATTCATTTCGCGCCAAAATGGCGCCACAAACTAGCAAAGTGAAAAAAGGGCCGACCCCGGCCCAGCATGGCACGCGTCGCTGTCTTAATGTGGGCGGCCATAAGGGTGTGGGTGTGGCTGGGTGTCTAGGTGCGATGTGAGCAGCTAGTGGCAACCAGTCAGCATGACTCCAACGGAGCAACGCCCCTCAAATGCCACCAGCTCATTTAATTAAAAAAAGATTTCTTTGCT
The DNA here is from genome assembly GCA_030179655.1 of Scaptomyza flava. Classification (NCBI taxonomy): domain Eukaryota; kingdom Metazoa; phylum Arthropoda; class Insecta; order Diptera; family Drosophilidae; genus Scaptomyza; species Scaptomyza flava. The sequence continues at coordinate 23,228,424 of JARNME010000012.1, forward strand.
TCCTCATATTGGGCTCAAAACAGAGCAAACAAAAGAAAGATGAAGCAAGTGTAGACATTGAACTACAAGATTTTAGTTTAAGATCGGATATGTTAAGTACCAAAGTTAAAAAAAGTTCCAAAGAGATTTTCACCTCACACTTTGATTTCATAGCACAACAGGCTGCTAGAAAAATGTTAAAGAAATCTATTTGATCAAAACACAAGAATTACAAAATATTTCCTGTCCTTTCAAGATATGCTAAGAAACTAGTTTTGATAAAGGTGTTATAAGTACACTTGTACTTTTATTGGGGAGACTTAACAATAAGTTTTTGAGTTAGAATTGATTCGAAAACAATATATTTATATGCATCTGATATACGAAATATTCTTATAAGAAAATTAAATTTAATAAGTGCATATTTGTGTAATTTTTGTCTAACAGCATAATTTTTCGTTTACTTCTCTCTTTATGTTCCACTGTACCATGTGGTTGCTTAGTAAAAATAATGCGCTCACTGTGCAAGCACTTTGCAAGTAATAAAAGCTAACCAATTAAGCGTGGCTAAGACGCAGGCACAGCTTGAAACAATGGACGACGTTTGTTCGGCTGCTTGGCTCGGCTGGGCGCTTTGGGGCCCGTTTTTGGCTAACTTGGTAACTTGGCCAACTGGGGCATCAAGTGTCGTAAGCTAAAGCCAAACGGAAGTGCCACAGCACACCAAAAGAGTCGACTTAACAACAATGCCATCGGAAGCATCGCTGAACAAAAGCAAATGGGGCAATGAAGTAGCATAAGAACAGAACACGAAGAAGCTAATGCAGTAAGGGGGAAACACAAAAAAGGAAGAAAAGTTAAAATTGCGCTTAATCTAATAACAACATAATAATCATAATCATAATATCGTCTGCCTTCTTCACATGCGTTTTGCTTTTCTTTGCCAGTTGGGTTTTTGCCATTAATGTCGCATTTCTCGCTTGTATTATTTTTCCGTTGATGGCAACGACGCTTGCCGCCATTTTGGCTAACAGTTTGTTGCCTGTTAATGGTATTTTGGTTGTTGTTGCTGTTTTTTGTTGCTGCCTAATGCGCTAAGAAATTCCATCGACATAAACACACAGAGAAAGAGGATGGGCTAAACTAAGTGCAGATAAAGTTGTTAAGTCAAAACTTTTTTTTTGTTTTCTTGTTCCTCTTGTTTTTTTTTTCCTACATGATGTCGTATCCGATAATGATCCAACACTGTTGATGCTGATAATGATGATGATGGCAATTGAACGTTCCTCAATGAGTGCGTGATGCAAGTCGCACACACCACGACCATAAATCCATATCGAGATGTTGAGTGTGCCCTTCCATACTCTGCACTGTTTGTTGCTAGTTGTAGGAAAATATGTAGCATTTACTGCAAAGCCAGCATTAGTGCAGCAGCAGCAACAGTAGCTCATCCCCATCGTTGTGTCTTGTCACTGGCTGTTTGAAAAGGGGGAGAGGAGGCAAGCTTCAGCCATAGCTTAACTGGCAGAGCGGAAAAAAGGAATTATGTCAAGTTGTTCGCGTAATAAATACTCGGAATCGTTTACGTGCGTACAACACCACATTGACACGTACAACAAACAAGAGCCAAACAAGCCGGCAAACAGAAGAGACAACAAGACAGACAGACAGACAGAGAGTTGAGTGGAGGCAATTGACTCTCAACGAGGCGAGTAACTAAGGTGGTCTTGATGCCTGCTTATCCAACGATCATACAACGCATGTTGAAAAAAAAGAGCGTATGCAGTAAAAATGGTGCGAGTGCTTGCTAATATTAGCTAACTTTGCCGACACACTTGGGATCCTGTGTGAATTTCCATGGAGACTTGGATAATTGGAAAACTTGCTCAAAGTAGTTCGGCTAACTAAAAAACACGGAGCACTCTATAAGTTTTTTGTTGCCTTATTAAGCCATTTTCACATTGAAATTCCCCAAGAAGCAAAGCTGTAGATTTGGTTGGGCCATCTCTAAATATACACTAAACAAACACATACAACATATTCGACACAACTAAAGATGTACATATGTACTTGAATGTGCTTGTCATCAATTTGGGCTACAGTCGTGCAATGCAGTCAAGCATCAAATCACAGACAGCGAATTGAGTTTGAAAATTGGCTTTTCTTGGCTGAGGTATCGGTTGCTTTTCACAAGTTGGCAGCCATTTTATATGTACGCTGCCAGCTTGATTGCTGTCTGCGAGTGTGTGTGTGTGTGTGTGCGAATGTGCATGTGCGTAAATAACGCTGATCTTTGACTTATGGCCAAAGTTTTTAGTCAGTGAAGCACAAACTTTGTTTAAGTAGGCAGCTGCCTAATGAGTTTAAGCTCTAGCTGTTCAGAATTTTCATTAATCTCCCTTCCCTTCCCTTTCGAAAGTGGCTTTATACACACACACACACATAAATACATACGTGTGTGCTTGCATCTACTTAAGTCAATTGCTGCTGCTGCAACAGCAGCTGGCTGTGCATTCTGCAAGCCATACGACATCCTGTCAAGGACGTCTGCGTGCAAAATGAACTCGAAATGCAAACATTGTTCGGAAAAACTTTTAAACTTCAACCGTGTCTCGTCTGCCATGCACTTTTCGCAGCTCAACTCAAAGTTAAGCAATAAGAAAATAAGGAGACAAAATAAAACGAAAACAAATGACAAGCATATTCATATGCTGAATATGTTTTGTTCTAGTCAAGCTGCCATTGTTACCGATACGATACGAGAAAACTTTCTCGTTATAGTCATGCCATGCCCACTGATATCTAAAACTATGCGATAGAATGTTTTAGCCAAGACACTTGATTTCATCTGGCTGAGTTCTGTAAGCGTTTGCTGTTTCGCTGTGCGAGATTTCAATAAATGCATTTTCTTTTGTCAAGGGTATACGATATGCGCAACACAAGCAACATCAAGGGCTGTAATAAAGCATAGCGGTTGTAGCATCTGCACCACGATGAGTAACTGTGTAAGAAAACCGTCTGCTTCGCTTCTTGCCAGTTCTTGTCCTTATGCTTGTCCTTGTCGCTGGCATCTTGTCTTAGTTTCTCCCTTGATATGCGATACTTTTTCGTATAAAATTATTCTTGTCGTTCCGTTGAATAAAGCCAACGGTATTTTGTTTGTCCTACTACAGCGTCTCATGTTCTTGCTACTTGCTACTGTTTCACTGCTCAAAAGATACACACAAGTATATATTTTTAAGGCATCTCTGTTACTACCAAAGAATCTATGTTTATGCATATGTTGCCTGCTATAGTAAAAGCTGCAACAGCTGGTCGAACAGGTTAAGGTTCGTACTGATTTATGGGAGCTCATTAAAATGAACAAAAAACCCGTTTTTTACTTTTGGTAATACAAACTTCTCTTAACAGAAGTGAGATAATAAAACATGGTCCGTAAATCACTTAGCAAATCCATTGGCATAATTAAAAGTACATTTCAATTAATTAAATTTCAATTTATCTTTGCTTATATCTCTTAAGTCTAGTGCTCAATAATAATAATAATCATACATAATGGAAGCCTGTGTCCATTGTCACAAGCTACAAGTAGTTCATTATAATAAGGTTCCTCAACTTTTCCATAATCATTTAGCTGCATGCTCGATTGATAGCCGAATTATGGCACATAAATAGTAGACAATGATGTCTTTATTGAGTTATGTTCACCATAATAACTGAGGCGACATTAAGCTTGCCAATGCATTATAAACAACATTGTTTTGCTGGCTGGTTTGGCCAAGTTTGGGTTTGAGTGCCTTGAAGCCTATTGTGCTTGCCGTGTGGACTTCTTGGAATAAAGCATAATTTTAATTGGCAAGCGTTGTCAACAGAACAACAATTAAACACAACACCACACACACACACACACACAAATTGCTTGGCTTTTGTTTATTGGCAGCCTCTTGATAACAGGCAGTGTGTGTTGGCGTGTGTGATTGTGTGTGGCACACATGGGTTGCTTGGTAACAAATGACGGACAAATTTGTTGCATTATCTGCATGCAGCACACTGTTGAATTGTCTACTTGCCTTTGACTCTTAAGCAGCTTAAATGCTAGCCATAAATTCAACGAAGCTAATCAGCAATAACAAATCGTAGCTTTTGTTGTCATTCATTTGTATTGTTTCTTAATTTGTTTAGACGATTATATGTAATATTTTCATTTTTTTTCACCAACAACCAACATTGAAACAAGCCACGCATCAACAGGTATGTTTCGTCAGAAAAAATGGTTGTATTTTTTGTTGTTACAGCTTGTTGCAACATTGCAATTAATTAACAGCTTTCATGTAAACATTGTAAACACCGTAGCGTTCGACAAATGTTTGCGGTACGCCCTCCAATAAATATTGCCAAGTATTTAAAGAATACAAAAGTTAATTGCAATATGTACGGCGTTCAGGATCCGAATTCATTTCAAATTGATTGACGGCCAGTTGTGGTAGGCAAATCAACAATACCCCAAACACACACCTTTAACGACCACCCTTTGACCCCTGGATGTCAGGGTGTGGGTGTTAAGTGCTGCCATTGCTGTCAGTCTGATTTTGACAAACGACAAACTGACAAATTAGCTTCACATTTACACGAAATTGAGGGTGTTTTCTTTATAAATTTTATTTATATAACAGAATTGTGTGAAAATAATAATCATATTTTGTTTGGTATTTTCGCATTTGCATTTCATTTATTATTATTCAATTTATGATCTTTAATGCAAATTACATTATTTATTGCAGTTTACGCTTTGATTTATACAATTTCCAACAGTGCGCGTAATTGTTGTTTTTATATTCGTTTCAATTTCATTCGTATTCAAAATATATTTAATGATGCGTTATGTAGTTTTGACAGACTATACTAAGGGGACAACACAATGCTTATAAATATGCCTGCAAATGTTAAACTCAATATTCCAGCAAATGACTATTTCATAAGTCACTTGAAAAGCCCATAATATGCTTGTCACTGTCATTGTGTCTCATTTTAGCCGCAGTCTACCAAGTTACTGTTTAGACAATTTGTTTTAATTCCACCGAACTGACAGCTTGACAGACAAAAGACAAAGGCAGCTTTAATAATCAAATAATCGATTGTTTTTCAATATATCTATATATATATATATATATATATATATATATATATACATAAAACAGTCATTGGATATCAACTGAAGCTTATCAGATTACAAATTGTAAAGCTGCTTATGCTATGAATTTGACTTACTTTAAATAGTAGAGTGTCATTTTTTTCAAGTGAATAATTTACATTACAGTTTAATGTTTGCTTGAAGCACTTTAACTTCCCTTTTAAACTTTTTAAATGCACACACAATTTTGCTTACTTGAGCATTGCCAAACTTAACTTAATGTTTATGTCAACACCTACCGAAGCAAGATAAAAAACGGGTCCCAAACGATCAACTTAAGCGCACATCCGTTGCCTGGGACATGCAGAGAGAAAAAAAGGATAACTTGCAGCCCGAAAAATACTTGTAAATCCCCCGGCGTTGCTTATGTTTAAGTAATTGGCAAAAGGCTTAAGCTGCTGCTTCGCTTGACACTCTGACACCCCCCCTCTGAACAAACCAAACCTTCTGATTCTGTTTTAATGCTTGGGCTGGTTGGGAAAGTTTTTATTTCGTTTTTGTCTTTTTATAACACCCTGGCTTACGTCACTCTTTTGTAAATATGAGTGCAAAGCTGAGATACACACACTAAGTGCTGTTGCTTTTGTTATCTTGCCGTATTTTCGCTTTTGGTATCGAACTCACACACTTAAATTACTTCGTAACAGTGAATATTCCCTGTAGCGTATTTTATCGATAAGCAAAACAAATGGATTGAAAATAGTTGAAAAATGTAAAATCCCATCGCTAATCCTATGAAAATTAAAGAAAAACAAGAAGAGCAATTTTTAAAGAAAAATAAATGCTTTTGGTAAAAAGAAATAAACAAATATAGAGGCAAAGAATGGTTATAATCCACAGCAATAGCATCAACAAAATGCATATAACACAGAAAAGAAAATAATATTCCCATCAAAAAACATAAATAAATAAATACGTAGCTGGGCAGCCGAGAAGCGCAGGGCTCTTGCTTTCAACAATAGAAAAGGTTTGACGCTTCAAAGTGAACAAGAATTTAATACGCTTTTTATTCGCCGTGACGTGTTTGCCTGATGGATGGCTGCTGTTTCCCTATCGTGTGGTATTAGCATATTTTCCACTAGATTCAAAAGCGAAGGACGCAAGCCGACTTACTTATTTTCAATACGTTTCCAGGCAATTGCATCGCGTCTGAGCACAAAAAAATAACGAAGAAGAAAAGTTAAGTCGCGCTGTTGAAGGGAGGGGAGCGAAGTGGAGTCAGTGTTGTCAATGGCAATGGAACCGGCAACGGCAACGACAACGGCAAAGAACAAAGCAACATCCAGCACCTCCAACGTAGATGTTTTTTTTTTTTTTTTTATGCGTATTTGTGTATAACATTGCATTTGTGTATATAGACTCTGAGCAGGGGTAAATCAAGAAATTAATCCCTTCAACAGCTGCGACAGCAGCAGCAAACAAATAATGAAAAATATTTGTGCGCCTTATGAACACAACAATGGCTGGAAATCAAGCTGATGAAGAATGATATAATAATAATAACAACAGCAGCAGCAGCAGCAGCAACTGTTGCGAGAGATTCTGCTTGCGGATGAGCCATAAAAAAAGAATCAGATCCACAACAACAACAGTAAAGGGCAATAATAATAATAAAAAAAGTGACAAGTGATACAAAGTAAATTCATGCGAATATGAAACAAGATGAGGGCGTGCAATGCAGCAATAAATGGAAATATTGTAGCTATAAATGTAAATGTATCTGTGCATATATGTATATATGTTTGTCTCGCTGCCCCGCAGACAGACTCAGTTGTGCCTATAGGCAATGCACACTCATTCACTATCCATGCCCAATTCCAATTTCAGACCTCCAAATGAGCTGCTTCTTCACTCATTGTTGTTGCCTGTCTGCCTATCTGCCTGTCTGTCTATCTGTCTTTTTCTGCTGACAAGCCGCTGCATGTTAACTCGCATGTGTGTTTGTGTGTGGCATTTTTGCGCATGCCGCTATAAGCCTCATCCTTTTTTGTATTTTTTATTCGTTTATATGTACATGTTTATATCCGGCTGAGTGGGTAGTGTAATGGTTTGTAACCAGTCAGAAATTGTACAATATACAACATATATTTGAGCTGTGAAATAAGCGGCAAGTTATGGCTTAATTGCGGCGTTAGTGGAAAAAACAGATTGCTTGTTGTATGCCAAAAGGCTTGCATTGAATTTTGACATGCAAACAAAGATACATTGAATAAATGTGTACAAAAAAATTAAACTAAGCCTTTGGCAGCAATCCAAACTTATATTTTTATTCGAATATGCATCAAACAGTTGCAAGGCTACTCAGCTTTCAATAGCTATAACTGTATACACTTGTTACATTGACTGCTATGTTCGCATTCTTTCATTTATTTATTCAAATATGCATTCTTCTGCATATCCCATATGATAACTAAGCATAACGACGCAACGTGCGCTCGTCAGCTACCAGAGATCACACAAACAAACACTCACACACAAGCATGCACCAAGCACTTTACACTTTACACTATTGTACGGGCTTTGCCACTCTAGTAACGATAACGTGTTATACGCGGCGTATGTGCAATATATTTGAAGTGAGGTGGCGAATTTGTAGCTAGTTGTTGGGAAACAACGCTCGCAAACGTGGCATGGATGAAATGAAGTGACACTTACACAATGACAATGATGTCGATATGCGCGATATTCCAAGCCATCACTCATCTACTCCCCAAGCGCCTTTTTCCTGACGCCAGCGACATTCCCGCTGGCTTCGCTGATGATATGAATGAATTATGTGGGTAGCTGGGCAGCTGGGATATGTAAGTGAGAGTAAGTGAGAGAGAGAGAGAGTCGAATGGGATGCGTTCGAAATTGGATGCGATAGCATGGGAATGGCATTGAGAAAGAGTAGAGAATGCCAGCCAGTGTCGACATGCGTTAAACTTGCGGCAATTTTGTAACATGGCAGACGACGACGACGATGACGACAACGAGAACAAAAAATATGAGGTACAACATTGCGAACAAGCAGCCAGACGGCAACCTGCAGCTGCTGTTGCTGTTGCTGATGTGAATGTTGCCGGTGGTGTTGCTGCTACTGGTTATGCTGTTATTGTTGGGTGTTGCTTGTGGCATATGTGCGGCGTGCGCTTTTGTGGCATTGTTCATGTGGTATAATTTAAATAATTGAAATTTTTACGCTTGCGCGCATAATGCGATGGTACAATTACAACAACAACGACAACAGCAGCAACAGCTGATGTCCGGAAAACTATGCCGCTTATAGTCCAGTGTGTCCTGTAACATCCTGCAGCCAGGCATCGTCAGCTGCTGTCGCTGCTGTTTAATGAGTGCATACTTTAGTCAGCCCTGCTGCACAAACAACATGCGAATTAAATTAACCAATTTTAATGTAGCGCATTTGGCAAACAAAGTCTCCTCCCTGAAGCACTCTCTGATCAAAATTCAAATGAGCTACGACTAAAACATAAAAGGGGTTTTGTTCTTTTTGCCATTTGTTGCCTCGGGCAACTGCAGACTGTGAATTACAATTAAATGATCAGATAGCTGCGAGTAGACAAATGCGCTGCTTTTTTTTTTTGCCCAATGGCGTTGGACCGGCCACAAAAACAGCAACAACAATGACCAGCTAGCTTCATTGTGGCCACGGCTCCAATTGCAGCATTTTCGGACCCATCCACACACACACTCACACACACTCAGCGACAAACTCTTTTGTCTGGCCAGAGACTAGTACGTGAGTGCAAACTGCTTACGTACATATCATACAAATCATGTAGCAGCCATAAATTTCAAATTGCCAGCCATTTTATACACACACACACACACACACACCGGCAGACAAAGAGAGGAAGGCGACAAGGAGGAAGAGACAGATAAAGATGTAGACAGTAGGACGGTTGCTGATGCTGCCGGTGCTGCAAGTGCTGTAGATTGGCCGATTGGCCAGCGGGCGCAGTTTGACTGATAAAAACAATGATGTTGCTGCTGGGGTCGCATCTAAAGTTAGTTTAATCGGACAGCAGCAACAGCTTCAACAGAATATTGCCGGCAGGCGAGGGTTCTCTAAATTGTAGGCGAGCTGTAATGAAACTTGACATGTTATTTGTTCATTGAGTGAACGTGCGAGTTTGTTGCATGTATACACAGTATGTGTTCAGTTGCTGTTGTTGGCTTGTCTATAAGCATAAATGTTGCAGCTGCCTGCAGCAAGTGCACAGAACTCGACAACGCTGCTGACATGATTGGAAATAACTTTATATGTACTAAAAGATGAGAAGACGAAAAAAATGCAGTGCTAGGGAATCAAAATGATGCAGCCACGCCCAGATTTAGACACTCTTAAAGCCAAACTACATACAAAAAATATATCTGGATTTAAAGTTATTAAGCACAGGGTATCCAAAGCTCAAACCCCCTCTTTAAATTTGAATAGTTTAACTCAGCTTTGGTTCGCTGGGATATTGGGGCGCAACTGTGGCGCAGTGACTGAAAGTTACGCTTTGTAAATAAATTGAGTGCCAGTACACATACACACACACATACGCACACACTCTAGTTGCTCGTATGCAAAGTCTATTTATTTAAGGGCCAAAATATGCAGCAGACGCAGCAGCTTTCTATTATTTTAGCTGGGTTTATTTTTATTTTATTTTTGTTTTCAGTCGAGTCGCGTTGGCCTTTTTTTATAGCCACACTCCGCTTGCTGTATTGTTATTGTTGCTCTTCAGCTCTTCGAGTTCTCATTACTTTTATTGGATTCTTGCAAAACGAGACAGCGAACAAGCTTTAGCTGAGGTTCAGAGCTCTCCACCGTTGCTGCTCTGGCTATTTGTTCGATAAGATATGATAATGCGTTTGGCAGTGGGTTCAATAGAACCGTTTGCACAAGCTAAGCCAAGGATTCGCCATCAAGTCGAGTGCCTAATACCGACCCATCCATCGGTCCCCTTGAATATTCTACTCATTGCACACACTCGAAGTGCAACTGCAGTTGATTCTCTTCAAGTGCCTGCTCATCGTGTTCGGTTGGTACTTAGATGCAGACCCAAACCAAGACAAGCCGCACTCTGTCATTTGAGCGTTTGCTTGGACTGGAATGCTTATATTGGCATATTACACATACGCCCCATGGCGCACTGTCTAATAAATACAAATTTGGACAGCATGAATTGCCCTGCATGTTGAACATTTGGCCCCGGAGCCACAATCCACAAAGGGTTCTCCTCGCCAAGCACTTCGCAGTCTGCATTGGAACACGAATACACGATATCTAATATTTATTGGCATCCATTGCGAAGGCGGACGACGCGACGTTTGGTCGACTGTATGACGTGTCTAACAGGCTCATTAGGCACAAGTGGCAATGCGCTAATTATGCGCAGATATCGCATAAGGGTCAGCCGGCCAGCAAGCGCGCAGCAGCAGCGACATCAGCTGCATAAATCTGCCGTCGCATTGCCAATTATGCACATTGTGCCAGTGCTCTCATACATAAATCTTATTTCCAACCGTGCTCGCGGTCATATTATATGACCCCAAGTCCAAGGCGCATTATGACAACGCTCCCATTACAGCACCGATGGTAAAGCAGAAAAAAACTAAGTGAGAAATCTCTTGTTCAACTAAGATATACTCTGTGGAGTGGAAAATAAGTATTTAGTGAGCTAGGCAGAAGTTTATGAATGCATATGTAAATAATATGCTCAGTCCACTGTGCCTTTATCAACTTTTTCCTTTTACAGGGTATTGAAAAAAGCAGGAAATGAAAAAAAAAACATACTGTGAAGTTACAAAAACTGTTCACAGCTGTGACCTGCTTGTGCACTTTGAAAGCCGATTTAGTTTTGCTAAATTCTTCCACAGAATGTATATCGTTAAAGCCGCTTAATTAGCATGCTTTAAAGTTAGTCACATAGTAAACGTGCAATTAAAATAAACGTTTAAAAACTATAATTATTACGTATAAATGTCAGTTGATAACAACACATAAAATATATGTAAGACATGACGAAAAGTTAATTCGTTTGCGTAATTATTTTTTAGTCAAATGGGAAATTTAAAAATTGGACGGGAAAATTCAATGTGCCGCATCAACACGTTGTTAAAAAATGTTTCTGGCCAAACGTTGAATGGCCAAAATTTCAAATTAAAATTAACATTATGCTAATTTTGTCTATTGCCGCCGTTGCGGCTGTTGCTGCTACTGTTTTGTTGCTGCTCCGTCGCGGGTCGCTGACTACCAAACAATCAGCCCACCCACGAACCTGGCCTTAACTTTAACGCCAAACGCTGCTTGCGTTGGCCCCTGTGGCACTGCCAACTTGGGGCTGTCACCTACTTACCCCAATAGTAAGTGTATGTATGTGAGTGTGTCTGTGTGTGTGGATGTAGATATGTCTTTAGCTAGGGGTAGTCGTGAGATGGCAAACTTTTTATGCAAATTAAATGTCTGTGCTTGACGCGCGTGCGTTTTGTTTGCTTTAAGGCAGTCACTCATTGCCATTCTCTTTGCAGTTGGCCTGCCTGTCACATTCTGCCTACCGTTTGCTACATGCCTCTTGCTCGAATGCAGCACTGACAACACTTCGAAGTTGTAGTCGAAGGCACCGTCGCTGTTTTAGCTACTGGGGCAATTTGAATAAAGAGAATGCTCATCAGCTAGACTAAAAGATACCCGAAGTTTTTTTAATACCCACTTTTTTTAACCCAATTGATAAGAGTAAGTTCCGCAATCGGAAAATTAAAAATTATATATTCTCACTTAAAAATAATACTTAAACGTTGCCCATTGGCAACAATGGAATCAGGTAAGCTCTATTTTAATGCATTTTTAAGCCACAACTTTGAAGGTTTTTTTTTTGTTGGCTTAATGAAAGTGGACCTGTGTATGTATGTGTATGAGGGGCTAATGCTACGGATGCTGCTGTTTATTTACCTTTCAACACGCTGCGCTTCATCATCATTAAAACAAAAAAACATATACGTACAGCAGCATTGAGCGTACCAAAATACAAAAAAAAAAAAACTTAAAATCAAAACAAATATGTTAAGTACAACAACAAAGTGCACGACAACAAAGCGCCACTGGAGCACAGGAAGCAAAGTGTGTGGGGGAGGCAGTTGGAGGTGAAAGGGCTGTTAGCTGAAGACTAAGCGTTGTTGCTACATGTGGCAGCCGTTTCTTTGAGGCTATCAGCAGTAGGACGAGCAGGCAATTTTGGCGTTGCAGCAGCAAACTAAAGTAACAAAAGCAACAAAAAAAAGCAACAAATTATAATATTTCAGCCCACTTTTTGCTCTATTAAAAGTTATTCTAGTTTGTTTGTTGTTGTTGTTGTTGTTGTTGCTGTTGCCAGGCTGATAAATTTATGCGCCCTGCTTTTAAGTCTTGTTGTTATTATTTTCCTGCTTCCGCTGTGCCTTCGACAGCAACAAATGCAACAACAACAATGTTGCGACACGCTGTGCCACAGACAAGCAACAGGCTGTGCCACAGGCAAGTTCAATGTGGGCGTATTTGTTGTTGTTGTTGATGCTGTGGTTGCTGATTTTGATGCTGTTGTTGTTATTATTGTTGCTGCTTCTGTGAGTTACTCGGCCTGGCTAGCGCCAGCTACGCTGAGCCTCAAAGTCCGCCAATTTTCAGAGTTCTGTAGTTGCTGTTGTTGCTGCTAAAGTGAAGTGCACTAGCGATTGTTGCCACTCTTTGCCGTTGCTGCTCGCTGAAAGTTGAAGCGGCTGCCACGCTGCCACTTCAGCAATTTCCTCGCCACTGCCTCCACTTTTGTTTGTGCTGCATTTAATTTGATTGCTTTTGATTTATCTTTCATATAGTAGCTGTTGCATAAGCCCATTCATATCCATACTTCAGTGCCACAAAGACCCTATATATATGGACCATAGAAGCGGCGCCTCGTTCTACCAATTAATTCCACTTGATACACAATAGTTTTAATACATGATTTCGTTGCAATTGCAGCAATGCTGTTGCATGTGGTTTGTGTTTTGAGTTTGGCCTCCCAACTTGATTAAGCGCCAATTTATTAGTCATTCATGGACTGGCCGCTGCTTTCAACGCTACCCAGAAATATTTTTCATTTCTTCTACGGCTGTTGCATTTCAGTTTATTCAGCTTTTGTGTTTTGGTTTCTGTATTTTTTTGTTTGTATTCTTCTGTGGCACTAGGCAACAAAATAACAAAAACTCTACATTGGTACTCATGAATTGCTCTATGAGTTCTGAGCAACTTCCAGCTAGCCGTAACCATACATATTGTTGGCGGGGCTCTGGAAGCCATTCGCAGTGGTGCGCAAAGTTATTAGCCCGCTTGCAATGGCTCATACAATTTGTAGTTATGTGTGTGTTTCAATTGATTTACTACACAGCTAAATGGGCGCCTGCACACTTGTTATTTTGTTTATGCAACAAATGCTAGAAACTATTTTATGAGCTCTTTGTGAGTTATGGGACAAACGCGCAATGTTTCGGACGAATAAATTAGAAATAATCTTCTAAAACTTTTCATTTCTCTGCTCTAAATTGCCTTTTCCATTTCTCAACAAATTTAACCAAAGGATTTATTTTATTTTTATTTAAAAAAAAATAAAATAAAATGTTAAAACGAAATGTTGTCAAAATATAAATAATTTAATGAATGATATTTCATTTGGTTTGCTTTTTTTTGACAAAGCTTTCGTTATGTTGAGAACTGAGATGCTTGCAAACTATTTCATATTCCGATTGGTCAAAAATTAAGCTACGTAGCTAAATGGGGGAATTCATTTTAATTAAAAATCTAAAAAACCAAAAATGTCAATTTTCATTTGGAGCTCACCATATGACTAGTAAAAGCAATTAAGGATATACACTTTTGGGCATTTTTGAAACGAATGTTTCTGCCCATTTCAACATTTTTGTTCATGTTCAAGTGAATGCAGCATAACATGAAAATGCAATTGGAACGTAATGCCTCTCGTTTGATAGTTGAAGAACCTAGTTTCCCCAGTTTTAATTAAATAACAAAATAGAGTCGTACTTTTCTTTTTAAATGTTTAGCTTGTAGTTGCATTCATTAGAGTGAAAACTTGAGAATTCTGCACAACGAACATAAATGAAGAAAATTTAATTTACATTTTCATCTGGCCAAAGTTAAATAGCAGCCAAAGACGAAGACGCGAAAAAGCCAAAGCAGTGCAAAGAAAAAACTGTTGGCAGCAGTTAATCACACGACAAACACAGCAACACAGCAATACTATAAACAAAGCAAACACTGAAAAGGAATTGTAGAATATAGCTCGCAATAAGTAGCGGCAGCTAGTTGGTCAGGGACAAACCCTTGCAAAAACTGCAGGACTTATTTCCGACCCAGCGGGCTTCTTCTGGTTCTATTGCACCAAACAAACACACACACGCAGCAGCAGCAGCAGCAACAGCGTCACGCATATCGGACAGCAGACTAATTGTAGCTGTTACGGACTGCAAGGGGGTACAGGAGGTACAGGGGTGACCGGCGTCAAAATCAATTAAACGGGCAACAGGCGAACGGTAATTGCAGCTAAAAATCGACACAGACCCCAACACACTCATAAAGAGTGCCACGAAGCACTTTGCGCTAATTGCACGCAGTTTCAATGAACAACGATGCGAGATGGGAGCAGGTTGAAAGCAAGCTGGGGAGGGAGGAGACAAAGTGGGGCGAAGGGTACTTTCGAGTAGCGTTGGCCACGTTGAGTGGCAAGCCAAGGCGAATGGCAAATAAAAACAGAAATTAAGCAAAGTAAATAGAAATTCATCAACGTCATTGATGGCGCGGCAACAGCTTCAGCTTCAGCTTCAGCTACAGATATAGCTATAGCTATAGCCTCAATAAAATCTACAAACAATCGTCGTCGTCATCGACGTCGTCGCTGGTTTGTTGTTCTTACGCTGCTTGCATCTCCCCTATACGCAACACCTCTGGCTCTCTCTCTCTCTCTTCGCCCGAGAAGGTTCTTAGTCATTGCTGTTGCAGCTTTTTGCGGTGCAGACAGTAAAGCAAACAAAACAATTGCAACCACGGGCGGCGGGCAGACAGGTCAGTCGTATAGCCGGATAGCTGGACATACGGAACAGCCAACCGCCGTTATGGCTCATTTTTACTGTGCAATAAAATTCGATCGACCGACGGAGAGAGACTGGCGGACCGACAACCGTATGGTCCACCATCTGTGTGCGGCTTATTCAATTGATTGGAAATTATACTCGCAATCTTTTTTTCTTTTTGGGGTCAGAACCCACTTCGACTTCTTCTACATGCAGGCCTTGCTGCCGCCACATGGCGTGCACCATGTACTGCATGCACCTCAAGACCCCCAAAATGCCAAAAGCAGCTTTGATGTGCGCGCTTTGACAGGCAAGCCCTTCTCCTCTACCCGGCCAGTCTCTTTTGATTTTGTTCTGGTATGCAATCATTTGCATCCATTAATCAATTTCTAGTTGCGTCTGCATTGTTTCGCTTCTACTTTTCTCTCTCCCTCTCTCTCATTATTCTTTCCCTCACCTTTCACTGCTTTAGGCATTTTGTTTCTTAAGTGGACAACCAAGTAGGTTTGGTTTCCATCTATCGCCATCGGCCAAATGCTCAATGCACCAAAGCTTATCTCGTGCCACACAGCCGCCACTTCGGCACGCGGTTTCTTCCTCCCTGCCCACATCCCTGTAACATCCCCCCCAAACGGTCAGCTGCCCTGTCGACCATTAGCTGCCTATGTAACGTCATTTTCCCTGTATATTTTTTGTTATTGTTGTTTTGTTGTCTTGCTTCCCAGAGGGCACAGCAGACCCTTTTGTCTGGCGCAAAAATTTGTCGGTAGGTCGCCACTCGTTTAGTCAGTTTACTGTGGATACAAGTTTAACCTAGCTCATTGTCTTGTTGTTCATCAACATTTTCTATAGCTGCCGCTGGGGCCTCAAAAGCCTCCATCTGCCCATCGCACTGCCCTCTTCATCAAACTGCAACAATGGCAGCTGTCCAGGCAAGGGCGTTCAGTATGTGTTGCTTCCTTTTTTAGGATGTTTCAAAATAATTTGAACGTGTTTTCTTTTATGTTGCGGTGTTTACCCTATAAAATAAAAGTGAACAGTGTGCTTTACAAAAGATACGTAGCTTATGTAACACTGAAATAAGAATTGATAACCGCAAACAATAAAGTCGATGCAAGCTTGACTGGTGACCTAGAATCTTAGCCTTTCATATTTCCAATTGTCTAACCACTTTTCAAATAGCTCTTTGCATTATACGTTTGTTGAAAAGTTATAAAACTTTTGTCTTTTCTTGAAAAAATTGAGATCAAGCGATAAATAAATAGAAATAAGTGCGGCAAAAGAACTCTTGACACCCTTAACTATTAGCGGCGCATTATATCTAGGGTATATCAGTAAATCAATGTGCTTAAAATCCACAACATAAAAATAAACCGAATTTATTCAATGGAATAAAATTCAAACGTACATCAATAGCTTTTTAATGGTAAAAAATGTGTGCGACGTGAAAAATACCAATTGAGATAAAAGCGCAACATTTGATATTAATTGATTTATTTTTTCGAAATTGATAGTCTTGCAGCGCATTCAAAGGTCGCATACCAAGCAAAATATGCGAGTTGTTTCCTTTTTGGAATTCCACAGTCGTAATTTGCTGCGCCGTAGTTATTTTTGTATACACAACGGCATTCACACACACACACACAACAAAGTATACGCAGTGGCACTGATTACAGTGAGTGGTAATTAAACTTTCGAACTCTCAACTGAGATACCATTGACGTGTCATCAGCGACAGGCTGCGGCTTTTGGCTTAGCAAGGTTGTCCTGCGGTCCCATTCGCATAATCAGATAAGCAGCGAGGAGCAGGAAGCTCAATAAATGAATTCGCCTACAAACGCCTCGCAATGAGATTCATGACAGGCATAGACAAAGTTAAGGAATATTTTGTCAGTGTGGCCAAAGGGCAGGAACCTGGCCGGGCCACTTAATTGTATAAGAAATGAGCCTCGGCAAAAGAAGCAAGAAAGTAAGTAGAATTGCGGCCATACCCCACAAACAAGGCGTTCAATGACTTGGGCGTTAATTACATTTTTATTATTTTCATTTGTGAAGGGAGCCAATTGGAAGGCCATGAAAACAGCCACAGAACTCAAGCCAAAAGTCGCTTTCAATTCGAATTCCAGCAATTTTTTTTGGTTTGACTAAATTAATGATGCCATTGACGGCAACCCAAAAGTCAATTGGGTGAATCCGTGATTGGGCCAAGAGGGCGGAACCAATACCATCACCATTACATTGGTGGAGAACTTGACTTGAGTCACAGTCACTGCATTAGCTGCTTCATTTTTCATTATGCCACTAGACGATGCTGTTGCTTAGGTTGCAGGTCACGTGATGCTGTTAATTGCATGTCCATGGCCGCAACTTGGCGATGCTGTCTTAGCCAAGTCTCTACCTACTACCTTTTTGCTAATTGAAAAATGTTTGTTGTTGTCGTCGTCTGTCGGTCTGTCTGTTTAGCTGTCTGCCTGTCTCTCTTGTTGCCAAGTGCCGGGGCATTTGCAACTAATTGAGTTTCCTCAGGTAGAGCGCAGCCAGTATGAATTGGTCCCTCCGTTTGTAACCAAATACACAATGGAAAATTCAAAAACTTTCACACGACGGCGCCGGGCTCAAATTCATCTTCATCATCATCGTCATCTTCACCTCGATATTCATTGGACCATCGGGTCTCTCCATCTTCATCAGCATTCATTGGGTGCCCATCATTTAAAGTAGCCTATCATGCATCTTGGCGGGTTCTTTTGTCTGACACTTGAAACTCTGGCAATGTAAACTTGCCCTCCTCATGATTATTGTTACGTTCATTGTTGTTACTCGGAATTCTCTTTTTAAAAACTAGAAAACCATTGGCAATTCATCTTCGAGACATTTCTTGTGTTTGTTATTGTTGTTGCATGCAATTAAAGGCACACACACTCACTCACACCCACCCATATATTACGACCTGAGTTCATTGCAGTTGGACGGAGGGTCTTCCTCTGTTGAGGGCAAGTCAAGTCAACTTCCTTAACACTTTGACAGCAATTTGCAAAATATGTTGCCGGCAATCAGCCAGGAAGTGAGAAAAACAACAACAACGTACTCAAGGACCAACTTACAAGTCGCATAAACAGCAGCTCGCACAAAAGTATGCTACAAACTGACAATCCAAAAAACCCTTACTGTTTGTGTGTGTGTGTGCATATTTTTCTCGGGCTATTGTGCACAATCTTAGTGACTTCCTTCCGGTCTGCCGGCATGGTCCGTAGGCTGGCCACAAGTGTTTGGCCTGGCTCGTTTTTTGCCAGCCTCGCTTTTTGGCAATTAATTAAAAAAAGAAAAAGACATATAGCTCCAGCCCCTTCCCTCTGTTCCAAAAACCTACAGAGTTGGCCTGATGTGTAGCATGGTTGTAGCAGCTTTTGCAACAATTTGTGTTACATTGTTGTTGTTGCTGTTGGTGTTGTTTACTTTTATGTTTGTCTAGCTGCGATAGCTGTCCAATTTCTGTGTCTGCTGCCGGTGCTGGCAGAAAAGTTTTTTGGTTCGGACCCAAAATAAAACCTGCAGGCACAGCAATTCACTGTCGTCTCGTCCCAACAACGGCGACAAGTAGCCCCAAATAAGCCAAGTTACCATTTGTGCTACTTCCGGACTTTGTTTTTTTCTACCTCTTCGCCAAAGAGGCTAAAATTAATACGTATTTTTGATTGTGATCCTAAAAGCCAACCTCCAAACCATTGTAATCCTTTATCAAAATCGGAACTTGCTTTGTTATCTAATTTCCTTGTTTACTTTGAAACAAATTGAAATCAAACATTTCTTGAAATTATTTGTAGGATTATGTGTTAGGGTAACTGCAAGTCGACGCCGGCATTCTGTAATTATTTCTTGTTTTTTTTTTTTTTTGGTACATGGTTTTGTTGTTGTGAGCAACGTTTCTTGTTATTTATGGTTTAGGTTCAGTTTCTTTTGTTGTCGCTCCCATTGCTGGGCTACATTTGAGCAGCAACTGCAAAAAAAAACAAGAACAACAATAACAAACACAACAAACCCTGACAACGAGCTGCAACGAGCAAATTGAACAGCAAATCAATAAAAAAGCGGTTTTTTCATTTGTGTTTTCCATTTTTTCGGGTACAGAGTTCTACTTTCTGTGTTGACTCCTTTCGGTTACCGTGAATATCTAACTAGTTTTCAATTTTTGGCTGCCACTTGGTTTGTTTGCTTGTTGTTCACCGTTGTTGCCGTCGTCGATGTTGATGTTTTTGTTGCTTGGCTGGCTTTTGGGCAAATATTTTTGTTAGCTGCAATTTGTTTCCCTATATAACATGAAGCCGCGAACATTCAGCTAAAATTCGTTGTTTGCCTTTTTCTGGTCTAAACTTTTTTGTTTGCTTGTTTTGGCTTTTACTGCTTTGACTTCAAGGCAATTATGACTTTGCAAGAGATTATATGAATTTTTTAAGCAAACAAACAATGCCCAAATAAAAAAATAAATATTTTAAATATTTAAAATAGCTTGAACTTCGTCCTTGAATTAAATTTATCTATAATCATTAATCTCTATCAATCAATTAGTATGTACACAAAATATCAATCCGAAACATTTGGCCTCATCTATCAAACAAAATGCGAAATAAATATATTAAGCTCATTCATTAAATTGTAGCTGTTGTTAAAACCTTTATCTTTTCCACATTGCGCTTTCTATACAATCAACTTAACACGTTTTGAATAGCAAAAAAAGACTGTTCACAGCGCATTGGTTAAATGATGGCGAAAATTGTTATTTTTTATCCATTGGTTTTGTTTGTTGTTTGTTTGGTACAACAAGTTGCAACAACACACTCACACACAGAGACACACATGTCGAGAGCTCGAGGGCGTAATCAGGTGGGCGGTACAAATTTGTTTTTGTTTGCAGCGTGTTACCTTTAATTAGAGAGTTGGTCATTGTTGCCCACAGCAGTCGCTAATCAACAAACAACGTTCAACTTTTAGCAGCTAGAAAAACTTGCTAATTAACAACACTCAACATGTTAGAAGCAACTCAGGCCAAACTCTCGAGTCAGATGCAGCCGGGAAGCTCTTGCTGCATGTTTGATGGACTCTCTATACATTTGAGACTATGTGAGTCAGTTAGATTATGTATTTGTATTCGCTCAGTTGAGTGCATGACTCATTCAAGGAACGGTTTGAGGGCTATACGCCTAATTGAACGCAGTGGTGTTTTTATGTCAGACGCGAGCAATTGAACCGAATGCTGTGTAAATGAATATAAATCCACAAGAGTTTGAAGCAGCCGCGACGGTTCGCACAGGAAAGGGGCGTTGGAAAACTGACACCTCTGCCAGGCACACACACACACATAAAGTTTATCTTTACAGAGAAACGGAAACGTTGCGTTTCGAACACTCTTGAACGGGACACTCGACTGGTTGACTGAACGCGCTAATGGACAATCAACAACGAGCAAATGTAAATGGCAAATTACTGGACAAATGCAACGGCTGCTGCCACATGCAGCAAAGTGGCCAAAGTGACTAACGGCTTTTGGTGACGTTCGCTGTGACAGCATCAAAAAAGGAAATCTCTTCTCTGGAGAATCTCAAAAAAAGTATTTTAAAAGTATAAAATAAATGTTGAAATGCTGTTATTAGGTCTTAACCATTCCATTTGAACAGTCACAAATAAAACAAACACCAAATGAAATATCTCTAAGACAAACAATGCAATTTAACCTTCACCACCAGAGGGCTTGACAGGCCACACAATAAAATCGCTATGCCCGGCATAAGTAAGTGGAACAAACGGTGAATGAGGCATAAACGTTTGTATATGCAAGGCGGCGGTGGGCTTAAGGCACACAACAATGCAGCTTAAAAATACAATAAATGCAATCAAAATAACAATAAAACATGCTACATTTGCCACAAATGGCAGCCTGAGCGCTGCCGTGGCAATAACAACTAGGCGACTAGTCAAAGCTGACGTTGACGTTGACGTCGCTGCGGCTGCTGCTGCTGTTGCAAGCGCTGAGCTCAGCTAAGCTGTACTGAACTGAACAGAGCTGTTTAAACAAAACCAGCCAAAATGGCAACGCAGTGGTTGTTGCTTTAAAAGTGTGTGTGCAAGTGCAGAAATTATGACAATATGCAAACGAGTTTCGCAAGCAGCAAGCAGAACAAGCAAAAGGCGATGAAGATACAGAAAATCGCACACACAAAGAAAGGCGAACACAACGAGGCGGTAGTTTGGCAAACCATTCAAACAGTCGGGGGTAGGCGGGGACAGGATGTGATGGTCGTCTAGGCAGATGCGGAGGCTGTCGCTGTCGTTCTCGCTCAGTGGCTGCAGAGGCGTCGTCCCCAGCTTAAGACCGCTGACAAGCAAAGAGACCAACCAACAACAAAGGCCTAGAAGGAACTGAGCAAAAAGTAAAAAAAAAGTGCCAAAGGTAAGGCTCAAAGCCTAAAGCCGTTCATGTTGATGATGATGTGTATGTGTGTGTGTGTGTTTGTGTGTGCGGCGAGCTAACAGGAATGTAAACAGAGTTGCCGCTGCACAAAGGGCCATACTGCCAAACTGAAATCGAACGAGTAATAACTGCCAAGGGACAAAGGGAAGATGGCCAGGGTAAAGACCATGCTTTTATGCTTGCAACAAACGGCAATTAACGACAGGGTGATGCAGTGTCAAAAAGGGCAGCAAACGCAGCAACAGTGTTTACACGTGGGATTATTGATGAGCATTAAGCGCAGAGATTAAGGACTTAGAGGGAATATGTTCCATTTTGAGGCAACTGCGCTGCTAGGATGTCAACTGGTTCATTAACTCTATTCAAGCCAAGCAAATATTTGGGCAAGAACTTATGACAAGAGCGAGGCACAGTTTGGTTATGTAGAAGTAATAGAAGAAAGTATTCATGTTTTTGGTTCTTAGTTACACTTAATTCAGTTATTTATATATGTGTACATTCAAGAAAAGACGCTCTACTTCTATTTCCTTAGCTACTAATCACAATCAGCCCACGTATGAACGAACTCGAAATCAAGGCTTAACTGCATTGACTCAGCTTTAACTATGGCTTGTGCAACTTTTTACTGCTGGCCACATTAGACTAGACAAAGTATCTGAATTTTGAGTGGGTTTGATGACGGCTACGAGCAGATGCAGCTGCACGAATGCTGCTACAACCAAATGCAGCCGATGCAGCTCATCCACAAAGGAAAAGGTGTGAGTTTTATGGGGAAACCGTTTTGTTAACAGCTGCCTATCACAAAAAAAAACCCAGTCAAGCATACAACAAAAATGCAACTTGTGAATAGCAGCAACAAAATTACAATAAATGAAATAAAGTGTTAAATGTGCTCTGAGGCAGTGCTAGGAGCAGCACAAACTCTCAGATAAAATAGCGCAGATACGAAAACAAAAACGCTGCCGTTGAACTCGCTTTAACCTTTGCAGTTTAGAACACATGTGTATGTGAGTGTGTGTGTGTGAGTACAACAAATATCTCGCACGCGTTTTGTTCAACAAAATGTTTGAGAAAAGATTTCGTTTGTTATACTTAGACATATAGCTGGGTGCGAGTAGAACCTTTTTTCTAATCTAGTTACAAATGTATCTATCTCTCAAGCTTTAGCTGCAACTCTAAAGATTTATAGCGCTTAATCAAGCAGCGAACCCAAAACGTATTTTCTACTCCTATTCTCATACCAAGCATAACCAATTTGTAGTGACAACTATAAGCTGCATCCCAAGCGCCATAAAAAAAAATCAAAACTTTACACACAGTACTATGAATCTTAACATATCTTTGTATCTGTATCTTGAACTTGCCTGAAGGTGTCAGAACGTTGACGCCATTTGGGCTTGTTTAACATAATAAATGTGATTCTCAGCCATTCTGTTTCTTTCAGGTTCTTTTAAGATGCGATACGGGCAACGTTCCTGTCCTGTTCTTCTTGTTGTTGATAAGACAGTGACCCTGGTTGCTATAGAGTTATATCTATTATTATTATTGTTAATGCGGTTCTTGTTGACTTTAATTGACAACTCTTTGGCGTTGGTCCAGCCACAAACAACAAGCTTCAGCGCGCTGCACAGTGGGTTAAAGAATTGTGTGCCTGTTGTTCTTCTTGTTTGTTCACGATGTTTGTTTTTAGTGTGGTTGTAGTTGTTGTTCTTGCTCTTGTTTATTTAAGCATTTTACTTGCTTTTAAGTGCATATACAAAATGCATTTGTGATGCTTAATAGTGTTTAACTATGTAAATGTTGCCCTGTTTATGTGATGCGTTCACGTAGAGTGTTTTGTGTAAGACACTTGAAAGATGCTAAAACGTTTTACACCCAAAAAGGCCAAACATAAATAAATATGAGCAGCAAGCAGCGGGCAACAAAGTCGGAAGAAAAAAAAAAAACACAAAAACAAACATAAGCATCGCATAAGCGCCACACATGAGTGCTTTCCCCCAGAGGTGTTAAGTGAGGAGAACAGCAGAGGGTACCAAAAAATGCAAATGTTTAATTTCCAGCACGCCGCACTTTGCATAATACAATTTTCAACAACGCTCGCATCACTGTGCAGATGCTCCAGAATGCAGCGATGTCTTGCATACGAAATGTAAACTGGAATCAAAAGCGCTGCATAGTTATGAATGGAACAAATGGAATGAGCATCAGACGGGGGCAACATACTGCAACAACAACAGACTTTACAGCAAGTAGAGCATTGAAAAGGCAGCAAACAAACGGAAGAGCGCGAGAGAGAGTGCAGAAGCGGGGTGCAACTGAACTGTTCAAAGATGTCGCTTAAAGCTGATTAAATTTGTAAACTAAGCTTGCGACAACTTGACAAACTGGTCAGAGTGTCTTTGTCGCCTCTAGGGCTTACGGCCAAAAGGGGTGTATGGGTGCAACATGTTGTGGCAGTGGCAGACACAACAAGCAATCAACTGCGCATGCGTTCCGTCTGCCAGCCAAAATGCAATTCCAATGAAATTGACGTGACAACCACGACGAAGATGAGTGTGACAAAAGCCACACTAACTGGCCCAGTCTGCTCCGAACAGACCGCAAAACCACAACAGAGTCAAAACCAAGCCAGAGACAAAAACAGAGACGTAGTTAAACTATACACGATGGCTGTATAAACGAGCGGTAATAACTATTTTTTGCAGTCATGCCGACATTTAAATGCACTGATATTTGTATAAGTAACATATGTAAGTGGAATAGTAAGATTTTAATTGATTAAATACAAAACTGAAAGGTTGAAAACGGATGATTTTGATGCATATTTACGCATGATTCTATTAAATAAAAATTTAATTACAACACTTAACATTACTATTAAACAAATAATATACAGCAAATGTATAAATGCTAGAGTATTTTTGAACGACAGAGAAACCGGCAACAGAGGCAACGAACATGTCAAAAGGTGTTGCATGCCATGCACTTGAAAAACTTGTCGCCTTGCTCTTGCAGTTGTTGTTGTTGTTGTTGCTAGTGTTGCTGTTGGTAATTTGAATGGCGAAATGGCAACCGAACGGCCTACAGTATGTTAACGAACACTGCGGCATGGGAGCTGTTGCACCACACGTTGCCCGCGTGCGAAAGAAAGGCGGCAACAGCAACAGCGACAACAACTACAACGACTACTACAACGAATGGAACAGCAAAACGCGATAAAAGTAAGCGACACATTCGCATTTTGATTAGATTTAAGCGCTCCAATTGTGTGTGTGTTTGTGTGTGTGCAGAGACAATATGTGAAGGTTTGAAGGAGGGACGTGAAACGCGCGACACATCGTCAAGTTGCGGTCGTGGTCGTCATCATCGATGTCGTCTCTAACGACGTCGCATGTCTGACAATGCGTTTCGGCAAATGCAAATACAAATGAAATGCCAGGCAAAGGCAGCAATAGAGCCGACAAGGCGCGCCAATAAAAAAAAAAGAAAGAAAGAAGGAAAAACCCACAGAGCAAAGCGCAGCTTAATTGCACGCCAATGGCACGCCTAGGCAAAATGGCAAGATGGAGGGCTTGGGAGAGTATATGGTACACATACAATGTAGACAGAGCGAACTGTTAGTCGCGACGTTCGTTGACAAACAGGCGACAATTTTGATTGAGTTTTAGCACGCAGCACTGTAAAAGCTAAAGGATGGATGGCCAGGAGTGCTCTGTACTTGAATTGATGAATCAGACAGCCACAACAAAGGAAGGTAATTTCAGCCAGCACTATGAAAGAGTTTTTTACGTAGCTAACAACCTATAAAGGGGTGTCATATGAGACACGAAAAAGTGAAAATGGGTTCGCCGATGGGAAAATTCAATTTGATGTGGCCAACACATGCATGAGACTACCTATGACTAGCTGATTGAAGGCTTTTACAAAGCATCAACGACTTTCCCCAAAATAAAAATGTAAGCCAATCGTAACTAGTTCATCTTTGACTCGTTTCAAATTTCGGTAGTTATAAATGATTTGTAAAAATTATACATCCAACTAACCGTGAAATTTTAGACTTAAAGATTGTAATCTCATAGCTTACACAAATTATGGCAGACCAAACACAAAAAGACAATGGATTTGATATATGTTCAAATATGTACATAAACACATAAATGTAAATTCAGATAATTGTGAATTCCCGGACATACTCTTGGCTCTCGAATTACACATCAAGCATAATTTATCAGCATTAAAGCAAAAATAAAAACCAGTTCGCCTCAACTGTCACCCTGGCACTCCTCTTCTTCTCTGTTGTTTACCATCGTCGAAAAGCAACCACGCTAACGTCCACAATTACGGGTGCATCGCACCACGCAACACGAAACGGTGGCAACTGATATCAGAAACGCGCTAACTGCCCCATTTTGAGGGTCGTCGGATACGCTGCTCAAGATTTGTTATTGAATTTTCTGGGAAAAAAATGTAGATGTAAAAAGTAAAATTTAATTATAAGCAACACGCGTTAACATATTTCTGAAAAGATTTTCTCGTTTTTTCTTCTTTTTCAACGTTTACTATGTTGTTTTTTGTTTGTGTTCGACAATGATCGATTGTGATTTTTGTTGAAAATGCCTTGACCTGGGAACAAGTTGGAGAACGAAATGTGCAAAGAAATACTTGAAATTGATATGGTCAAAGTTAAAGATTGATTTTAATTTCGATTTTGATGGCGATGCTGATGTTGATGTTTATGTTGACTTTCGATGTGTGTGCAAAAGGCAAAAAAAAAGGCTGATGTCTGGAATCTGAAGTCTTTGATTGCCTGATAGACTGTGTGTTCTGTAGCTTGGCTCATTACATATCAGATTGTGTTACCACCAGATTGTTAAAATGCTTGGCTAACCCAGTGACATTGATGGGGGTTTTGTTTTTCATATTCATTTTTCATTGATTGAAACATAAAAAAGAAAACAAAGCAAACGCATAGTGACTGACAGACAGAATGCCAAGCTGACTTGTCTGTCAAGCTGCGATGAAGTATAAATCTTCGAGGCTTATTTTATTTTTGTGGCCTAATGAGCCGTGCTGTGGCGCTCGCAACGGGGCGTATGAGTGATATTTTTGCGCTTTTATGGATTGTACACACATATACGTATAGAAAAATGATGGCATTTTCAACTTTTATGCATATTTACAGTAAATTTGCATAAATAGTCGAAAATTGAAAATGTATCGCTGTGGCCCGTAACAAAAGCAATGACGGCTGTGACCGTGTCTGGGAAAATTATGCATAAAATGCTTAAAATTATGCACCAGCCATAAACGCCAGCGACAGCCTGCTGCGGGGAGTGGCACCCTGTCTATATTGTTATTATTATTATTATTATTTTTAAATGATGCAATAAAATCCATGTTAGCAGTGAATCATTCTTGCAACCGAAACAGCGCTTAAGCCATTTTACTTTATTTTTTGGCAGCCACATTTTCAGGTCGATTTAATACACAGATTGGCTTAAGCCGAAAGCCAAACCGATGATAAATGGCTGGAATTTCTATTTAAAACGTAATTGCTAATCCTACCTGAAAGCCTAATCCACCCACTTGGCAACGCGCGAACTGACACGCCGGCAATACATCATCTCTTTATCTTGTGACCAGTTCAGCCCCCAAAGACAATACCAATGACGCCGCAGAGTTGCTGCCGCTAGGCGGAAGCAACGTGCATATATCCTTCACAGCACTTGGAGCACGAGGCACATAAACAAAGCCGCCAATAAAAGATGAAGGAGATGGTGGGGCCAATGCGGGCACAGAGCAAATGAAAACAAAACCAGACTATTTGTCAACGCGAATGAAGCCATTTATTATCCATCATAAAACTTGTATTTATCGCTAAATGTGAGCGAGGTGACGAGAGGGCTGCACAAGGCAGGGGCGGGGCGGTGATGGGTGCCACGCGTTGCACTAACGCTAACAAATCCCATGAGTAGCGTCAGTAGCAGCAGCACCAACAGAATGACGACAAATCCTGGCAAACGACAAGAGTAGTAGTTTTCTGTGTGTGTCTGTCAAACAAACAATGCGTTGGCAAAAATAAACGTCGGCCAGCCAATGGAGTGGGAGCGGGTAGGAGTGGATGGATATGCCTGAAGGGAGGCAACTGTGACTGGGAATGTGGCTGCGGCTGTGGCAGTATCTGTGCAGCATACACTTAGAAAAAAAGTACATTAGTCTATAAAAAATCATCTTAAAAATCAATAAGATTCTTTTCTTCGAAAATATTTCTTTCTGAAATTTGCAATTTTATATTAACAGTGAAATATGAAACACAATATCATTTTATATAAAGTTTAAGAGCGTAACGATAATCTCTGTTCAATTTATTTTGTCCAAGTGTAAATGGGAGAGACGGAGGCGGGTTAGCAGAGGTTGTGTACAGAGCACGCAGTGTCAAGGCAATAAATCATAAAGCAGCCGTTGCCGCTGCTGCTGCTGCTGTTAGTGCTGGTGCTATTGGAGCTGAAGCTGGCGTTGCTATTGGACGCTGTGTACGTGAGCATGGCATGAAATTGGAGCATGTGCGTCGTCGTTCAACGGCAATGTCGCTGTACTCGCTGAATTGTCGCTGAAAATCACGTAAAAGTATAAAAATGAAATCTGTTTACAGGCAATGCACGCCCAGTGCTCTCGTACCTCCTCCATCCGTCTTCCCTCGCTGCCCCTATTTCATATTCAGGCAATTGGAAGTGTATCGCTTGCTGACGCTTGTCAAATGTCGCAGTTGTGGCCCAAAGCGAGCCGCCGAGTCGAATAAATTTCAGTTTGGCGCTGAAATATTTACGCAGCAGCAGCAGCAGACGCCAAACCAACGCTCTCAATTTCCAGGAACAGGCAATGAGGCGTACCCACGGTACAAAAAATAAAAAAAAAAGCCAGCATCAGTGCCAGAAAGCCAAGCCCAGCTAAATAAACCTCATGTGTGTGAACGGGAAACCGAAAACCGAAATGAAAAAACACAAAATCCACGCATATGCGGCTAATAAACTAACCAAACATCCCAAACAGCTGTAGATCCGGTCTCAGCTGTACACACGCATACATATAGACACACTTTAATACCATAAATTCAAGATACGCATTCTAAGCATTCAACATTTAACTGTCTGCGCTTCTTGACTTGACGAATGAACAGCACGCGCCACTTGAGAAACGAGCTAATTTGCCAAGTTCCTGGGCTTAAGAGTTATCTTAAAAGGATTCAAAAACACAAAAAGAACAGTTAAAGCAGTTCAAGAAGGCACATTAAAAACTTGAAGAAATATTTAAGCATAAATTTAAGTTAGTTGGAAATTACTTATAAGACAATATATTTTATATTTATCTGTATTTCAACTAAGCCTAAAGCAAAGTACATTTATAGTCTTTGATTTTTCTTACTTTGATCTAATTGTAGCTTAAAATATGACCTGAAACATTGTATGTGCAACTCTTTTTTGATATCTTTTTTGTTTGTTTCCTTGACTAACGAGAAAATGTTTAGGATTTTATTGAAAGTCGTATCACAAATTTAGTTGCAGAGTACCTTTAAGTCTGCCACTTTCAAAGAATAATAATATTTTTATATTTTGTTTATGTACATTGCCTATAGAATTTTAAATGAACTTCTCACCTATTGACGTTGTCTCATCAAAAATTGGCTTTGTTGTTTAAAAATAAATTGTGAGATGCAACAGCAACACGCAACGCAATCGAAATCACAGTGAGAATTAAATAAAATTTATGGAATTTTTGCTGGTAATTCATTTATTTTATTGCTGCCAATAAATTAATTTTATATTCTCATGTTGTTTGCTGCTGATGCTGACGCTGCTGCTGCTTCTGATGCTGTCGATTCTTTATTTTTTTCGACATTTTTCCAGGCCAGCTTGTTTTTTTATTTTTGTCAGACTGAATCGCTTTTGTGTTATTTTTAATAGCATTCCATCCAGGAATTCCGACGCACGAACGATGAGAAGCTGCAACCGCAAATAAAGCCAAATGATGGAGAGAGAACAAGGGCAAGGGCGAAAACGAGAGATGCAGGGAAGAGGTGGCAGAGGCTGTATGTATGGCAAACATGGCAAATAAATAAATTTGTCAACAAATGTGGCATCCGATGTCGCATCGTGTGTGGGTGCAAGTCCGGGGCTCACTATTGGATGGTTAGAGGAGCTGGAGGAGGCAAATAACGGCGACAGTTGAGCATTAATTTAGTTTTCCTAATTAATAATTTGTAGCTGCTGTTGCCTGACTGCTTGCGTGCTCTGAAATATTGGTTGTTGTATTTGTTTTTGTTGTTGTTGATGTTGTGGCTGTTGGCTGTGAATCGAAATGGTTTATTGGCCTATTAGCGCAGCATTTAAATGGTAATCAAGGCGTGTGTTCCGATGTCCAGGTAAACCAAAAGTCACGCAAACAGTCACAAATGAAAGTCCAAACAACAGCAGCAATAGCGCCACAGAGCAAACAAACTCTACCAACTCCAAGCATAAACCAAATGCCCAGCATGTCGGCAGGCAACAGGGAACAGCACAAGTTGAAGCAGACGGCAGGGAGAGCTTTGAGCTGGCTAAATTGAAAACGAAAAGGAAACCAATTGATACGTAGCGACAATCGATATAACGAGGTGTGGTATGCTCCTGCCAGCATTCAATTCCTGTATTTTTTTTTTTTTTTGGTGCTCTAGTACAGTCTGCCTGTGTTGAGGTCGAGAAACACAAGCGTCTGTGAGCACGCTTAAAGTGGCCGATAGAGGAGAGGGAGGAGGGTATTGAGTTAGCCGTTCTGCTTTGGCACGCCCTCAAAACCACACACAGAGACACAGAAGAAGAAGCAACAAGGAACGTTGCTATTTTTGGGGGTAGGTGGGATTTTGGGTGCGTTGGCATCTGTGGCAGCACCCTCTAAACACTGAACTGGCTGGCGTCTGGTACCTGATGCTAGTCGTAGCTATGATGTTAACATATGCAGAGCATATGAGTATATCCACTCGGTGTTAGCCTGACAACGTGATTGAAATTTATGACTGGCAAAAATAAACGCAGCCAACGACAACAACGGCAGCACCAGCAGCAGCTGTGATACACAAAAAGAAATACAGAGGGGATGGTAGTGGAGTGGGAAATGGGGAGTGGGTGTGTGCGTTAAGCACGTGAGTTGACTGTGTCTAGTATTGTGTGTGTGTGTGTGTTGACTCAGCTTTTGCTACCGTTATCTGTGAGAAATTGCACTGAATAAAAAGCACTTGTTCGCATTAAAGCCTAATTGGCAATTTCCATAGTTCATATGTCCGGTTTCTATAACTGTCTACATGTCTCCATTTTCACTCCCTTTGTCTCTGTTTGAGTATGTGTGTGTATTGCTGTGCTCTGTGGCTTGTTCTACATATTTTGGCTTGCAAAATGTCACACGCAGCCAACGATGTCCGCTTGAGCATCAAGCGCTTGTCCAGTTGGTATTGCTGTCGTTGTTGTTGTTGTTGTTAAGTGGATTTTGCGCTTGGCTATGATAAATTGACGGACTGGCAGTAGCAGCAGCAATACGGTTAGAGTAATGCCGAAAACCTTCGTTCAGGAACAGAACATAGATCTGCAACAGATGGGTATGAGTGTATGTTTGTGAGGGAGGCTGGGCATAGACTGAATGAGAAGTGGCCAAATGTCATTTGCAGTTTGACAGAAACCAACCTAGGGGTTGACTATGGGACTAAATATGCATTTTATATAAATTGAAAATATTTATCAATATTTAATTTCATCAATTATACAAATGTCTTTTTATTGACATGATTATTTGACAATAATTAATATTGAAAATATATTTTGTGACATTTTTCACATTCAACCATAGTACATGCCTTACTTTGCCATCTCTATTTTGGTCGGGTCATAGTAGTTTTATCAATTTTCCACTGCGAAAAACGAACAAATGACAAATCCAAACCAATCGACTTAACTGTTCCGTTTTCATACAGAAGTTGAGCATCCTATTTGGCATTCGCTGCAATGTCCTTGGCACGAACTTCAGGATTACTGCGCTGCACATGCGGACAGCTCAAGTGATGAGGCTATGAGAAGCAATGCTCCAAGATAAGCAAAGCGACAAACGTCTAACGTCTGCTCCTCCCTCCTAACATCGTTTTTCTCTCTCTCCCTTTTCTCTCTTTTTGGTGGCTTTGATTTATTGTGTACGGCTCAGAGTTGTGAAAAGGAGGCGACTCTATTCGCCCTGGCACGCGCTTATCAAAGCCGCTGAGAGCGATGCGGTGTAGACCAAAAATATATTTATTTGCAGTGACTTTGAAAAGAAACTTTGACTTCGTTGCGCTGGCGAGCAGCAAAACTTTCGACCTGCCTGCGCATCGATTAGAAAACTTTTGTGTCGTATCTTGTCTCTGAGACTTAAACAGAGGCGAGTCAAGGGAGGCAAGAGTTTCAGTTGCGAATTGGCCAAGTTGTTAAATAATTGCGCTGAGCATTTAGTTGCTGTGCGCATGGTGCGTATGCGTCATATGCTGCTGTCCAAGAACTGCAAGCAGCTGCGAAAAGTGGAATGCGGTCCATACGTGTCCCTGGGATTAACTGCAAAGTTTACCAGCAGCCAGCAGCTTAGCGCCACTCGACTGGATGAGTTAATTGTGCGAATGTCAAGACAAATTGCGTTAATGCGCCAAGCGCACAAAACAAAAGGACACAAGCGACTCTATGACGAGGACAGCAGAAAGTTCATATTCATGTTCTCGGCAAATCCCAAGAGGGTGGGTAGGGGTTGGGTGGTACTGTTAGTGATTGCAATAGCAGTGTGTAATGGTAGTATGTGAGTGTCGCAAAAGTTTTTAAAAAGTATTTTAAGCGAAATTTATGCAAACCACAAGGCAAGCTGGCAGCCAGCCAGGCCAGGCACGAAGGCACTCAAAGGACATGGGCTAATCCCCGAGTAATCAAAGTTTTGGGCATTGCGAAAAAGCGAAACGAGCAGCGCAAGAAGCTGCTGCAAGCTGTAAGCCAAACATGGAACAAAGAGTCGGCTGCCACAAGGGCTCAGACAAATTGCATACATACATAGAATTTGGCCAAAACATGTGTGTGTGCGAGTGTGTGTGAGTGTGTTGGGGCATGGGCTTGTCTATGTTGATGCAGAAAAAAGATTACGCAAAAATAAAGAAACATTTTTCCAATTAATGAAATCTCTAAACTGCCATAAATTTACCCAGACGTAAATAATTAAATTGTGTCAGCTTCACGCTTGCAAACACACACACACACACACACAGAGACAGATAAAAAACTTGTTGACTTCTGTGCTTTTGTGTCTGTTGTATTTAGGCGAGTGACGGACATTACTAACCAATTGTGCATTAACCATGGCCCAGCCACAAAAACCACAACTAAAGTCGGTTTGCCGGTCAACAACGTAAGCCATCTAATCGTCAAGTGTCTCAAACAAAAGTTCACACGAGACAAGGGTTGCTTACAAAAATTAAGGGTGTGGTCTAATTAAAAGGGTTTTACTTTGATTAAATTGATTATATATTGAATGTTGAATTAGATATAAATGCAGTCACAGAGCAATGCGTATTAATGCTGTTTTTGGGTTGGGCGAACAAATCGACCAATTGTCCATTTTCAAAAGCAATTGATAAACTTAGCTTCAACATTTTTTTGCTGAGTTTTTAAAGCAATTCAAACTGCAGCAGTGCATCTTACTTTTTAAAGTAAAAAAAGTTATTCAAACAAATCGCTTAGAGCTTGAAACTTACCCGGCTGACACTGGCATTCTCCGTTTGCTGTCATGCTGCCACCTAGATTTGATGCTGCTGCCGCTGCTGCAGCTGCTTCTGCTGCTTGCCGCCGTTGTTGGCGTCGCGTCAATTGCAGGTGGGAAACATCGCGACGCAAGCGATGAAGCTCGCGGCGCACGTGCAACGCCAAGTGAGGCGATGAACCGTTCTCGTTGGGAATGGAACTGCTAGGGCTGCTGTCTAGGATTTGAACCGGCTCGACGGGCCAGTGCAGCAGTTGTTGCTGCTCCAGACGCAACTCCAGTTCAACAATGCGTGCATCCAAATGTTGCAGGCGCTGCAATCGTTGCTCTATGCGTGTCTGTCGCACATTCGCATACAATGCGAAACTAAAAGCACACAGGCAAAGCACATAGCTGGCTATTTGCAGCAAGGACATTAGCTGGATTGTATATCTTGGGCGTTCCTTGCTACTGGTTGCTGCTAATGATGCTGCTGTTGTTGCCAATGTTGGCGCTGCAAGGCGACTAGTTGGGCTTGTTGTTGCTGTTGATGCAGCAGCTGTTGCTGTTGTGGTGCCATCGCTTGTCGCATGGCCAAGCAACATACGCTGTTGTTCCATTTCGTGTGTTGCTGCTGTTGTTGCTGACATTGCTGCTGCTGTTGTTGTCGTGCTATCGCTGTGCACTGTTGGCATTGTTGTCCTTGGCATGGTATTGGTACTGATTGGGTGGCCGCTGGGCGGCGCTTTATGTTTGCGCATGCTGCGATTGAAGACTACTTTGTCTGCTCACTGTTTTAATCTAATGCTTTAGATTTTTCTGGAGCTGCTGCTGCTAAGCTTAAGTGTGTTGGCGGCACTTGAAGTGTCCTTGTCGCATCACAAAAACACATGTGTTGCAGAGTGCAAGATGCTCCCTTAATTTTTGCTTTTGTTTTTTTGTTTGCCAATGTTTGCGTCCTTGTTGATTCCTCTACTATTTCGCTAGTTGCTGCTGACGTTTCGTTGCGCTATTTGCCCGGTACATAGTGCGCCTGGAAGTGCCGCTGTTGCTTGTAATTGTTGTAAGAATTGTTGTTGCCAAGCCACGGCATTCGAGCCGCATACAAAAGCTACGCGGCCATGGACTGTGGTTAGAACTTTTACGATGACTGCTGATGCTGGTGCTGTTGCAGGGCAGCGTTTCTAAGTTGAAAAACTAGCTGCGTGCTTTTGGGCGCTGCTAGCTGCCACTTGTGCCACTTGTCAAACTCTTGCCTTGGTCGTAGCTTTTGTTTTTGTCTTGTCAATCGTCACAGCAGCTGGTTCTTAGGGTTGATGCTGCTGCTGCTACTGCCTGCTGTTGGCTTCCTGGGCTCCTCGACAAGTTTTCTGACAGTTTTTCCCACCGAGTTTGTGTCCTCTTCACGTTGTGCGACTCGCTCTCTCTTGGCTTGCTAGCGCTCTTCACATTGCAACTTATTTAGTCCTTGAGCTCTTTTTACTGCAACAAAACGGGAGAGAAAAGTGAAAAAGTCACAAAATTTTTTTATATGTATGCAGTGAGTTGGATAAAGTTAAGGAAAGTTGGTAGCCGAATCGAGTCAGGCGTTTGCCGCATTGGGCATGCTTGAATTATGGCAACTGGACCCAGTCGACACATTTTCAATAATCAACAAACATTTCTACGTTGCCCAGGACGACATTCATCCTTGCACCCTTGCCGTGACGTGTCCCGGCGCTAACTTCGTTTTAAGTCCAACCAGCCGTGTTTAGCGGCTCCCAACAGCAACTACAACAACAAGTACCTCGACGATGACTTAGGCCCCCTCCCAATTCAACTTGTTCACAAAAACTTTTTCGCAGCTCAGCTCAACAACTGAGAAAACAAAAACAACAATTCTCGACAGTAGCAGCAGCAGCAGCAGCTGCTATTGAGGGGCACTGAAAGTATTTGACCCACAGACTTGGCGTGTCAAAAACATTTGCTGCTTGCTGCCTACAGTTGTTGAGTGGTTGGAATAGATGGGGATTGGGGTGACTGAGGCTTTTCAGCGGGAAAGTCACTTGAGATCTTAAAAAAAAAAAAAAAACAGCAGACAATATAAAACCCATAAAGTGGAATTATTGTCATGCTGAAAAAAATAAAATTGAAGGGAAGCACAACTGAAATAGGCTTTGTACATAAGTTGTTCTAAGAATGAATTATGTAATTCAGTTGATCTATAAAGAATTTGCTATGCATTTATCGAAGCAAACAATTATACCATAGACACTTATAGTATGTAAGCTGATTTTTGTAATGAGTTTGTTATAAGTATTTGACACAAGTTGTCCCAGAACTGATATGAAGTAAATGTTTGTCCAAGCCTGATGGGGTTTACAAACATAAAAATATTTTATTAGCTTTCAACAACAGAAAAACGTACAGGATTTTGTTTATTTAAAGCAGATTGCTATTATGTTATGAGGTTTTGCAGATTTTAATACTTGCTTAACAACAATTGATGGAAACGTTAGAGACTTTGCCAGAACTGATTTGGATTCAAGACTTTTTCGAAGTTTAGATATTAGTTCCTTATTATAAGTGTGAGATTATATTGCTATAATTATTTATTTTTCTTATTATTTTTTTTTTCTTACTGGCAATTATACGCTCGGTAGGTAGGGTATTAAGCTCATTGATTGATTTGTTTTTCTATCTTTTAATATATAAATCTTATTAACAAATTGAATCAATTAAAATTCATTCAAACCCATTATTGAAGCATTTTTGTGTTATTATCGCTCAAGTATTATGAACGCATAAAAGTGGATTATACAAAAATAGATTCACTTAATGTGCGTGTATATTGTAAGCGTTTATTGCGCAATCATGCGGCAACCGTAAGACAGAGAGAATCTCGCTTATTAAACTGAAAAAAAGAAAGAAATATTAAAAAAAAAAAAAACCATCATATGATATGTGAGATACGGTCCGCGCAAGCCGCAGCCAAACCACAACACAAAAATTGAGCATAAAAGTCAAAAGGCCAATTTCGATGAGCAGAGTTGCGTCGACCATAGGCAACAATAACAACAATAACAGCAAATAACAATAATAATGCGCGACTTATGGAGTGAGCAGCGGTTGCAAGTCAATGGAATGTTTGGTACACCCTAATAAAACTAATTGAAAGTCTTGTGCGCTGTGAGGCCAATAATAATGCCAATAACAACGGATGGCAAACAACAGCAACAGCAACAGCAACAACAGCTGCTATGCTATGAAGCTTTTAATTTAACAAATAAAAGGCGAGCTTAAAGTCAGAGTTGACCTGAATGAGTTTTTCTGCTTGTCTATTTTACGCTGACTTTGCAGTTGGACATACGGATTTTTTTTTATAGAAAGTATAAACGGACTCGTAGCCAGCTAAAGGTTAATGCATTTTGATGCTAACTCAATATAAATAAATTGATTTCAAATATCAACAGCTTGGCGCGCAGCTTTTTCTCAATTACATGGATCTGAAGCAGCCAGCAGTCAGCAGCCAACAGTAGCATCCAACAACAACCCCAGGGGAGGGCTGGCCCTAAAAAGCATGCTATGAATTTTTGTGCGCACAAATTCAATTATGTGTGTCGGTCATGAATGAGTGAATACGTGTGTGGGTGTGTGTGAGCGCTACTTAGTAAATACACTCAAACACATACATATACATATGAACACTTTACATATATTCAAGGGTTTATACAATGTGTGTATAGATAGATTCAGTGTGTCCAGCTGGCAATTGAAAAATTTGATTTCGAATTGAAATGCAAATCAAGCAAAATAGAATGGCATTAGCCGGCACGAGGGCCACTGGACAAACCAATTCAAAGCCGAAGATCATCCAACTGGGCACACAATGTTGAGCTAAGTGCTGTCCGTTTGTGTGAGTGTGCGTGCGTGTGTGTTTAATGTGGGTGTGTGCGTGTGTGATTATGTAACTACAAGCTAAATTCGATAGCGGAGGCAAAGGGAAAGCCAATGACTGTAAAAAGCTCAATTGCAATGCCTTCAAAAGGATTATTGTCCTTATTTATTTTGCTAAATTTATTCGTTACGCACAAATGCGCAAACCAATACACACTAACACAGACAAAATACACAATACAACACTCAAACATAGGCAATTGGTGGAAGCCAAACTGAAACATGAAAGGGAACAGTACACAACACAACACCACACCACACACATAACATAGAGGGCAAAATCAAAGCAAATAAACAATAAAAATAATCGGGCCGTTAGTAACACATGCGCATTCTTCATCATCATCATCATCATCACAGCAGCAGCATCAGCAACCGCTAAAGGAGCACCAGGAGCTGTAGCAGTTGACGCTTCAACAACCACCGGTCACATCACATACATACTCAACTTTATTGTTGCCACTACACAAGTACAATATTAACAACAACAACAACAACAACAACGTCGTACAGCAATGCTCAATATCTACGGGCTTCAAAGTCGTCCACGTCTTGGGGCTTTAAGGGCATGGCTGGGGTAATAAATAGTTGTCGTGTCATATGAAAAATGCAAGCAGTGTTTAAGTTTTTCTTGGCAGCAAGTTTCGGAAGCATTGGCCTTCCCGCCTCCCTGTCTTGCCCTGCACCTACAAGCCCGCAAGGGTGGTGTAAGGACTGTGGATTTGCCATTTGCCTGGCCGACACACAAATTTTTCTTGCTGCTTCATCGCCGAAATTGAAAAAGCGTTGGCCCAAGCCAAAGAAATGGAATGTTAATGTTTGACAAGAGAAAGCAACCGAAACTAGACCGAAACCTTCGAACCAATATCATTTACAATTTTTCAACGTGAAGTATAAGTATTTGAAGCTGATGTTTAGGAAATTTACATATTTTTTGTAGATATTGCATTAATTTTATAACTTAATGATCATACTAGAAAAATTATAGAAGAACTTATACAAAAATATATGTAGAAAAGTGTTACGGATTATTTTCCTATTTGCCTTGGCAAAAATTTCACACATACTTTTGGTTTATGGGTAAATGATGTGGGCAACTTTATCTCGTCTAGTTTTAGTATTCTTGTGTGCCATGTTTTTAACACTGTGTGGCTGTTGTTGTTAAGGTTCTTGCCATTGCCTTATCATTTTTACAGCTTGTTTTGCTGCGACTGCTGAAGATGCTGCCACTTCTCAGGGTTCCTTTTTTATGTGCGATGCCGACTACATGCATACATATAGAGTACTACAAACTATTAGTGCTATTCATTGTTGTTTTGCCATCAATGGCGTCTTTGTAGTTTTATGTGCGTTGTTTTACAACACTGTCGCACGCCCACTCAGTGAATGGCATGGCAACACATCTTTCCTTAGGTCCAACTTGCCCTTGGCAAAAAATAACTTCATTTCGGAATTTCAATTTAGCACTTAAGACTCTAGAACATAGCTACGCCATCAAAACTAATGTAAAGGAGGGAAAGTCCAGTTTTTAATACGCACCTATGTACGTACACACATATATACAAATTACGTACATCCATACATTAGCAACAAACAATAGAGTGTGTGGTCTATGCGTGTATGGGTCTCTCTGTGTGTGTGTGTGTGTTAAAATTCAGCTTACACATGTTGTGACTTTTAAAAATTTCCGGAATTTTTGGCACGCAATGTTTGCTTTTGTTTACTGGCTACCAACGGGATGCC
The DNA here is from genome assembly GCA_030179655.1 of Scaptomyza flava. Classification (NCBI taxonomy): domain Eukaryota; kingdom Metazoa; phylum Arthropoda; class Insecta; order Diptera; family Drosophilidae; genus Scaptomyza; species Scaptomyza flava. The sequence continues at coordinate 23,267,591 of JARNME010000012.1, forward strand.
TGCCTTGCTACCAGTCACCAACCCAGATCCCCTTATCCCATGCCACTAGCCTCAAGTTGGTTTGCTCATTTCACAGGCAGCGGAGCGGGAAGCAAGCTAAAGGGGCAAGTATGTGTGTGTGTGTTTATGCGTGTTTTCTTTGTTGCTGATGCAAAGAATTGCAGTGGGAGCAGCAATGGCAATAACAGCATCAGCAACAGTAGCAGGCAAATGCAGCCGCAGCAACTGCTCATACAAGTTTAAGTACCCGGTTTTTTTTTTACAACGCACATATTATTATGCTCGGAGGGGACACAAAAAACAAAAACTTTGCCATCAATGTAAAGAAAAGAGTATGTTTTATTGGCATATTTTAAAATATACAATAAAGAAGTGCATAATATATAGTATCTTTAAAAAGATTAAATTCAATGTTAATGCTTTTATGTTCGATAAATATCGTAAAAACGAATACAAGAATATATATACGCGCTAATCTCTCGAACTGATAGGATGTGTATCTTATCCCTTCATGCGAAACGCATTTCATTACAAAAGTTAAGAAGTGCGAAAACTAGAAAGTCTTTCTTAACTCAGCTTAAGCTTACGTTCTAAATGGAACTTTAAGAAGTTGTTAAATTGTCGAAACTTTTTTATTAGATCTTGTTGTATTTGCGAGATCTAAAGAAAATTCATGATAATTAACTGTACATATGTCAGAGCAGCTATCTGCGAAACGCCCACACACATGTGAAGGCGGGCAAATATTTGCCAAAGACTGTTAAAGGGTAATGAAAGCAGACAAGTTCGACTTGTTTAAGTAGAAGGGAGAGGAGTTGTGGGTGAGTATATAATTTCAGCATTATCCTTACTGTTTGCTTGGTTAGTATATTTGCACCTGGCACACACATCCAACACACACCCGACACACACACACGGCATGCAACAGTGCAACAACAAACACTTAGTTCAAGGTGGCCACTGTGCACCGTGCGGTAAGCGAGTTTGTTAAACAGTGTAAAGTTACACGCAACTAAGCACTTAACTGCACAAAAGCTCGACCAGCAGTAAAAGCGATCGAGAGCGAGAGGGGAACAAACTATATAAAACTTGTAACCGCAGGCGTCGGCGGCGAGACATGCAACCTTGCACTTGGTATAGTGGCTCAACCCATTGCTGCTAGCCGTACATATGAGCAAACCAGCCAAGAGGCAAACGAGCAAACGGGCAACGTGCAACATACAACGACACTGTCCAAAGTTGCGACTTGCGTGCGCTTTTATGAATGAGTCTGGCAGGCGCAACAAATGTTAATCCGCGACCCCGTTGAAGGGTCGTACATAGGCTGCACGCCAGTGTCCCGGGACCACCAACGAAATAGATACAAAGAGGGGCACTAGAAGAGAGATAGGCAAAGAGAGCTCTACTTGGTCAGCTTGTCTGTCAGTGCTTAGGCGTAAACTAAAGCGTAGGCACTGTGGCTAAATTGGCTTACCTTATCTAATTCTCTGTACACTGCAAAGTACCCTTCAAAATTAACAATAATACCGATATGGCTCACTTAATGTCCATTCTATTAATATTATCTTGTCATGAATTTTAAGTTTATCTTTTCTTAGGTTTCAAATACAAATGGCACTCACAGTTTCCTGTTTTCCTGCTAGGTATATGTTAGCTCGGATTTAGTTATTCCAAGTACAAGAAATAGGTTCTAGCTATAATATCCTAAAATGTGAAATTTAGTTTCTTATATAAAAAACCAATAGCTCGCATTTTTTCTTAGTGTAAGTGTAACTCTATTTAGCGTGTGTGTATAGTTGTAGTTGTTGTTTTTGCCTGCCATTTACTGGAATATATATTGCAAAAAGGGCAAGTAATGCAAACAGACGGAGCTAGAAGCAGCAGCACAATTGACAAGGGGCAGGACTTGAGTGCTGGTCTGGGCCTAGACTGGTCCCTGTGCTTTGGTCCTCTCTGAGCCAGACTGTGTGTGGTGCTGTCGTGTGGTCTGTTTTCAGGCATTGAAAGCATGAAAAGCCTTTAAGCTGAACCTTGAAAGCATTGTGCAGAGGAAGCCGCAGCTGTAGTTAGGGTTTAACAGAGATAAAACTTCTAGGAAACCTGGAAAATTAAGTCTGTTCTTAGCTGTACATCAAACAGCAGGTCACTAAAAACCCAATCTTTATAGAATGCAAAGTATTTTCAGTAATCGGAATTTTAATGTGAATGACAGATATAAAAGCATGTTGAATAAACAATTTACAGATGTGCAAAATAAATTACGTTTATGACTTTCAAACTTGTTGGCCATTCGTCATTTGGTTTAGTTTTTGTGCTGCATTTGAATTGTTTCTACTCTTAAAGGAAGGACTTTTAAAGAGGCTCTTATATTCTCAAACCGCAACCGGCAATGTGTGCAGGAGGCGTGTTTTTAAGCTGACTACAAAAGCTATGCAGGTAATTGGAAATGGGTGGCCAAAGGGTTGACTAATCAAGGATACGCATCAATGCACCCTAACCTGCTGCAATACTACAACCCCAACGAGTCACGCTGCATGTTGCATGACCAGTCAGGTTTGTGCGACAAAAGCAACAATCAGCCAGCAAAGTTAGTTACACTTCGAAAAAATCTTTAAATTTTTGTGGAAAAACAATCATTTCCTTAGCTCCAAAAATATTCATTCCTAGACTTTAACCTGTTTTTTTTATACATTTGAGAATGGGATTTCTCTAAGATAGAGACATTTTTTATATGATGCTCTGTTAAATCCTTTTTACTCCGGAAATTCTAAATTGTTCATCATTAATTTTATACCTCACATTTACGCAAAAAGAAACAATGTCGTTCCTCTTCCTTTAAGAAAAGAAAAACAAAAGGCACGCTGTTTGTTCCAATTAATTATTGTTTTTAAATCCCATCTTAAGTTATATGCACAGTGTAGGAAATTTTAAGGCTTAAGAGCTGTTTAGAGTCTCTTTCCATGAGTGAAAAAATGTAAATGCCACTTTAAGTAATTTGCTAGCTACAACCTGTCGGCTATTTTTGGCTCCCTCATGCACTTACTTATGTAGATGCTGACTGCAATTTTTCAGCAACTGACAAGATGTCGCCTGTGCTGCCAGTACCGCCTGGTTGTCTGTGCGGCTCTGCCTGCATAATTGCTTTGTGGCTAGAGGATTACATATACATATTTTTTTTTTTGGTCAGCTCGGATCTCGTCTGGTAGTCTGCCTGCTGACTCACTTAAGACAGCATTGCCGTGCGGCTTAGTAAGCCGTCGGCTTTGGCTGATTTGCGGCAAGCGTCAGTGGCGATGTTAAAGCCTTTAAATGCATTCAGCTCATTTAATTTGCAATGCGCCGCAAAAAAGCAACCAAACCAGCAGTTGCTTCTATCTCGCTCTCTCTCTCTCCCTTTCTGTACCTCTTTCACTCTTACTTACTGTCTCGTTTATTATATAATTAAGTTAAAGTGAACGGCGGCGGCGGCGGCGACGGCGGCTGCTGTCAATTTGCGGGAACAGCTTTAGCTCCTAAAGCTACCCAAAGCTGTCTCTCCCCATTTCTGGCTGCCACGCTAATTTCTTAATTTTCACCTTCCGCTCTTTGCGGTGGCAAGTTGTACCAACACTACGCATCCAGAAACAGAACAGAACAGAGCCCGCAGCCGTAGTCTTTGCATGGGCATGTAATTCTATCCATAGCCGTGTGAAGCACAACAACCCCTTTTGGCTGCTGGCTGGCCAAAAAAAAAAAAATCATTTCCGTACTTCTGTGTCTATTATTATTATTATGACTTTTATTGTTATATGCTCACGATGGCTGCTTCTGCGACACCCACAATAATGGCGCGACGACCCCAAAGCCCAACTCCAGGCATAGGAATTGAATTGAACTGAACTGAACTAGTGCCTGCCCAGCAGCAGCCTCCAACCCCCCCTTTTTTTTTTGATGATTGCTGTCGCTAGTTCATTCGCGCGTTAAATGCGCGGTAGGATGGTTGGGCTATGGTGGAGCTGCTTTTGTAAATGAAACCCCCAACAGCAACCCCCTCTTCGATTTTGATTCGTAACTATGATGGCTTCCACATTGCTTTTGTAAGCAGTGCTCTTTGGCTCGATGGCCGTTTCGTGTTCAATTTAGCGTCATAATTTCGTTTATAGCATGGACTCTGCTTCTGCTCACTTTTGTCAACCATCTAGCCCCACCCCCCTCCATTATTAACCCCAACCCAAAACTGTTGCCCTGTCGCTGGTGCTGTCAAGTGTTTTGTTAAGTTCATCAAAATTGTCGACGGCTGGTGGCGATGTTGCTGTCGCTGTTTCTGCCTCTGCTTCCACTTAACGCAATTTTCAGTCGCGTCTACTTGACTATCATCATTCAGGCAATGCACACTCATTGGAAGCCGCTGTGCCATACTGAGCATTCATTCATTTGTTCACTCATTCATTCAAGCATTTCACGCCATTTACAGTTACAATTAATGTTTGTTTGCCAGCAACCCCTACACACTGACACACACACACACACTCAAAACATCAAAGTATTCCCAAGGATCAACAACTCCCTAAATGTCTTATCAAAGCAGCTAAAAGCCTGCATATTTCATAAAAGCCAAGTTCATAAAGCAAACAGCAAAAAAACAACAAAAAAAGCAACAAAAAAAGCCGAGAAAAATACCAGCAATAACAAGAATGCGAGAATCCGACAGGCCCGGCCAATTGGCCCCGGGGAGCAGAAAAGGGTCGCACAAAAAGCGCAACCTTTGCACCAAGCCGGCAGCAACAACAACAACATTCAACATAAATAAATATTTTTGCTACACACAGTCGTAGAGTAGACTTTACACCTAGTCTGCCATGTCCGCCTCTGGGACGCCCACCTGTACCACATCAACCCAAGCCGTCCCACCACATGCCAGTCAGTTGGCCTGGCAGCCCACCTGACGACTGCTTCTGGGATGCTTCTGGTCAGCTGGGGACTGTCATAAAGTATGTTAAATATTTGTTGAGCGAGGTCCGTGTAGTAATTTAAACGGCAAGACGAGCCGGGGGTTCATTAGATCCCTGTACTACTCCCAACTGAACTTAATTTGCCAGCGCACAGGTAGAAGATGTTAAAATTAAAGAAATGCACAGCAGCTGGTCACACTGAATAAGCTTTAAAGAGCTACTTGTTGTTGGTAGAACTTAGATAGCTTTGATTGATTTTTTATAATAGAAAGCAGCAGCTGGTCATGCTGGACAGACTGATTGTTGTTGTTGTTTGTTGTGACTGTGATGCTGGTAGAATTTTAATGGCTTCGCATATGATTTAATTTTATTTTTGTTATTTTTATCGTGTGCTTTCTACAATTTATTTTCTATTTTTGCGGGTATTCGCCTAAAAGCGTGCAGGTATTTTTTTGTGGCTATTTTTTTTTTTTGGGTGTGCTTTGTCGTTTGAGTGTGTTGTTGTTGTTGTTAGAGCTGCTTTTGATTTGATTTCGTTTATGCAGCGAGTTGTTTGTTCCTTTTGTCATTTTGGCCTAACCACCACCCTAATTTGTTGTTGTACACGTTTTGCATACAAAAGACCAAACACACAAACATACATATGCATTCCACATTTAGAGAGAAGGGTAAACCAGCTCATTATGTGCAAACATGTATGTGTGTACATACATATGCACATATGCATAAACATTGAGAAGACTGTTTGTTTGTGTGTGTGTGTGTACATATTTTTGGCTGCAACTCTTTTACATACTTTTCGTTTCCACCTTGGAGTTTCATTTCAATTCTGTAGCTTCTGCTGTTGTATTTGTCGTTGTTGTTGTTCTTCTTACTGTTAGTTTTACTGCGTCGAACGCTTTATGCACTTAACATAATTTAATTTCCCAAAAAATACCGCAACAAACAACATTTTTTTTCTTTTAGGCTAGAGCACTTGGTACACAAACACTTCTTGGTTGCTGTTTTTGTTGCTACAGCTTTGCTTTGTTTGCTTTTGCTTTCCTTTTACTTTTTCTTAAAATTTTGTTGATCTTGTTGTTGTTATTGGGAGGCCTTTAATCAAAGAGCAACAACAACAATGAAATAAAAACATTCACAAGCGCGCGCGGAGTTTAAAGGCAGTCACCAGCTCCCAAATGCTTGGACGAAACGGGTGCTGCAGGCGAATTATTCGCAAGACACTCACACTTACACTTTGACACAAACACACTGAAATAGCTCTCGACGTTTGTTATGTTTTCTGTTTGTACGACAATCGTTTTGCTTCCGCACCGTTTCAACACGTCCACTCGCAATGCAAGTCGTCGCGCAACTGAAAACTGGAAATGAAACCAAGTTGTTGCTGTTGCTGCTGCGGGAGCTGCTGGCGCCGCACAGTGGTACATGTGCATGTATAGTGTGCAGAAAAGAACCAAGTATGAATGGGGATATTAAACAGATTTGAAATGATATAAGCGAATAATTAAAAAATTAACTTAATTACTCTTGCATAGTTTGATACTTCTTTTTTACTACTTTCTACTACTACTATAACTTTCTGCCCATGTCTAAGAGCCCGCTTCACTGTGCGCTGGATGATGTTGCTGCTGTTGCTGTTAGTGTTTATGTTCTCTTCATGCCATCGCTGATGCTGCTGATTTGGTCTGTTCTCTGCATTGCAATCGCATTGGCAATCTCTATCGAGTGACGTTTGATTTTTGTCTGCGGTCGCATAAAAGTAAAGCACAGTGAAATGAAGCGCATGATGGGAAACACATAATTGGTTAAATTCAATTGAAGTGAAATAAATGCAGATAAGCACTAAAATTTTATTACAATTGAATACTCGTGATTGAACTAATATAAATTGAAATGACACAAGTTTTAACATTTTATTACCTCCCAACTACACATTATAAACTTGATGCATTTATCATAATAAGAAAATATTTTAAATAATCGTCTATAAAAACAGATTGTATAAGCTTACAAAAAGAGTTCCTTTGCGCTAATCAAAACATTCCATAACTCATCTTGAGCTATATTAATTAGCCGGAATAGTTGTTTTCGGACCAGGTCCGCAACAATGTTTCATTTGCCACGCGTTCCACATAGCACGCGCGCTCTCTTTGCCGGCATTCACTCTCTTAGGCGCCCACGCAATGCGCTCTCTTTTTTGTATCAGCTTTAACGGTACACTGACAATGGGATACTGCGTACTTTAACACCGTTACACAAATGTGTACATACACATGTACATGTGCACAGTGATTGTAGTACCCTTGCGAGACGAGACACTTTGGTACTCTTTGGGTGCCATACTCATTTCCGGTTTCCGTTGCTTTGTGTGCGTGTAAAATTTGAATTGCGTTGCCAAGTTTCGGCGCGCTTTGACTTTATTTTAGTCCCGTTTTTCTGCGTATTTGCAAATTATAGAAAACACATTAATAGCCTGCAAGGACGACGTAGTCGACGGTGACAGCGGATGTTTGTAATTTCCATGAGGAATGACGAGAGCAGCCATGCAGCCGCCAAAGGAGGCGGCGATAACAGTTATGCCGTCTGGTTTGGTTTCTTTTTGTGGGCGTTTATCAATCCCCCAAATCAAATTGTCTCGTTGAACAAAATATTTCATTTTATTACCTGCCAATTGCCGGCAATGAAGAGAACTTCCCTTGTAGAAGGCTAATCAACGTCTAGGCCGCCTGAAAAGAGTATGGAGAAGGGAGAGAGAGAGCAAGCGACAGAGCTTTGACTGATAAAAAAAAACGCACTGAATTGATAAGATAAGACCAGCTGGGCGCTGTGAAGCTTTCCATACGAAATATACCAAATATTAGTCACAATTGGGCTAGAAAGCAATACAGAGTCATGGATACCACAGACTTTTCGCTCTCATTTGGCAAGAAAAACAAGCACAAAAAAGACAAAGCCGATGCAACGCTCGAGGCAAAAACACCCACTTCGGAGGCTGATCTCAAGCGCACTATTATCTCCCGACCCACAAGAGATGATACCTACGAGAATTGTGCCCGCATCGGCATTGCTATAATACTCAATCATAAGGAAGTTAAGGGACAGAAACAGCGAACGGGCACTGAAAGGGATCGGGATGATATGCAGCAGTCTCTTTTGGGTTATGGATTCGATGTGCGTCCCTACAACGATCTGACCTTTGCCGAAATAACCGATTTGCTGAAAGAGGGTGAGTAACAATATAAATATCTAGCTGAAAGAAACACAAAAGTTGTCTATCGACGAGCTGGCCGAAATTATTCGATTTTTATTACAGTTGCTCGCGAGGATCATAGCCAAAATGATTGCTTTGTACTGGTTGTCATGTCGCATGGTTCAGAGGGCAAGGTATATGCCAAGGTACGTATGAAATCACTTACAGACGTTAAAGTTATCTAACTAGATCATATTTAGGATATGTCCTATCCCGTAGAGCGTTTGTGGAACCCCTTTTTGGGTGAAAGTTGCAAGACGTTGATCAACAAACCCAAAATCTTTTTCCTGCAAGCCTGTCGTGGGGAGTTTTTGGAGAAAGCTGTGGAATTTACTAGTTTTGCTGTTATGACTAGGGAACTAGAACCAGCAGCTGCCCCAGCACCACAACCAATTACCTATGCCATACCAAGTACAGCCGATATGCTTGTATTCTACTCCACATTTGACAGTAAGTGAGGGAAAGTAAGAACCTATTGCCCTTAAAACTTTCGATTAATGGAAACCTCTTTCTCTTTTGCAGAGTTCTTCTCGTTTCGTAATGTTGACGATGGCTCCTGGTTTATACAGAGTCTGTGTAGGGTATTGAATTCAGCGGCAAACTATGAGGCACAGCAACCCGAGGGCATTGATCTGTTGAAAGTGCTGACGGCTGTTAATCGAAAGGTTGCCTATGAGTATCAATCGAATACGAAAAACGAGGCGCTCAATCAGATGAAGGAAATGCCCAACTTTATGTCTACACTAACCAAAACATTTCAGTTGCGCGTCAAACGTAAGACATAGGCAACCAAATTGAGTCAGCCATCAAGAGAATGTATACGATTATATATGCACTTAATATTTACTATATATATAAATGATTTGTGTAAGTAATAAAGCTTGGCATTTGTATCTGTATCTGTACCTATCGATCGCGCTTTGCAGCACTTATCTAGAATTGCTCTAATTCCGCTGGGGCACGATAACAAGCGACAGCAACAACCACACTGTAAAAAATATTAGTAAAATAAAGAAGCATGACAAAAAATGAAATGCAACTTGAAATTAAGTTGAGTCACTAAGGAATGTTGTTTGTTGATTATGTTGTTGGGCGATTTTTTTTCGGCTCCCAGTTGCTCAGTGGTCCTGTGTCGGATTCTGTCTTCATGCCGCCATGCCGCCATGACATCCCTCTCACCTTACCCCAATTGTCTGGCTTTCTTTCAATTTCCGTTGCTGCTTCTTTGAGTGTCCTGGACATTGGATCTATGGCTCATATTCCTGCAAACATTCCAATACAGCCAAGTGTCCTTGGGTGGTCTTAAGTAGACGAGGGGGACTTCTTTTGCTATTTCGTTTTTACATTCGTACATAAATCACAAAAACTTGAAATAAGTTTAAATGACAACGCTGTTTACCCTTTCATAACATAGTTTTTGTCTTTAAGAACATTAGCTCTATTATGTCCAACAATTATTTTTTTTTAGTGTAGCTCTCATTAAACTTTAGTTAAATGGTTGACAAATACCGAGGCTTTAACTAAGCACAGTTAAAGTCCTTGCGGGGGCATTTAGTTAGTTGCATTAAACATGCCACGTTTGCCGCACTTGGGTGCCGCGTGTCTGCTGCTGCTGCTGCGCCTGTGGCAAGCAATCGGCCTAGCGCCTCTTAGCTACATAAAGGGGCGTGGCTTCCGCTGTCGCCGCCTTGTAACTGCCAGTGCAGCGTTGCATTGGTTTGGCCTGTTATCGCTGTCACCGCTGCTGTTGCGTCAAAGCGTGGCAATCTATGAGGCGACAAATGTGCAACATTCAGCGCTCTTTAGGCGCATCGCTCTTGCCACCATGGTTGGCGATGTGGGCATCTCCCTGGCACTGCTCGGTACGCACATCTGGCAGCGTCGGCGGCTGGCAAAGCTATTGAATGGATTGGAGAGACTGCATCGAAGGATTAAGTTGGGCTGGCCAGCAACATTGCTGCTGTGGGGCAAGCTTTTTATCTCGCTCTATGAGCTTGTCTGCAATGTGCCCTTCATGCTGCAGAATGCCTCCCGTCTGCCCTGGCTTCAGATATTGTCTTACAGCGTGCAACTCTATGTGCAACATGTGAGCAGCGTGTTTGGCAATGGTGTCTTTGGTGGACTTCTTCTAATCTTGGAGTGCATTAATCGTTTGGAACTGCAATGGGAACGGTCCCCAGCTGATAAATCAGAGCAAGAGCGTTTGTTGCGTCGTAAGCGACGTTTGTTGCAAGTTTGCATGGATTTCATTGGCGTTTTTCAGCTGGGCATCTTTCTGCTGGTCATTGGCAACTTCATCAATGTCTTGGCTAATATGTACGCCTACATGTCGTACTTTGTGCAGCAGCACGGCATCCCGTTGACCATTTCGAACTATTGCGTGATAGTCGCTATTCAACTGTATGCCATCATTTTGGCTACTCATCTATGCCACATGCGGCACTCGAGGCTTCATCATCGTTGCTTGGAGCTGTGCTATCTGCCGCCAGAAATGAGCAAGGAACAGGTGAGTTCAAGAGCGAGACTGATGAATAGAGTTTTGTTGGAATATTTTTCGCTTGTGCAAATTGTTACATTTGAATCAGAAATCTCCTCACTATTTTATTTAGCAATCACTGTAACAAGATTTAAGTTTTCAAACATATAAACATTTACTTACAGGCCATTCAGTCCACTCCGCTGCTGTTGTTTCCCCTTGATAGTCTAAAGTTCTCCATTTTGGGTCTTTTTACATTGGACAACGGCTTTTGGCTGTTTCTCGTCTCGTATGCAGTCAATTTTATAGTCATCATTTTGCAGTTCACCATGGAGCATATGAAACGTTAAAACGAGCTTTTTTTCCTGGACTGGTTTGTGCTTCGGCTAAAGCATTTTGTTAGTAAGGACGGCAACCAACATGAGCTGGCGACACCTATTGCTCATAATTTGCAAAGTGCGCTCGTTTTGCATTCGCGTTTGTATTTGAATCTTTTATTGTGGTTTTGGGTGAAATGCCTTGCATTAACTAATAAACTGGATAAGAAAGTTGCCAAATAATGTGAAGAGCTGCAAAATAAAAAAATGAAATCAAGTTTAGGTTTAATGCGGCAACTGCTATTTGGTTGATACATAAAAACAAATGCTTTCAATATTTTTAATAATCAATAAAACTTATTTAATTGAAAATTTAACTAATAAAAGCAAAAACTATTGAACAGATATTATAAATTATATGCAAAATTTAATATTTATAAATAAAATATATATTGCAGAACAAAACAAATTCTTGTTTATGCTGTTTTTGCCTTTTGGTTCTTTTCGTAACAGTTAACAGCTTTACTTTGAACAAAAGAACGAAGAATCATAAAAACAAATGAGAACGAGAGCTTTCACTTTCTTGGGAATATTATTATGCTATCTTAACTGTTCAAAATTCGATGCACTTTTATCAGTTCTAGTTATATAAATGCCATTAGCTACAAACTGGTTTTCAGTTTAAGCCACCAAACCATATCAAATGGGTTCGTTGCATCATTGGCTTAACAATGCGAATTGATTTGAAAAGTGTTTTTATGATTTTGAGCAACTTTTGAGTTAGTAGGGCAAACTCATAAGCCAAATGCATATGATTACGATTTTGTATAGTCAAATTTGTTAATAGCTAATAGTTTATGCTGCTTCTTCCTCCTTTCACTTCTGCAACACAATGACTCGTTCAACCCTCGCATGCGCATGTATATGGACATTTGCATATACATATTTATTAACCACAAGTTTCAGGAGTAACTTCTCTTCGCACGCGCCAATTTTCCAACTCGCTGGGCGGACGATGACTGCAACCCCCCACCGCTACCCAATGCAGCTGAAGAATCGAGTTTAAGCTTGGATGTAAGATGTTATGTAAAAGTCTATTAACCACAAATTGTTGCACTTGTTCAGTTTGCTCTTGGGATGCTTTTGCTCGAGTTCGCTTTGTTGTTTAGCTGCTGCATTCTTTGAGCGCATCTCGTTAGACAGTTGTGTTCAAGACCGTTAAAAAATACGCCTTTTTCCGACTTTTTGTTGTCTTGCATTATGCTAACAAAAGTCCATTCATATGACGGATAGATGATGGGTCAATGGCAGCTTATCGTATGTTGGTTGGGGATTTGTAATTTATTGTTGATTTTTCATAGTTGCAGCTGCGCTTGGCTACATCTCTGGCCCCCTGCTAACCAAGTGGCCAACAAAAAGGGGCGTATTAATAGCCAACTCTAGCTTACGTCGCGGCTAACACCACACATTTCATTGGGGCGCAACAAGTTAATATGCTTTTTTTTCTTAACTCTTTTTTACGCTTCTTCTTTTGCTGCTTCTTATGAGCTGACGGTGTGTTCATGTTTATGTTAATAAGTTTGGCTGTTTATTGTTTTTATTATTACTACAAGTCTAATGCTATTTTCTTTCAAAGTTGTTGGGCTTGTCTTCCTTATTTCTTTGCTTTTACACACCTTTTCTTTTCATTGCAAAGCTTAGCTAAGTCAAAGCCCAAAAGCGCATTTCAAAACAAAGCAGAACCGTTATTTTTGAAAATAATTCTCTCTCTCTTTCTCTCTCCATCTCTTTTTTCTCTGTGTGCTGCTCTTGACCAGCATCAATAAGGAGCTTAAGCTTAACCGCTGCCCATTCTTTTGACCTAGACTAAAGATGCTCCCCCCAACAACAACAACTACAAAAACCGCAACAACAACAAACAATACAAGTGCAACATTTTCATTTGCCTGCATTTCCACTTGTCGTCTGGAAAAACAAGTCGCATCAATAGACTCCACTACTACCACGACCATCACTACATACTGCTACTACTACTAACTTGGCTAGCTTGGCTAAGCTTGCGACTTGCAGCACATCATTCAGTTGCTTGTGAGGAGTTTGGGTCGTCGGTTGTTGTTCGCGATGTGTGTTGTCGTGTTTGGGCCATAAACAAACCAAATCTTCACATAATATTAAAAATTGAACGCTTTGTGAAAACGTCGAGAGTCCCAACAAACACCAGAGGATATTTGTTATCCGTGCTGTCAAAATGCAAAAAGATATAGTTTCAATATTAATCTATGCTATCTGCTTTTGTGCCTTGATATTCCTGCGAATTGAAGCCACTCAAACGGGAATCGTGCAAGGCAAGTTGTTATGGCCTTATTGGCCATTAAATCCATGTAGATGTGTGTGTGTGTGTTTGTGTGTGCATGTGTGTTAGAGAGTTGTGCGTGCAATGTCTGTCGATTTGTCACGTCTGAAAGTCTTTCGTCTGCATTGAATACATTGACCAACTTGTTCATCTCGTTGAAGCTATTGATAAACCGTTAAATAACCCCGATTTCAATTTTAAATGCTGTGAATTTACATACTTATGTGTCTGCTGCAGCGATCAGAGAGAGAGAGAGGGAGAGAGACAAGGAAATCAGGCAAGAATCGGTGCAGTGTGCCAATTGGTTAATTTGTTGTTGACTTCGCTGATGCAACTTGTGGCAACGATGGGTTGCCTTCAAGCAAAGCCAAAATATATGCACAAAAAAAAAACATGTTGTCCCATTTCCTAACCAGCTCCTGCGCTTTTCTGCAACACCTTGAACACCAGAACGCCCCAAAAAATGATGAGAAAAACAAGTTGAGAGACGTTTAATTGTCATTAAGAACTGGAACCACTTAAATAATGCCGCAATGTTCTAATTAAATGTTAATTTGTACGTGTGAGTGTGTAAAATTATGTGTGTGTGTGTATGTGTGTGTGTAGTTTGTGTTACTTGGAATAAATAAAACGCTGGCCGCTTGAGCTTATTGCTTAAGTGTAACAAAACGAGAAGCTAATCAAAGTGAATTCTTAGTTGTTCTCATATTTCTATATGGTGTTCAAGTGTTTCATCGTTCAACATAAATGGATCTCTTTAATACGTATGAGAAATGAACATTAAGTGTAACAAATCTAAATAAACTAACACCAATTGATTATCGTTTAAATCAAGCATCAATTATTGATGTCAAAAGCAAGTGCTCGTGATTTGTGGATTATTTGGAATACCAGTGAAATGTTTAAACATAAGAACATTGAATTTCATAATATGCAATGTGAAAATGGTGAAATAATTCAATTATGTTCTCTGAAAAATGTAAATCCCTATAACATTAGCTCTTCTTTCATGCATAAAGAGTATTTATGGTTAAAAGAATATACAACTAGTGGGAAATCCTATCCATTAACAAATTCTTAATATCCTTTGAAAAAAAAATATATACGGTTGCTTCTCATTCATCATTTTATTGAAGAGATTAATATTGAATAATTAAAAAAAAAAAAAACTGAAGTTGATTAATTTTAAAGATTTTACAACCTTTAACAACAACAAAAGCTTTGCTGGGTAAATTCACATCGTAGTTAACTGAATTAATACGCCTTATAACTTGAATGCAGCTGAGAAATCTGCATGGCAAAATTCTTCTCAGAGCTGAAATCTGGCCATATTGAACCGCATCAACTCCCCCGAAGTTACCAACACGCTGCACTTCCGGCGCAATTAAGCATTGTGGCACAATTGCAAAGCTGCATTTGCATATTATATATCTGTATATGTATATAAAACATACAGATACATTTATTTTCATGCCCAACAATAATGCGAGTTCACACAAAATCGAGCTAGAAACTGCAAGTAAATAGAAACTGCAACTCAAATTGCAATCGCAAGGCAGCAGCAACTGCAACAAGTAAACAAAAAAAAACAAAATGAAATAAGACTAACAATTAACAAGTAAAGCCTACGAAAAGACTGCAAAGATTTCACTCCAGCATTAACAAGACAACAACAACAGCAACAATAAACAGCAAAGACAAAAAGACAGATAACAAATAAAAAAATAAAAAAACGACAGCTCAAATGATAGTTTCTCGCCGTGTACTAGATGTTCCGAAAAAATGTCAGAAAGTCAGCCACTGAGGCTGTAAGTCAGTGAAGACAAGACAGGCCAAGACACCCAAGCCCAGACTTGGAACTCCAACAATGACAACAACAATAGCCACAACTGGCAACGTCTCTTTTGTGTGGCAGCTTGTCACTCGAAGCACATTTGATTGCAACTGCAGCGTTGCACTTGCAAAGGCTCACAAAAATCTGCAAAAGAGGAGTAAAAAAAGACAAATGTCTAATTATGTCATGAGGGTGGGAACTAAGCCACAAGCCCTAACGCGAAAATAATTCGCTGATTGCAGTACTTGGAACTGCTACGATACAAGAGATGAGAGATGGCAACTAAAACAGTTGAATGCATGTGGAAAAGTGTTGCAACTGCTCATGAACACTAGCCGAAGAGTCAGGCGAGTCGGCGGCGTCGGCGACGTCGGGAGTGAACAGGTGGGCGTGTCAGCGCCCAGCCACGCGACAAACATAGAAAGTTTTTGGCTAGTCGGTAGTTACTCTAAAAAACACCAACAACCAACAATTGGCCCAAACAATTCGCTTCGCACGTTGCCTTATGGAGATTTTCAATTGTTGGTTTGTTTTTTTCTTACGTTTTCGGTTCTCAGCGCGCAATTAGCATGTCAAATACTAAAAGAGAAACAGCGAGACTTTAGTGTAGATAATTTGTCAAAGTTTTTGTTATTTTTTTTTTGCTATTTTTTGTTTCGATGCACTTCTCTGATATTTAAATATAATAATCTGCAACTGTTCCACTTTTAGCTAGCTCAACAAGCTGCTCATTTTACTCGCTGGATGGCGTTGCAGCTGAAAGTGAAGGTGTACGTTTTATACGGCTACGTGAGGACGCACAGGTGGGCGGCGAAATCCTAAGACTGCAAGCATATCCACGCTCCAGTGTGGCCCTCAAAGGTGCCGATGCCAGCGGCGATCACAAGTACTTTAATCTAACGGAACATAATGCCACAACCCTGGTGGTTAGCCTGGCGCGTTCTCTAGAGCGTTTGGTAGATCGGGATGTACCCAGGAATCTGCTCAAGTTTCGCATACTCTGTGCTGGCAAGCAGGAGAAGCTCGAAGAAGTAAGTTAACTCAAGAAAGCAACAACTTGTTATCAACTATAATAAACCATTCTTTATCTACTTAAATTAACATCATAATCACAATCTCATTCACAAAGTCAGTCTATATTTCCGATTATATCTATATTAACTGCTCTATCACTCTATTATTCTCTCTTTTTTATAACGACAGGGCAGCTATCTTTCCATCACGGTCTACATAGAAGATGTCAACGATAATGCACCCGAGTTTCTCAATACGCCTTATGTGGTCGATGTGGATGAGAATACGTCGGTGGATAGCATTATATTTGAGGGCGTTCAGGCCTTTGATCGCGATAAGCCCAATACACCAAATTCAGAGGTACATTTCAGCATGTCCACAGTTCCGGAACAACTGACTGCAGATGGAAGACCTTATTTTGTACTCAAAAGTCCTCATCGACCATTGTTGATACTCAAGCGGGAATTGGACTTTGATAACGGGATGCGGCTGTTCAAATTACCCATTTTTGTTTGGGATCGTGGCACACCAGCTAATCAGGCAAACACAACGATCACGATTAATGTGAGGGATGTTGATGATCTGCCGCCAAAGTTCACTGAAGGTGTCTATCGTACGAAGATCAATGAGTTTTTTCCTATGACAGGAATGCCCGTTCGTATTCCCCTCTATTTTGCACCACCGATAATGGCGTTTGATCAGGATTCCCTAAATGCCACTCTTGTTTATGACATCATCTCGGGCAACGAAAGACAATTGTTTCGCGTTAACTCCCACAATGGCGTTATGTATCTGCAAAAAGAGATTGATCTAGAAGAGGAGAGCTTACCGGGAAATACTTTCGTAGTTCAGCTGGAAGCTAGACAGAAGGATAATCCACTAAAGAAAGCACTGGCACGGTAAGTTATTCGGTTATTTAACCATTTATCCTAAGATATAATTCCGATTTTATATGATCGCACAGCATCGAAGTTGAGGTGCTCGATTTGAACGACAATGTACCCGAGTTTGAGGCAGACTTCTACAACATATCCATTGTGGAGAACCTGCCCAGTGGCTTTAGCGTTCTGCAGGTGAATGCCATTGATCGAGATCAGGGCGAGAACTCGGAGTTTGTCTATAATCTGGTGGAGAATGAAACATCAGCGGGCGCATTTCGTATTGACTCACGCACCGGTTGGATAACAGTGCGCGATGATCGATTACTCGATCGGGAGCAGCGTCGATCTATAAGCCTGAAAGTCGAGGCGTTGGAACGTAATCCTTCCTATCTAGACGAGAAGCATCTCAAGAATCCGGGTCCAAGTTCGGTTCGTGTAGATATCACACTGCTCGACAGCAACGACAACAATCCCAGGTTTGACCACGGTACTCTATTCGAGTTCAAAGTGCCTATCACTGCAATCATCGGCTCTAAAATTGGTCGAGTGGTGGCCCATGATCCAGATGAGGGACCCAATGGTCAGCTTCTCTACGAACTGCAACGGCCTAAGGGAAGCGGTTACATTCCCTTTCGGTTGGACAGCAAAAATGGTACCATTTATGTGTCTGGACCTTTGCGTCGAGGTCGCATTGCTGTATTTGTTGAGGCCAGCGATCAGCCAACAAATCTTTCAGAGCGTCGCTTTTCTTTGGCTGTGGTTACCATTGAGGTATATGCAACAATTGATGATCAGGCAATTGATTTTGTGGGCGCACCCTATCAATTTTATGTGGGAGCAAATACACCACTGGGCACATCAGTGGGTCAGGTGCGCACCACGCTGATTTACGATGGGGAAGACGAGATTTTGTTTGATCTCTTGCACACATATTCAGAGGGAGTGCCATTTGCCATTGAGGAGAGATCGGGCATTATTACAGTTATCCGAGAGCTATCCGACTTTAAAAGGCATATCTATAACTTTGAAGCAGTGGCCAATTATGTGAGTAAAGAAGAGAAATGCCGAAATATGTTATTGATTTAATTATTTTGAATTTTTTCACAGCTATTCGCCAATTCAACCCAGCCATTGATTGTTTCACGCAGCTCTCCTCCGCTAACAACTGCAGCCTCTCCGGAGCTTAGTGACGAAGGTGTTTTAATAACGAATCTAACCATACACATTGTACACAGGCCAGCGCAGGAGAAGGTGCAACTACGACCAGTCATTGAGTAAGTATATCAGTCATTGAATCAGTAAACAAGTATTCACAATGCGGCTTAACATGCAACTTGCAGAGAAATCAATATGAATATAATCAACTTCCATGTGGAGGAGAATATCGTGGGTGGCATAATTGGGCAACTACTCTACAAAAATGCTTTGGTCAACAATGAGCTGGGAAGCTTTCGTGAACTTAAAACAGCCGTGGGCAGTGCCAATGTCACCACGGGTAGTCGATTCCGCAGTCGCAATCGGAGTCGGAGCTCAAAGACGAAGCGCAGGCTGCCGCGGCGTTTGGCGGGGGATACAAATTTAAAGTTGCGCTACATCATAGCCAATCAACAGGAGGTGGTCAACAAAATTTCTATAACGGAAGATGGCACTCTTCTGACACTTATTGGTTTGGATCGAGAGCAGCAGGCCAGCTATGAACTGACAGTGATTGTTGAGTATAGCACGGGTCTAGTGAGTGGAGCTGGCATTTATCAGGTTAATATCAAGGTGGATGATGTCAACGATAATGCGCCCAAGTTTAATGCCCTAACTTATGTCGGGCTGATCAATGAAAACTGTGCTGTGGGCACAGAGCTATCCATGAACCAAGCCATCCAAATCAATGACGCCGACGAGGGGCCCAATGCCGAGTTCCGCGTTCTCCTGCAGGGTGACTACAGCGATCAGTTTAGCATCGAGTATGTCAACGCCAGCATTGGAACTAATAACAGTCAGCATAAGCTGTCGCCCAGCATGGGTGCTTTTAACATATTTAATCTAACCGATCAGTGGAACGATGAGTTCAAGTACCAGGAACTGCACACTTCCTTCATGCAAACAAATTTCAAGCTCAGTACTGGTCCCTACTTTCGCATCAGCTTCACGGGAAAGCGGGGCTTGGACAGAGAGAAGCAGCAGCTTTACAATCTTAAAATTGTTGCTGCGGACATTGGTGGACTCTCGGGCTATGCGCATCTTACGATTCTTGTGGCAGATGTTAATGACAATGCCCCTATGTTTGAGCGTATATCGGTGTTCAAGGATTCACGCTTGGAGATACGAGAGTACAATACGGACATGGAGATCTACTTTGTAGAAAGCTCAAATGGCATGGCCCTACCGCCAGCTGCTGCTGCTGCTTCCATGATGCTGGCGCCACCTGCCTACCACATACCCGGCTCTCCGAGATTGCATACGGATAGGGAGAAGAGTCCCAGTCCAGCTGTTGGAGTCGGGGTTATGGGTCGTGCCAAATCACGACGTCGAATGGTACGCGGTGTACCCCTGAAGTGTCCCTTGTTTGCCATATATGAGGACACACCAGTGGGTGCTAAGCTCTTGCAACTGAGTGCCAGCGATGAGGATTTTGGCAAAAATGCCCAGCTACACTATGAGCTGCATAGTGAACAGGTGGAACGCTCTCCCGGCATGCCAATGATTAAGCTACAAGCCGTACGTTACTTTACCATTGATAAGCTGAGCGGGGAGCTAACCGTCAACTATCCGCTGGCTGCTAATATTGAAATTTGGATAAATCTTAGCGTAACCGACATCGATGGCTTAAAGGATACAACCTGCATGCGCTTTACGGTCATCGATGTGAACAATCATGTGCCAGCCTTTAAGAAGTCATGGTACAGTTTCGACACTGCCGAGGGTGACTACAAGGACAGTGTGTTGGGCCAAGTGTTGGCTATTGACATGGATTACGGGGAAAATGCGAATATAACATATTCACTAAGCGATCAGCTGTTGCCCTTTACAGTAAAGGCCACCTCAGGTGTTCTGAAGATAAACGGACAACTGGATCGGGAGTTGCGGGCCAAGTATAACTTCCAAGTCATTGCCAGTGATAATGCGGAGCCCATTCAGCGTTTGTCGAGCAGCGTGGATGTGGAGGTAAATGTTCTGGATATTAACGACAATCGACCCGAGTTTATTGGCTATGATGACCAGACAAAGGCGGTCAAGTTTATAGCCGACCTGGCGGATCGCACAATGATTGTGCCCGTCTATAAGGCTTATTTGGATCGTAGTACGCTGCCGGGCATGTTTGTCAAGCAAGTGACAGCCATTGACAAGGACTATGTTGGCAATGGCAACGGACTAGTACTGTATTCCATACTGCATCAGGAGCTGCATGCACCCGTATTTCAGATTGACTCACGGGATGGCACAATTACAACGGTATCCAACATTCGGGGCTACAATGATTATGAGCACCTGAATGTATCGGTTATAGCTTCGGATTTAGGCAGTCCAGCGTTATCAGCCACAGCCGTAGTCCTCATTAATCTGCAGGGTCAGGCTGTTACTGAGCCGACCGCAGCACCCAAGCCGGAGGTTCCGCTCAATGTGACCATCTTCCAGCACTCGTACTACGATGTTCAGCTGATGGAAAACAATGAGGCTCCCATTGAGGTAATGCGTCTTAATCTTACAGCTGGTCTGAATGCCGAGAACTATCGCTGGTCGCTTTGGCTGGAGGAGGGTCTTGATGAGTCCGATGCCCATCCACCATTTGAATACGATGCAAAAAATATGCTGCTCTACGCCTTGAAGCCCTTTGACCGGGAACACATTGCACGCTATCAGTTACGAGTTCGGGCCGATCGAATCAGTCGGGAAGCACGCAACTATGCCAAAGTCTCCTATCCGGTAGTAGATGAGCGCGTCGAGGGTCTCTCACCCAGCGAGTGTCGTATTCTAGTGCGTATTGGGGATGAAAATGATAACTCACCCAAGTTCCGAAGAAATGGACAGCCAATTGTTGCAGTGCTTCCACGCAGTGCCAGCTTTGGTTATCACGTGACCCGTGTGGGCGCTACGGATGCAGATGAAGGACTTAATGCGGAAATTCGATATCGTCTTCTAAATGAACCCACACGCCTTTTTGGCATCGATGAACAAACGGGCAACATTCGACTACTGGGAGACCTGCCCTTGGATGAGCGTATCTATGGCTTCGATGTAAAGGCCACCGATCGCATGGGTGCCGACGATGGACGCAGTGGCATTGTCAATGTCTTTGTCTACATCATAGATGAGGCCAAGCAGGTGCGTCTCGTCGTGGCCGGCAAGCCAGTGGATGTTGAGCGACGCATTGATAGCTTAATGGAGGCGCTAAGCAGTGCTATTGGAAAAGATGTTCGAGTGCGTTTGCTCGAGCCGAACTCAGAGGCAGCTGAAGTGGCGTAAGTAAACATTTCCTTCAATCATTTGTCGAAATAAGTGAGTTGGAAAACACACATTCAATCCCATGAATTATTTCTCTTCTGAACAGCACGAATGCGTACATCTATGCCGTCGACCCACACACCAATGCCATTGTGGAAATGGAGCAGTTGCAAGAGTAAGCAATACGAGCCGTGACCTACAAACTGCCAACAACTAAAAGCTATATGCATTCTTTCTTTCAGATCCCTGGCTGGACTACAGTTGGATGCATTGCAGCTGCAACAACAACAGCAGCAAATGGATAACACTAAAACCATGCCCCGAATCATTGAATTGGCCGACTTTGGACTGGCACCACGACCCACACAAGCATCTGTTTCCAGCTATGTGGGCGGCCTGGAATTTGTTACTTTAGTGCTGCTAGCGCTGATCAGTTTGGGTGCAATAATAGCAGCCTGTTGCTATTTGTGTCTGCGTCAAAAACGGTAAAAACAAGAACTGAAGAACTTAAAGACTGCCAAACAGGCACTTAAATGTAGCTCAACGATATACATAAACATGTATTTATGCATATATAATATATACATATATATACGCAAACATACTTTAACTAAGGCCATCTAATAAATCTTTAAGTAATGATCAAATGCTTTAGTTTTTGTTGCTGTTGTTGCTTGGTTGGTTGGTTGGATTTCTTGTGGTGCAGCTAGAAAATACAGGCTACCATTACATCTCACCTGCAAGCTGAAATTCTAACTGTAAAAAAAAATCAACAACAACTCAACACAAACAACAGCAACACCAACAACAGCAGCCAAATCGGCTAGCAATTAAGCTAAGCTCTTCAGATGAGTTGACAACTGCGTCTCAAATACGAATGTGAAATGTGAAATGTTCAAGCCACTTAATAAACCATTCTTTCTCTCGCAAGCAGACATCTTTGGTCACAGCGCGACTTTGCCGCCTCTGAGGCCGGTCTCACCTATACCATTGCTGGCATCAACCAGTCTCGCTCGCAGCAGCGACGTCAGCGGCAACAGCGGCACACGCAGCGCTGCAGCAAGGGCAGAAGCAGCAGGAACGGGCAGCTACAGCGTCCGACTAGCGCCTTTATGCCCGAATCGGTATGCTCCTCGGCACAGACGCAATCGACAGCAACAGCCACAGAGAAACTGGAACAGCAGCTGCATCAGCATCATCAGCAACAGGCGCTGGTCACACAGCAGCAACATCATCAGTATCTCAATGAGTAAGTAGAGACATGCATACATAGAGATGATGATGCCTTGCAGAACAGGTTGCAATTAAAGTGCATTCTCTCTTTAAATAAAAAGGCAGCAGCAGTGCCAGCGGGAATATATAGATGTACCGCTGCCAAAGTCCATAGCAAAGGCAGCGGCAGCAGCAGCAGCATCTTCAGCCGATGTCAGTGCACCATTTGTGCTCAAATACAATGCCTGTCAGCCGGTGAACAATCTGTGAGCAAAACTTTTCCTTAAACAGAGTAAAAAAACACATTGTAGTAGTGGTAAAAATTTCAGTAACAATTATGAAACATCATTGTTCTCGCTGCACTCGACTGGCCAGGATTCGGGCGTGGATTTTCTTAGCAGCCGTGAGCTCTATGAAACATCACCCGAATCATTTCAACATGGTAGCTCCAAGCGTGCCAGCAATGCGGATCTGCTTTGTCCCAGGCATGCCAAGGCTCACCTGGAACTGCGTCAGAATCAAAACACAGACAGCAGGTGTGTATTAAACAGTAAAAACTAAAAATCTGTCATTAATGTCTACAAACTCGTCTGCGTTTCCCTTCTCCCTCAGTGATACCTATGAGGATTCACTGAAAACCGATGAGCCACTGGTGGCGCACAATTGTCGCAGTGGCAGTTCTGAGCAACGTTTGCAT
Source organism: Scaptomyza flava (assembly GCA_030179655.1). NCBI lineage: Eukaryota > Metazoa > Arthropoda > Insecta > Diptera > Drosophilidae > Scaptomyza > Scaptomyza flava. The sequence goes on from JARNME010000012.1 coordinate 23,290,993, forward strand.
CATCAGCATCAGCATAAGCATCCGCATTATCAGAACACCAAGTTCGATAAGCGTTCGTCCTGTGTGCGTCATTCCTTTTCAGGCGTCAAGGATGATCTGATGCAGGACTCGCCACAAATATCGCTACGTCCACGAGGACATGCGTTGCGCAACTCAATGAATGATTTGGAGCAGAGATTACATAATCTGGAACAATCCTTTCGACGTCCGCTAGAATTTAGTAAATCAAATTCCCTCTTTTAGTTGTTAAATGAACCAAGTGCAATTTTCACTCACTCATAAGAAACAAGTGCAATAAATGAAGCTTTTTTTAATTAGAATCGCAAATGCTTCCAGATCAATTTACAATAGCTTGGCCTGTTCGTACCATCTGGCCACATTGCAATATCGCTTGAAATCGAAACCTGACACATCAAACGAGGATATGCAGAAAAGCAAGAATATTACTGCAGTCTTATTTTTGCTGAATGAAAACCTAAATGTTCTTGTAAAAATTCTCATTCGCTGAATGCTTTAGAAATTTCTGTGGATAGTAGTAATCAACAAAGCTTTTGTACAGTGTGCCCATATCATAACCTTTGGACTTAATGCGTCATCCTTGGCATACTAAGTATACCACAATGGCACGCGACTCCCACAGCGAAACACCATTGTCCACCAATTTGGGAATGGTGTGATGTGGAATTATCAGCTTGTCAATCTCAACACCAATTACCTTGACCCTAATATTGATTGCACGGCAAAGTGGAGATCCGGGTAGATAACACAAGTCCATTTGCCCTTTGCTTGAAGCTTATTCAAATCAACAAAACTAAAATACAAATAAAGCAAAGAAACACAATGTATTGCAATCAAAAGCTGTCACAGAGCGACTCAATATAATCGAAACACGTAAGAGCGCTCTAGTTAGGAAAGTGCGACTCGGAGATACCCTGAACCCTAGATTTGGGGCGCTTATTCTTGTATATGTAAGTATTTTTAGATAATACTGCTTGCTTGATTAAGCTTCAACCGATTTTAATAAAAGTTTTACGGATTTTTATTATTTTGTTAAATGTTTCTAACACTTTTCACAATATCCAAACTTAAAATATTTTTTCTATCGGTTACGTGTTTATATAGGACACGGAAAAGATCTTCGATAGCTTTTAAGAGATCAAACCCTTCATACAGGCAGATGCTGTACGGAAATGGCTTTATCGTTTCGCCTGTTGATACTGTTCAAGAATATGTATACCTTATGGTATTGGAAATGCTTCTTTATATCAGTTGCATACCTTTGCACAAAACCATACTAACCTTTTTAATGGACGGAGGGTATAAAAACAGACAATGAAAACCAACGAAGCGTGAAAAGCATTTCGAAAAAGTCACTTTCATTGGATGGAAACATATGTAAATGTCGGAAAAACTATACAAAACATACTTCTTAGGAAAAGTATTAACTGTATTTTTTATTTTTTCTGTTTTTCTGTCAAAGAGCCGCAAACAACTCTTAGCTTATAAATATGTACATATTTTATAATAGCTATTTATTTAAAATTTGATGGCTTTTGGGATAGGAGACAAATGAAAAAATTATTTTGTTTTTACATTCGTCAATAGCAAAATGTTGAGTTACTCTAAAGCTCGCAAGTGTTACAATATAATCAACCTAACGGACATTTGTACACACTTATGAGCACTGTCAACAATTCGCCCATGCACTGATAAAATAAAGAGAGCAAATGTTATCGTGGTATGAATAATTCACAAATAAACAAACGACTGGAGTTAGCATTATAGTTTCATTAATTTTATTACCCTGTGCTTTGGGTCTTTAGGATACAATGCATTGTCTTTGCCGTACTTTTCCACTAGGTCAAAGCAAAATAACCGTCTACAAGCGTGGGAATCGTTCGCTGTGAATTTATTTTCAGAAATTCCGGATTGAAAGTGTCGCTGGATTCTAGACCCAACGCTGCGTTTGCTAGTTAAGTAAAGCTTTATAATTTTTCGAAAACATTTATAATATTAATTTGATATTTAAATTTTCCTCAATGTTTCCCATTTTTACTTGTGATTTAAGCAATTTGAAGAAAACAGCAACAACTCAATTATTGTAAACACTTTTTTGCTCACTTAAAAACGTATTGCCCCCATCAGTATTTTGTAATTTACGGTTTGCTCATTCTGTTTGAGTCACAACGCAAATAAAGAGAGGGAGAGAGAAGTCGAGCCCCTGAAAGTCGCCACTCAAAGCATTAAATTTATTCTCTTAAGTTGTTCTCAATAAAAATGAATACTCTTTTATTTTCAGAAGAAAAAAAAAAATCCAGCTCATTCTATGCCGAATAACAGTGTTACACTTTTTTATGTGTTTTTTATTCATAAATCATGCGTGATAGGGGTCCTGTAAAGTAACTTGATAAATATATAATATTTGTATAAAGGAATATCGCTTAATCGAAGAATTTCTTGAACTCCAGGCAACCGGCCCAGTTCTCTTCCCAGCCGGGAGTCACCTTCTTGGCGTTCGCGTACCACTTGCTGACATTCTCGTACTTGCTGAAGTCGTAGCCAGCAACCTCGAAAGTAGACACGGAGGCGAGCAGCGCAATATCAGCGATGGTGAGTGAGTCACCGGCAGCATAGGTCTGACCGTCCAGGAAGGTGTTCAGGAATCCGAAAGCATCTCCCATCTTTTTGTACAACTCAGGATCGGCGGGTGCCTTGGCGAACAACTGGGGATAGTAATAGTTGCTCAGGCTCTGATACAGTGTGCCCATGTCGAAGTACAGTCTCTGGTTGATAACGGCACGCTTCTTGGGGCACTTGGGGTAGAGAGAGTCGGTCTTGCCGTACTTCTCGACCAGGTAGACCAGAATGGCTCGTGACTCCCACAGAGCGAAGCCATTGTCCACCAGAGTGGGAATGGTGTGCTGGGGGTTGAGCTTGATGAACTCGGGCTTCAGATGCTCTCCAGCATGTAGATCCAATATCTTCTTGTTCAACTCAAGACCGATAGCCTTGGCAACCATGATGACGGAGCGGCATGGCGCGGAGCCGGGCAAGTAGTAAAAATCAGCCATTTTACTATAGTTAGACAAAGCACAAAAAAAACAATTGATCAATTAGATGCAGTCCATAATAAGAGCTTAAAAGGCATTTCAAAAAGCAACTCAAATTTTACACGCTGTCTTTTTTTTTTTTTTGAGTTTGCTTTGCTATGATGTCATTGTTGGTTTCTTTGTAACAATTGGCTTTTCTTTTATCTTTTATCTTTTTTGGTTTTTTCTTGCACGATAATTAATTTGAAATATTTTTTTTCTGAACAAGTTATTACACATACACTTAAACACATTTATATATTGTATATTTTTACACAGTCACTTACTTATTGGATTGTTGTTAGGACGCGACGCACTGTACCAAGTATCAAGCAACACTGATGGGGCTCTGGAGAGGCAGTCAGCTTTTATAGACCTCGGCTGTGTCAGAATCGAGAGCGCCCGAGCAACCGGCCCGCGATGCTAGTGCCATAAAACCGGCAAACATACGTGTGTACCACATACCCACATGCATAAACAGATGGGAGATTAAGTTTGTATGTATGTGTATTAAAGCAAAAGCCGCCATAAAGAGCGACCACTAGTGGCGTTTGTTAATTCTGCGTGTTTGCCGTTGTGTTGTTTGTATGTGTGGACATAACTCTGTACATACATATGTATATATGTACATTGTTTGTGTGTACTTACATACATACATATTTATATATTTTAAATTTATCAAGTCTGTGCTGTATGTTATAGACATTTGGATATAATCCAAATTGTAGCTAGCAACAAGCATGTGGAGTATGTATATACCATATGTAGCATACCCTTCACTTGTGGTGCCACAGAAAGCGGCAACTTTCTAATGAACTCGTTGTAGATCGCCACAAATTTTTGAGGAGCAATTTTTCCGCTCAGTGCAAAGCTTATGTTCTTTTTTCAGTGCTCTTTATTCGCTAATTTATTCACATACAAACACATATATACATATATACACATTTGTTATTTCGTGAGTTGTTTTGCATAGAATTCTCTTGTTCCCACTCTATTGTACATATTTATGTATGTATGTATTTGTAGCTCTTGATTGTTTTTCGCGTATTATAAACATTTCAATATAATAGTAGGTACAATATGTACATACTAAATAAACATTTTTTGTTTATTGCGTTTTGTGTGAATTCTTTGCGATTCGTGCAGCTGTCGACTCAAACTTAAGCAATTTGATTTGAAACTTGTTTGTTAGAACAAGCACAAATATTTGCAATTACAGTCATATAAGTTACATCTGTAATTATACACATACTATGAACATTTTAACCACATAAAGGCAAACCTATTTTATTAAGAAAATAAAATAAAAGCTAGCGTGTAATAATTGACTTGAGCATGCATATTATAAATGTGGACCTAACGTTAATATATGTACATATGGCCTTAAATATGTGTATGTTTGTAATTGAATAACAGTTGTATATACTATGTACATACCATGCCAAACTTTATGTACTAAACTTCATATCACCCTGTGTCGGTCAAATACATAGCTACGCCTTCGACATTCGATCGATAGAGAGTAAAAGCGATTTCAAACAAAGCGAGAAAATTAGTATATGTAAACAAAATGTACATGTATTTGAATACAATTAGCTAAAAGCTATTGATTTTCAAATAAAGTTGACCAAAACAAACAATCAACAAAGCCTTTTCTAATGATGATTACAGGTCTGAATTTCGACTGAAATAAAAATGAACTGTTACCTTTACGTTCAAAGACACCCGATAATATTATTATTATTATTAATTCGTATTAATGGAAAATTTTTAATTTCCTTTAATTAGTATAATGACCATTAAGTCGACGTGGAATAATATAAATAATTGGTTGATAGACATATTTTTTCGAATTGAAGTAGGAAATCAATTCTTATTTTTTCTGAAAAGTATAGAATAATAGAATGAGTTCTAAACATTATTGTGTTACCTGCATATGATGTTAATTTTAAGAAAAAATTCCACAGTTGTTATTTAATATTTTATTTACTTTGCGGTAAGCCATATCAAAATTAATATCAATTACAAAATCAATACAAACATTAATAAAAATATGTGTATATTCTGTGGAAAGGAAATAAATGCGTCAGTTGGTGCAAATAAATTGGAAATAAGACTCGAAAATTCGATGTGCATCATGGCACGCCACAAACCTTTTGTAGTATTTATCAGTTTCTCAAGCAAATTATTATCAGCATGACAAAGCAGATTTACTTATCTAAAAATAATTCCAGCATTCAAATGTACTCCATGGTACACATCAGTACTGATGCGTCAGCATTAAAGAGAGAAACTAAACAGCCCATCTTTTGAGAGCGCTTAGCTTAGTCAATCTCTTAAGTGACGAGAATGTTCGAAACACACGAAAATCCCCAAAGCATATCGGAAGATGCCGGCGACTCATTTGTACATAATTTCAATGGAAAACATAAACAAAGAAGCTCTAAGCAGAAAAGGTGGTTGGGGTATTACGCATTGACGTCTGACGATGAGATGAATATATAGAGAAAGGTCGCGAAAAGAGAAATGCCTGAATAACCTGTTTGCGTACGTAGACAACGCATGTACCATAAGCCCACAAAAAAAATAGTTAAGCTTGACTTGAACATACCCTGTACACAAATAAAGTTCCTTCACAATTCGTATTCTCTATCAAATAATTATTGCTTGCTGTATTTTAAGATTCCTATCATTAAAAACTATACAAAGACTATAAGCTTAGTATGTTTATATAAAGAAATTCACTGATAGAAAAAAGCCGTTCAAAAATAAAGTTCAAGTATATTTGAATTGAGTGCACGTGAATTTTATTCTTGATTTAAGTACGGAATAATTGAAAAGAGTATAGGAATACTTTACTCAGTACAAAGAAACCAAATTAAGGTTTTTTTTGGAATTCAATTTCACTAGCGATTCCTTTGGCACCGCTGATAAGCTCACACAAAGTTTCTTGGCAACTATTAATCAAAAAAGTTTGGCATTGCTGACCCTGACTTCAAACATCTGAATCGGACTAAGTGGCATCATAAGATTTCAGCGAATTGAGACATGAGTCGTTCCGCTCCAAATCCGTGAGCGGTTTAGTCTGTGACAGGGCGGAATGGAGTTGAAGTGAAATTCAAGCGGATGCGTTTTCTGTGGCACCCCTGATAGTAACTCGTAAAATATATAATACTTGAATAAAGAAATATCGCTTTATCAAAGTGGTTCTTGAACTTCAGGTATCCGGCCCAGTTCTCATTCTTCTTCTTCTTAGCGTTCGCGTACCACTTGTTGACATTCTCGTACTTGCTTTTGTCGAAGATAAAAACATCGAAGGTAGACACTTTGGAGAGCAGGGGCAGCATAAGTCTGACCCTTCAGGATGGTGATCAGGAAACTGAAAGCTTCCTCCATTTTCTTTTACATCTCAGGATCGGCAGAAAAGCTCTTATACAGGATGTTCCTGTCGAAGTACAGTCTCTGGTTGACGAAGGCACGCTTCTTGGGGCAACTGGGGTAGAGAGGGTCGTTCTTGCCGTACTGCTTCACCAAGTAAACCAGAATGGCATATATATATATAAATTCAAAATCGTGTTGGTCAACTGAAAGCAACACAAAAAGCCACTCAAATTTTATTTGTTTCTTTTTCTTTCGTTTGTAAATTGCTGTTTTGTGTTGTTATAGTTGGGTTCTCTTTAACAATTGGCTTTTCTATTATTTATTCTCTTTCTGAATGGCTCAACAAGTACAATGTCACACATATCCAAGAACACATTTATATATATTTTGGCACACAGTCTCTTACATTTTAGATTTTAGTTCAGACAAGGCGCACTATACCAAATATTAAGCGACACTGAGAGGCGGTCAACGTTTATGGAACTTGGCCATGACAGAAGGCACGATTAATAATGGAGCAAAGGTGGGCTAATTTTTGACAGTGAAAGTGCGAAGGCAAAAGCTAATGTATTTGCTGTCATGTCTCTTAACTTGGTGGGTGCGAAAGAAGAAGATAACTGTTTTGCGTTCTTGCAATTGTATTCATTTTGATCGATAGGGCTCAGTGGTAACCAAAATTGAGCAGGGTGTCAAAAATGAGCCCATCTTATTAATTCCATCAGACCACGAGCAACCGGCCCGAAACGCTGGTGCCATAAAACCGGCAAAAATGCAAACATCCTATAAAGATGGGAGAGTAAATACACTACGTGTATTTATATACAAGCACAAGTCGCCATAAAGAGCGACCACTAGTAGCGTTAGTTAATTTTGCATGTTAGACATATGAATAAAATCCAAATTGAAAGCGAAAATTTTCTAATGAACACTTAAAAGACCTAATGAACACGTACATTCATACAAATTTTAGCGGAGTTAATTTTCCGCTCAGTGCTCAGCTTAATTTTCATTTTTTGTGTGCTCTTAATTTACTAATTTTGTGAGGTGCTTGGCATAGAATTCTCTTTTTCCCAACATGTACAGTACACTTCACACTTCCCCCATTGCGTGCATAACCAGTTGAGTCAGTTTTGGGATCGATAGCCTAGATGTTTTCTTCAATTTTTTTGATGATTTTCCACTCCTAATATTCTTTAAAAATCCTGATTTTGATTTATCACTCTCGAGATGCAGAATGAGACTAAACAGACTGAAAATAATTGGACTATTTTTATAACCAAAACTATTAATCTTAATTCTCAAAAAAAATCTGAGTTTAATTCAATTACATTTTATTTAAATTTAGCTATTAAAATTCAATTTTATTCGAAAAATAATAATTGATTTTTGGTCAGATTTCATGTTAAATTTTTTATGCCAAAAAATCGACTTGGGCATTGGTGAAATCTTTCCATAACTTCGGCAAAACTGAACCGATTTTCAAAAGCAATGTCTTAAAACACATGGTTTGCCTTCTACAATAAAACTGCATTTACATAAATGCATTTAAATGAAATTCGATTTTTGGTCATTTTGCATGTTAAAGTCTTATGCCAAAACATCGACATCATCATTTGGCAAATCTTTCGACTTCATAA